>WBMY01011671.1:260835-331545 GCA_013397315.1 Donacobius atricapilla
GGGCGGGCGCGGCGCCCGGCCCCTCCGCCCCGCCTCGCACCGCCTCGCCCCCTCAGCGGGACTTAGAGCCCTAGAATAATGGAATTAGGGGATCATCAAGGTTCAAGATGGTCCAGTCCGGCCGCACACCCAGCAGCACCGCTATGACCCCCGAACCGCAGCGCCCAGCGCCGGGTCCGGACGCCTCTTTTACACCTCCAGGGATGGTGTTTTTAACACCTCCACCGTCCGTCTCAGTGCCAGACCACCCTATAAGTAAAACATTTGTTTCTAATGTCTAATCTGAATCTCCCCAGCCTCCGCTTAAGGCTGTTTTCCTCTAGTCCTCTCGCTGCATGTGTGGGAGAAAAGAGCATCCCCAGGTGGTTACAGTCTCCTTTCAGGGACTTGTACAGAGGGATGAGGTCTCACCTGATCATCCTCCTTCTCCACGTTAAACAACCCCTCCCACAGCTGTTCCTCGTAAGATACGTTTTGTAGACCCTTCACTTACTGCCATATATCACCCCTGGAACACGCATCACCCACCGTGCCTCTGCCTGTCCACCCAGCCCTAGCAGGGGTGTGTGGTTGTGATGGATGTTGGAAAGTTGCCACCAAAATGCCATTTCTGACAGGGTAGCCCTTTGCCCAAGCACTTCCAGGCTGAGGTCAGTGCATGTCCCCATCCGTGTCCTCCTCCCCTTGACATCTGCTGTGGGTTGCTGCAAAGGAAAGGGCCAGGCTCCCATCAGTGTGGTCATTCCTACATTCCCATCAGTTGGGAGCAAGGAGGAAAAGCACTAGGCAATCTTTTTCAGGGCTAAAGAATGCTCTGGCTTATTAAATAGCGCAGCCCTAAAGAAGAGAAGTTTATCCCCTGGCTCTGGAAGAGAGCCGCAGGGAGGGGCCATAGTGGTCATTCACCTCTCAGCGCTGCATCCAAGCCATGGGGGAACCATGACTGGAGCTTTAATCTGGTTACAGGAAAAGCTTAAAATAGGACTTGGCCTTACCCCCACCACAGATTGCGGCCGTGCTATGAAGGGTCTTTTGATTTAGCCTTGGTCCTTGGGGAAGCCAACCTTCCTCTGCAGGAGCTCATCGCCCACACGTCCTGTGCTCTGCCTTCTCTCCATCACTATATTCTTCAGTGTTACTTTTCCCAGCAGCTTTTATCAATCATTGATCCACTCTATCCACCAGAGCAAGGTTTCCTTTCAAAAACTGGAAAACCCTCTGGAGTCTGAGGCAGCCCAGGTGTATTTTCTTCAGCTTCTATTAAAATATCAACACAAACATTTTTCCCATAGGACTCCTTGATGTTCTGCTTCATGCTGAAACACACACTAAAGAAAAATCGGTTTGGCATCAAAGCTGAGTAAAAGCATCATGCCCAAATAGGCTGGGTTTGGGGCTTTTTTGTACATGACTAAAACCCAGAAAAATGAAAATAAAGTTATCTGAAATAGATAATTCCTACAAAAATAACAAATAGACAATTTTCCCATGGGAAAGATTTGCTTCAGTGTGGAATGGTCAGCCAGCACTAACTATTGTTAGTTGTTAATTGCGAAAACTTTTGTAATGCATAAAATCTAAAAGTAGAAAAATGTTTTGTTTTATTATTGACCCAAAACATGCAAACTTTTTGATGGCCCTGGATAGAGTTACAGACCAGATGAGATTAATTATTCACTAGGGCTGTAAAGACTTTACTTGGTCTCATAGACAGTTTTGTGGGAGAAAAAAAAAGAAAAGAGAGCGTAGGGACAGTGAAGGCATTGGTTTAGTAGGGAAAAAATCACTGACACAAGTTGGAAAAATATGAAAAAAAGATAAAGTTTAAATTGAAGAGTAAATAAAGTCAAACCTGGAGAAAGCAAAATGAAGAGAAATAAAGAAGAGGAAGGAAATGGAACCATAGGGCTGATTTGTAGCTTTTCTATCTGATGGGCCAAAAGTCCGATCCTCATCTGGAAAGTCAGAACAGGGGCCCCAGGCATGGGGGCATTTCCAGTTTCACCTGACACTGCGGAAGGGCAGGCTCACAAAAACTAGAGCAAGGTCAGCCTGGACCTGGAGCAAATGCTGCCTTCTCCTTGGAGCTCCTTCTATTCATCCCCACAGCCCTGATGAAATGGAAGAGCAGATGTTTAACAGCAACAATAAACTGATTCAATGGAGCCTGGGCATGGCTCAGGAACCAAGGGACAGGGGAGGGGAGAGTGAAGCAAGGATTGCTTTCCATCAGAGAGTTCCTACATAAATAACAGATAAAACTATTTCTTCAACAGCTTACTCCCTGAGCCAGCTCATCTAGGAAGAGCATTAATCAGATCAAG
This sequence comes from Donacobius atricapilla, assembly GCA_013397315.1. Taxonomy (NCBI): domain Eukaryota; kingdom Metazoa; phylum Chordata; class Aves; order Passeriformes; family Mimidae; genus Donacobius; species Donacobius atricapilla. The sequence continues at coordinate 263,160 of WBMY01011671.1, forward strand.
AGGAAATGTCTCTTGCCACTGAAAAAGGAAAAGGATTAGGTTAAGTGATGACACAGCAGGGACAGACAAGTCACACTGGAGAAAATTACTGACCTAAACTATCATCCAAATAAATACAGACCAAAGCTATGAACTAATTTTTCTGTTTTGATGAGTCTGGGTTTTTTTCCAATAACATGCATATTTGTCTTTTATCACAGTGAGATCTTTCTGTCTATTCAGGAAGAGAGTGGCGTCAGAAACGCGATAGTGCGTCTCTTCCATCTCTCTTCCCACGTGTGCTGTTGCAGAGGAGCAAGATAAAGGGGCTGTGCTCTATCCTTCCTTGGTTTTTCTGCTGGGTCCTTGTCCCCATGATGCAGCAGGACCAGACAGAACCCCCAACTCCTTTCAGGCTGGAATTGTTTAGCCATCACACAGTAACGATTTTGGCACTGTTAACTGAGGCTGGATCCAAAGCAGCTCCAAATCCTGTATTCTGCCATCATCTCCATCAGCCATCCCCTCCTATTCGGTGGCTAAACCCAGAGAGGGGCTCATGTCTCTGCACAACCGGGATGTGGCCTTGGAGGTCAGACATCATTGCCAAGGCTGTGAAGACAGTCTTTATTCTCTCAGGGTACTTCCCCTCACATTTCTGATGGGATTTGCGTTAAACTGTGACTATTCCCACAAGCTGTATCTTCTGTATTCTGAAGGGCAGGCAGGCTGAGATCTTGGCATCGGCGCTGTTTGACAGCATACAGAGCATGCTTTGCTTGATTTATTTGCTGGGTCCTGTGTTGGTTTTTACTGGGATATACCGCCCTCAGTCAGTTTTAACCCCACATAGCACCAGCATAGGGTGTGGATGGTTCCACTCAAACTCTGGATGGACTGTGGCTGCAGGAGTTTTCTCTCCATGTGCATTACCACACCTCCGAGCAGCTGTGGGGTAAGGAGTCAGGACTCAGTGTCCTAACAGTTTATGTTAATCTACAGCAAAAGCTCCAAGGGTTTTTTGTTTTTGTTTTTGTTTTGTTTTCGGGTTTTTTTGCCAGCAGCAACTTGGGTGAAGGAAAACAGAAGTATTCAACAAAATTTTCTTTGGTGACCCCTCAGGCTGAGAGCATGGCCTTGAAGCATCCCTTACCTGGCCCCCACCCTGCCACTTGAGAGGTGGGACGGGCAGGATGCTCAAAGCAAATGTGGAAGATCTCCTCACAAAAATATCCAGAACAAAATGATGTCTCACCTCCCCTCCCTTCCCCTCCTTGTGACGACATAACTTAGTCCTTCCAAAGAATAAAGAGAAGGCCATATAATTGTTCTTTTCTTGTTTTATGTCAGTATGCCTCACAAACAGATCAAGTTAGTGCAACTTAAACAATTGAATATTCAAGATCACACAGTATAATCTGGTCAAGATAGTCTTTTCTCACTCTCTTATATGACCAAAAAAAAAAAAAAAAGCTAAAGGCAAATTAGATTGTACAGATTAAAACACGATAACTTCCTTGAATCCTTACAATGCTTTATTTTCAAGATAGTGCCTGTGGGACTGGCACATGCAAGAAAATCTGGGTAAGTGTATGTAGTTTATAATGGTCACTTTTACTGCAGGGAATCCAAAATTCTGCAGGACAGTCTTTCTAAATAAGTAGGGCATGTAAACATTAGCACGAACCAGGATTTCTGTCTGTACCTCTCTATTTAGAGGAAATGAATGCCAGTTATTCACTCGCATATATTCACAGGTTTGCATTCATGAACGGACCAAGTTTGTACTCATCGTATTAATTAGCAGATTTCCCCCTTTTAAGGATAACACAGGTCAGGATTTCTCATGCTCAATAATGTGAGGAAATTAAGCCCCAAAAATCTTATTGTTGGTATAAGATCAAAGGGATAATCTCTGTATGATCCGGAAATAAAATTTCTCTGCCTCTCCTCTTAGTGCAGTGCATGGAAACTTTGCATTGCATATCAGTATGATAAAACCAATTACTTACTGGACATCATTTCATTACATTTAATGGACAAGTCCTTAATTTGGCCTTCGACTCTCACAGTGATTTTACCAAGCAATAAATACAGGTACTACTAAGCAACAAATATGTCCAGTCAGACTCTAGTAGAAGTCACAAAGGACCAGAGAGCTTCACCAGCAGCTAGAAGAGGCTCTCTAAACACCCATGCTATTGCTGTAAAGAAGTGATTTCTGACACCCCAGAAGTTATTGTTAGTCAAGGATGTTATTCTGTTAGCTGTTTTTTAATCTTTTCAAAGGCATCATGGGAAGAAAAGGTTCCTGCTGCCCTCTCTTCCATGAGAAGCACCATTGTCTTCACAATTTGTCTCTGCAAGCTGAGGCCTTACACAGGGCATTTTTTACATTTTTTCGTCTACGTTGGTTTTATAAGTTTAAATAAGTTCCTGTCTGCTAAGAGCTTCCAAAGAGCGTTGGCACTTCACCAATTCAAGAAGCTTGCCGTGAAGATTACACACCAGTGGTGCTTATTCAAAACAATAACTGCTGACCACTGCACCAGAAGAAAATACTCTCATTTATTGCCTCGTAATCATGCATCTCTGCAGTGTTAGTTCCAGTTCTGCCAGCGAGAAGGATGCTCCTTTTGATATTTTACAAATATTTCAGCTAACTCTCCTTAACACTGTGCAGCTCTTTGGCTCATTAGGTTTGCTTGGGGTTTGCTTTCTTGAAAGCTCTTGTTTCAGTTCAGGCTCTAAAGAAAACAAAGCAGTATTGCTTGCATTGTTAAAGCCAAAAGTAGGGCCATGGAAAAAAAAAATGTTCCTCTTGGAAGAGTTTGGAGATTGGTATTCATGAAACAGCTGGAGATGAAACATACAGCTCTAATCCTGTCCAGTTGCTCCTGGTCATGTTGCACATTCAGGAAATTCATAATTAGGTGGTTATACCCCCAGTGTTTCCCCTGCAGCACTCTTTACAACCAGCAGTTTATCTTCTTGTCATTTAAAAAAAAAAAAAAAAACAAACCAACAACAAAACCCACAGCTACGAAGAAAGAAGAGGGGGAGAAAATACAAGCAGGAATGACTTGAAATATGCTTAATAGCTTCTTCTCCCTGTAAAAAAAAAAGAATAAATCAGATGTTGTCATTTCAGCGCATACCAGCAAACTTCTGCTGATCCATTGCCCTTTTCTATCACAGTAGTTTTCCTCTGTGCTGTATCTCCTTCCTCTTCACAGTATTTATTTTTCCAGTTAATTTTTTTTCCCCTTGCCAGTCATGCACCCGCTTTCCTGTAAAGAGCAGCCACACCTGACAATTTAGAAATAAACGCTTTAATAAGTAAACATTTATTTTTCTTGTTGAGTGAAAGCACTAGACATGGGATCTTTATTCCTAGCTCCCATCAAGGTTTCTGGTGAATTCCTAAGTAGTTTCTACTCTTTATTTTGATTTCTCTAGTGGTGTCATGAAAGCATTTTGCCACACACTGGGAATTTTCATACTGCATGCTACAAATGGTGTTTTGTCAAAAATTCATCTTCATTTTAAATCAATCAAGGTACAACTTGAAGGATTTTTCTTCTTTTCATAGCTGAAGAGGTTTTTGCAAGGCCATACCAGAACATTTATATTTGAGACACAATAATGTATCTTTTAAATCCGACAGCCTTATATACTGTTAACTACACACATATGCAATATGGAGATTTTTGTGTACGAGGCAATCCATGAGAAATGTTGCCAACTTTTAAATTAAGCTGTTACCAGTGACTCAGCAGGTTTGCTCTGCAATAGCAAAGCATTCAATATAAGCTTTTTAAACAATCACAATTACTGATTTTTCCCCAAAGTAACTTGAAAGAAGACTACTCGGATAACACTTCTAGTTAAAGTTCCGGAGTTTCCATACCTGTGATTGGGAAGCTACGTCAGTGGCTCAGAAGTCTGGCTCTTCAGAGATAAAAAAACCCACAGCAATTTCATAATGCCTACAGTGAATGCACAAATAACTTTAAAACAAGAGTCCTAAGCCCCTCTGGTGCTGGCAGTTCCAGCCCCTAGATCATGGGATGACCATAAATCCCAGTGAGAGGAGAGGGAAGAGCCACCCTTGCTCCCAGCCTTTCTTATCCAGGGTAGCCTTGGCCACATTGCGTGCACTTGTGGTTTCCTCCTCCTTTCAGAATTCTGCTAAGCGTTTTTTTAGTCATAAAAGCAGCAAAAAAAACCTTTAAAATGCCTTTTTTTCCTGTCTGGCTATCAGGGAGCATCTCCAAGTCCCTGGCTGACAGTGTGGAAGCAGAAGGCTCAGTGCCTTTGAATGGAGATGCCCAGTCATGCCCATGTACAAATCTTCTTCCAAAACATCACGGAAGTGAGACAGATTCCTCAAAAGCTCTATATATCTTCAATAAACCGAGAATCTTTATACCAGGTGCAAGGCCCCTATCACCGACTTCAAGTGTATTATCTGAAAAAAAAAACAACCACTGAACAATTCAAGAGATTCACATCAGATTCCTTTCCATCATTGACTTTTCCAAGAGCTGCATGGAAATAAATCAGCTTCCCCAAATACAGCTTCCCCAAAGCTGTGTGGAAATACATCAAGTGTTACTTTGAAAAGCAGTCACGTTTTGAAAATTATTTACCAAGCTACTAACTTTTCCAGACTTCAAAGGTGCTGCCTGAGATTGTTTATCATCATGAAATAGATACATTATTGAGTCTGGAATATAAATGTTTTGGTATGGCCTTGGAAAAACCTCTTCAGCTAACCTTGCCTCAGGCTAGAATGATTTAAAAAATAATGCATATTTTACAATTCTATTACTTTTTTATCTACAATAAATAGCCAGGCTTACCCTCTCCATCATGCCCTGCCGCATACACTATCACACCTCAATTCTACACACTTTTAACCTTTTCCTTTTATAACAATGTTAAGATCTAGCAACATGCCCTAAAAATCAACAAAACCTGGAATTATTTTTTCATTGAGGGAGGAGCAACTGCAACAATGAAGGCAATATAGGCAGTGTGCTGTGTCAGCTCCTGCCTTCCTGTGTGCACCCCAGCAGGTCACAGCTGTGATACACAGTGATGTGAAGTGGTGTCTGCATCAGTCCCGAGTCATTCCATGGCTGAGATGTCAAACACAGCCTTAAATCTCACTTGAAAGCTGACCACAGAGCTGATAGAGAACTGGAGGAATCATTGTAGCCTGTTAAAATAAAGAGAAAAAAAAATAGAAGAGGAAAAAAAACCCAAACAGTGGATTCCTTATAGGTTTCTGCTGCTGTTTTTCTTAATTCTTGAAGATTCATGTGATTTAAACATATCTAGAAGGGATAGGAAAGCAAATAGAATAATTTCCATTACTCACACAATGATTATGTGAGGTTTAATTGATGGGCATTTGTAAATATGCTTTGCGATTTTTGAAAGAAAGTTGTTATGGAGGAAAGGTGCCATAAAATTGCCAGTTATAATATAAATCTTATGCCATATACAACAAAGATAAATATAATAGACATTTTAGAAGGATTGACAAAGTTCTCATGCACATATTTCAGATGTTTCTTATTCCTCTCCCCCCACACTATTTCACAAAATAAGGAGCAAGGTCACACTCTTCACCAACTCCTCAGCACAGAGCATGCAGCTCTATTTCCTGAGCTAAACTCTCTGTAAGATTTGCAGGGCTGATTCCCAGTGCCCACAGCCAGTCTACATTTGGAGCAGGGCACAGCAGTCTCCCTCCCATCCCTGACGCCCAGCCCGGAGCTGTCACCCCCCAGCCAAGCTCTGGTCCTTGATGCAGCCAGGCAGCACTACAGCACCTGCGTTTCATTCTCTTGGAATGCCCTCAGCAATCCATTTGCTGTTCACTGGGTCCATTTTTACTACCAACGCTATTTTACTGTCCCAAATTCACAAATATCCTCAAGGTCTCACAGTCTGGCCACGATTTTTGTAACTTCCCTGGTCTCTCTCAGCTCTGCTTGCTGGGATGAGGATGGGAAAGGGCACCGATGCCCAAGGAGCCGTGGTCTCCCTGACCAGACCACCACTCTTCTCAGTCAAAGTTGTAAGGCCATGGTTACATGAGCAAAAACCCTGGATCTACGTAGTTCCAGATTTGCTCTCAGCACATTTATCCTGGGGCAGACATGTCGGTTGAACTTGTCAGAGTGCATGGTGCAGTTTGTGCCACTGTGACACCTTTGTGCTCATCCTGCATCTGCTCTGGGGTTCAACATATAGCTGGGGTGGAAGTGAGGCACAGGGCCTGCTCTGGCATAAAGCTTGGCTGTTCAGAGTTAATCCATCAGAATTTTTAAAATTAACTGGAACTGTCAGAGAGTTTAGACCACATAAATACTTGATCTCATATGGCAGCACTTCTTAATCCTCTTCTGTCCAAAAAATAAATGGATTCTGTTGTCACACCACTCCCTTCATCCTTTGGTGTTTTGGTTCCTCTGTAACTATAAAATAGGGATCCCAGCATATCTCTAATGGGATTCATATAAATTCCTCATGAAAGTGTGCACCTACTTGGAAGCAATGCTGAATTGATATTGAACATGTCTTCTGAATGGTACTAAAATCCTCAGAGATTAAACTGAAAATGCATCAATCCTCCAGAGTGCTGGGGGCATGTATTTATATTTAACTTAATCCTGAGATTAACATATTCAAAACAGACTTGGCAGTTCATTATGAGAGAGCTATAAAAGTACTCTGAAGTATTCAGAATAATCAAGTAAGCACATGCAGTATCAGGGGCCAAGATGGAGTTATTTGGAAAAAGCATAGTTCTGTCTGGCACAAAGAACACCCAGTGATGACCAGAATACTAATTTCAACAAATGCTCAAGAGATGCCCATATCTTACTTTGCATTTCTTGTATAATGCTACATATGGAAAGAGAGAAAGAGTGCTATGATTCTATTTTTGTTGGAGAAAGATTTGAGCTTCAGAGAATTTTAAAGTTTTAGTAACTCATCTCCTTTTACAAGCTTGAACTTGATCCTGGAAACTGCTTAGTTCCATTCAGCAATTGATTGTGGCTCCATCTTAGTAATAAAAAAATGACACCTGAGCACTTTAAACATCATTTACTGAATCTAAAAAGAGTAAACTCTTGCCATCTGTAAATTATGCAACCAACACTTAAACTTAGATGTGTTAATCGAGGAATGGAGGAAACAGTTAAAGTGAGCTGATACAAGTGCTACATTTTCAGTAGCCAAAAGATATTGCTAAAGAAGGGGAAAACAAGAACCATTTTTTTGGTTTTGTAATAGGTCAATCCAGTGAGCTGGTCTCTTTTCACTTGTGACACAGGTTATGAGAATGAAATCTAAGCAAGTGAGAGCAGAAAAAAATCAGATAGGTAAACTTTTGAATAAGCCCATTAAGACCTGATAGCTTTTGAATACTAACAGGCAGTATCAGTGGGATTTCTCTGAAGGGTCTGTGTTGCAGTCACCTACAGCTGAATATAAGAGACCATATGATGCCCAGAACACACAGTTTGTGGGAAAACTGTGACAGGCCAGGGAAGAGTAGACAAATGGGGTTTGAAATCTGGGATGAAACGAAGTGATCTTTTGTCATCTCCTGATTACTTTGGCAGAAACAAGCTGCTCAATAAAATGTCTTTGGGTGTAAGATGCAAACCTAAATTCATGCTGCTTAATTCAAAGGCAAAGGCAAAAGCTGGCTTAAACCTGTGGTACCCCTGCATTGTTCAGCACAGAGACTGGATTAGGCTGAGCTTTGCTCCCCAGATTGTGGCTCCAGCTCCAGGGTCACGATGCAAAGTGTTTGGTAGAAATTTAGGCTTGAGCTATTGCTGCCCCTTGCTGCTGGCTGGTACCCCTGTGCTCTGCCCTCTGGGTCCTGCTGGTCTTCCTGGGGTTTGCACCAGTGCTGCCAAGCAGGTCAAGATATTGATCTAGCTGTGAGCCAGCATTCCTAAAAAGGTTTGGGTTTATTTTTGCTGCTCAAACCAGGTACCTCCATGGCTGCTTTCCAACGGCACCAAAGGCAGGGGTGTGGGCTGCAGTACAGAGGTAGGCATGGATGTAAGAGGAGGACAGATATTTATTGAGCCAGCATTACTGCCAGGCACATGCAGCAACATGACTTTGAACCACATCTCCGTCCAGGCACGTCGCATACCAAATTCCACCAACGGGAGAAAATTTCCCTTCAGTTCATGTGGAAGGGACTGATGGTTTAGCATAGGAGAAGCTGTATTATTTCCTCGCTTGCCAAATATTTCTGAGCAGCTACAGTGTTCACCCCATTGACAGGTGTGAAACTCTACCTGGTCACTAATCCCTTACCTGCTCCCATGGATAATTAACTGCTAAGCATAAATGTAGCCCGCAGCACTCTCTGTTGGGAGAAAGCCCAGGCGCTGCAGAATGAAGATCCAAACTTGCTGCAATACCAGGGTTATATTACCAGTCCCTGAGTCATGTGTCTGCTGCCTCAGTTCCCCCTTTTTGCTTCCCTGATGACTGCATGTATGCACTCACATGCACATGTGCACAAACCACATGCTCTGGGGTTCAAGAAGGCTTCCTGCATTCAGAGTTATGCAGCCCAAAATACACCTAAGGAGTTTTCTAGGGCTTAAGTGCTTCTGGATGCTTAATAAAACACTGAGCTAAGGATCTCAGTGAAGTCTACGGTGACAGAGAAAGGAAGGGCCCCAGTTCCATTGCTGTCAGCTGTCCAGTTCTCATCTCCTGCTCTGGAAGTTTAGCACTGCTGTCTCTTGCTATTGGGCTCTTGCTATCATGATCCTTATAACAAGGTCTTTTAAAGGTATGTAAAAAAATATTTTCTTTCCACTGCTGTTTCAGGAACATTCATTTGCATTTGCTTGCTTTTTCTGCACGCTGACATGCAAATGTCCAGAACACCTGAACAGATCTCCATTCAGAATTGCTCATGTTAGCGTTTAAGAAGCAAGCGAGCACCCTTCACTTTGTGTACAGTTCTCTTTCTTCAAATAAAGCTGGAGTTAATGCCTTAGCAGGATAAATCCTCTACAGGTTAAGACTTTGAGAACCAAAACACCTGAAAAAATTAATACAGCAGCTTCTCTGCATATTCCCAAATCTTCAGAAAGAGTGAAAATGAAGAAAACCCACTGAGAATAGACAACGAAATTGAAAGGAAGCCTGTGTGGAACAGTGGAAGTGTTTGGAAGGGAGACCAGGGTGAAATGTTACTTAGCTGCAGGACAGTTTGAAATTACCTGTCTGTGCTTAAACTCCAGACTCGTGTTTGCAGCCAGCAGCAGTCAGAGCCAGCATACTGGCTTCTCAGGAATCATTATTCTTTTCTTGCCTTTTGTTTTTGGAACTACTTCAGAATTAGCTGTGTACTCAGACCTAAAGTTACAAATGATACCAGTGATAAGGGTTATTTCTCCAATGCACACATCTGTTGGAGCTATTTCCCTCTGCGAATTGCCCCAATGTAAGGTTTCCTTAATGTCCAGTACCAGGTTACTTGTTTATGTGTTTCAGTAGTTTCAGGAGGGTAGAATCTGGCTACATAATTTTTCTGTACATTGGAACAAAGCACAGAAAGAAAAAGGTCTTTATTTTCCTCAGATGGTATTGGTGCTAGTTGCAGGCTAGTTCATATTTTATTTCTTCTTTGGGACCCGTGGATTTTCTTTGACTTCTTCATTGCACATCTAAACTCCTTTCTGGTGCACATGGGTTTTCTGAGGACATCAGTCATCCCACCTGGAGGATGAATTGTGCCAGGTCAGTGTTTTGGAAGGACCATTCAAGGCATCCCTTGGGGCTGTCAGACATGCTGTGCAAGCTCAGTTCACGATCTCTTCTGGTGTTTGGAACAGACAAACCAGGAGTGAAGCCAGGACAGTGACAATGATGAAGAGGATGTGATCACTTTGTAGAATTCTCAAAAACTGGATGTGTTTATCAACCTGACAAGGAACTCCTTTGGTGGGCAGGAGTCAGTAAGGTTAGTTTTGAAGGTCAAGAGATGGGGTGAAACTGAGTCTCTTCTTTGGTTTTATTTTGTGGAATGAGAGGCAGAAAGAAACATTGCTGGAAATGGGGTTTTCTCACTGCTCCAGAGGGTGGTTTGACAGAGATTTCCTACAGAACACAGACATCCTCCATATACCTCCCTCCTTCTCTCATTTACAGCTTTTTTGACCCCTGAGGGTTTCTCACAGTTCAAGAACCAAAGAGAAAAAAAAAAAAACAAAACCACAAGGTGGGGGGACATAAAGCCTGGGTTTTTAACACTTCCTTCCAAACTCTTCTAGCTGGGTTAATTTTGCTGCTGTTCAGTTTACTGTGGTATTTTCTTTCAAGTTTCATGGACCCTTGAGGCCTCTTCACCTGTGATATTACTGAGATTCTTTCTTCTCAGGATTGTATCTATCCAGTGCAGACGTCTTTGATTGTATTTTACCTACTACAAGAAGCAACACACCCGAATCATTGGTGGTGTTTAGACTCCCACTGACTTGTTTGGGTGTCCCGATTCAAGAAAAATGTGCAAAAGCAAAGACAGCATTAGCTTAGTTCCTCTTGACCTTCCCTTATCTGTAGACAGAGACATGGGTCCATAAACTCAGTGTTTAGTTAAAACATAACTGCTGGTAATGTTAAGTTGGTAATGAGGAAAATGAAGCAGAGATCAAAAGATTCGCTTTTTTTGTGGATTTAATTTTCTTCCTCATCTTTGCACTTTGGTCGTAAACACTGCCATTCTTCCTCTGCCCTCCTGTTCCACACACTGAAGATTAAGTTGGGAAATATTTTTAGAAAAGACATGAGTATACAGAAGGGAGTATTAGACTGTGACCTTATAGCTGCTTTTGAAGTTTTTGAAAGCTACATGGCAAATGTTCCCAGAATTTCCAAATTCTCAGAAAAAGGAGATTCATAGATTGCTCTTCATTAATTTAAGTGTACTAACTAATTGGCCACATGTATGTTTATTCCCTTTCTCTCATGCATGCACACACAGAGCAAAGCCAACACATATATTCCAAGATGCCTGAGACAAATAATGGACCCACAGTATTGCCTCAATCGCTACTGGCATGGGAAGAAAAGTAAACAGCAAAACAGGAAAAGGAAGGCTAAAACTAGATTAAACAGATTGCTACATTCAAGAGTATGCAGTCAGCTGGGAACTTAATAAAAAAAAAAAAGAGAGTTGAAAAGAAAACTTAAATAACATACAGTCCTCTCTTGTATTTGTGAAAATCCCTCACCAGCTGTGTGGTAAAATGCCCTTAAACTAGCATGCAGTATAAATCTTGGATGTACAGAATTAACCTTTCATTCACGAAGGTAAGCAAAATATCAGGTTATTCCTCATCACTGGAATTCAAATTAGGCCCAGATTGTTCAACAGGAGCTGGAAGATGACAGGGATAGAGAAAAGGAGCTTCTTTGTCTCAGTTACAGGAGAAAAAAGAAGTAATTTCTCAGGATAAAGACATGTTACCAATGGAAATTCATGTTGCACATATGTAACACAATATGGTTTCAATTATCTGTAAGAGGAGGTGTGCAAAAATCAAGGTAATTTAAAAACCTGACCTATCACCAAAGCCAGCAAGATCCCTCACTGTTTCTATCATTTGAAGCCAAAATCTCCTGCTGAATACTCTAGTCTTTTTTAATCCTGGTTTGGATTTGAACTTGAACCCTAGGTCCTAGAATAAATCAAACCCACATCTTAACATGCTCTTTCCAGACTGTTTCTGATGATAACACAACCTCTATTAAAATAACCTGGCTTTGTTTCTGCAATGATTTCCAAGAGCTACAACCAGGAATTTCGCTACTTTCCTGACTGACTGCACAGATATACCTTTCCAGGTTAGTTGGTTGAGCCAAAGAAGAAACCCTAGCCTCCTTCATCACTGTTTTAGATTTTTACATTTGGAAATATGAAACTATTTTAGAGTAAAGGCTCTGTTGGGACAACCTATCATGTCAGTTAGGGAATACTTTTCCCTCCTGTCTGAACTTCAAGAGCAGTTAAACAACTTGTCTGCAGTATTTCTGAGTTCTGCTGCAGCCTCATAAATGGAAAGAATTTTTTGGAGTGAAACATGTTGTTGCCCACTGGTCAGAAGGCACAGAAAGAGACTTTTCAAGCAAGCTAAGGAGAAATGCATCTGTTGTTTCCCTGAGAGGAACACCTGTAAGTAACCCTAGAGACTCTTCACCACAGTCTAAACCCAAGATGTTCTCCTATTATGCTACCAGGGGTACTATGCTTGAGCAAGTGTTCTCTTTCTGATAGAATACGTAGCATGGGACACTTCTTCCTTAATCACAAAGTCTTCTCCTCCAGGTCAGGAAAGACCTTTCCATTAGATTAGCCCAGTCTGGGCTAGTGAATCCCACAGGTTCACCTTCAAGCAGTTATGACTGGAGTCATCAAGAGCCAGATGTCTCTCATGAGCTCAGACTTGTGCATCTGAACTTCCATTTCCAACGATATTTCACATAGGACATTACTTTTTGTTTATCTTAACCAATGTCCTGTAGCAGCACTTGGCTAACTTGTTTTTAAAGTAAGCTGCATTTCAGTTTCCAAGTGATGGAGATATAGATAAAACTATGTGGTCTCCAGTGCTTCTGGACTCCCATGGCCAATTCATAGTGACTTGTACTAGCCCAGATTCCATTGGATTGGATCATGGTTGCTTGCTTAGGTCAGCGATAGAGTGGTTTGTGCTGTAGATATCAGATCTATACCTGACCTATAACAAACAGGAGATCTGAAGTTCTAGTCAGTATCTAGTCAATATCTGAACCTTCACCTGTATTTGTCCAGTAAAGCAGAATATTTATTTCAGAAAATAAATTATGCATGTACATGTTGTTTTTCCACCTGTATGAACCATAGACAGCAAAAACCATTTCATGGAACTGGAAACACCCTTATCAGGTTTGAAATCATGATATTGCAACAGAGGGCTTCTATATATAGAAGGGCAGTGGTTCTCTGGTTGTTATCATTAAATTTTATTTTATTTTTCTGAAGATTCCAGGTACTGGTACCACAGAAACAACATTAAAACACTAAAACCTCAAGATGTAATGCTCATCTCAGTCTCTCTATTAGGTTTTAGCCTTTGTGCTCTGCTGGCAATGCAGGGAATGGTACCTATTTCAGCAGCTGCATAAGAGGGGGAGTTTGCAGCCAGCCTTGTCCCTTTCCCCCAGCTGTTCTTTCCAGTACCTGATAGGTTTTCAGCCCCTGGTCCCTGAATTCCCACCTTGCTCCCTGTCCCAGAAATGTCTAAAGATCTGAAAGTTTCCAAGGAGGGTTTTTCCCCTGTGCTGAGCCTTCAGCTGCAATCCCTGTGCCTGGCGGAATGCAGGTGGCAGACAGCAGTCTGTGATTGCTTCAAGGATTGCAAATAGGGAGAAAAAAGTACTCAAAGAGATGAGACCCTGGTACAAATGAAATCAGAAGGAATTTAGCTGTTTACATGAATGGAGCCAGGATTACCCTTCAAGCCGAGATGATAAGACCCCGACGTTTATCTGTACATTTACTCTTGTTTTCTGCCAGCAATAAACACAGTAAAGGGTAAGATAAAAGCTGTACCAAAGGAGCTGACTGAGCTACAAGGGAGGTTTCTCCAGGCTTCAGGCCGCAGGATTATCTTGCACAAAGCAGTATGTACGAAAGCTGTTGTGCAAACACTACACACCATTGTTTATTTTGTCACATCACAGCTCATCACAACCCCTTCAGAACGCTGAGCAGATCCTCTGGGGAGTGGAACTGTGGAAGGTAAACGCTGCTGAATGGGAGAGCTCACTCCAACCACTTCAGGAAACTGCAGCTCATCTGATCTTCAGAATGAAAACTGATAAGGGCACAAACTATTCTGAATATGGACCTTGACAGACTGCGAGATCTGACTCATTTACTGCGCCGTAAGTAACACTGCCATAGCTTTGATGTACTGTTCATCCATACTTTGGCAAGGGAAAAAGTTCCATCACACAGCTTTCCCCAACATCATTTACACTGTGCTGTTCTACCAGAGGGATCCGAGGGAAACACTGGTGGTTTTAAGGCATTACTGGTCACAGCTGTCTGTTCAAGAAGTGTTTGGACAAGGATCTTGGGCACATGGTGTGACTCTCAGGGATGGTGATGTGCAGGGCCAGGAGCTGGACTTTATGATCCTTATGGATCCATTCCAACTCAGCATATTCTCTGATTCTGTGAACTCCCTGCACATGAGGTAACTTATAGATGAAGCATCCATTTGTTTGATGCTATTTAACTTGGGATCAGCCCAACTTTAATTGTCTCCTAGAAATCATCAAGAAGTGACCATGTGACCTGGAACAACCACTGATTATTTACATTGCGATGATTATCCAAGAGAATCCTCACAAGGAGAAAAAAGACAGAGCTAAGGAAACAAAAGAACATGTGCCACCTTGCTGCTGAGGCTACTGCCTTCCTAGCAGAGCTGGCAGTTCACCTGCCTGCCCTGCCACAGACTCATAATGGTCTTTTCCAGCCTAAATGATTTTAAAATCATTGAGTCCACCTCTAAACCTAACCCAGGCAAATCTAAGAAGCTAAAAGGACATCAGCTGTCCTGGTTCTGATGGATCTGACATGCTGCAGGGTTCTTTCTTCCCATCATGTGGCCTGACACAAAGGGAAGAGACAGATTCACAGAGGTCTCCTACCCCCACATCCTCCTGGAGACCTCTCCATGGGCACAGAGCACTGAATTGAGCCCATGTGTAAACAGGAGCCAGCTCCATTTCCCTTCTCCTCCTTGTGAATAATCCCCAGCTCATAGCAGGCAGCAGTAGACAAACGGAAAAATTTACCTCTTTGTTTATCCACCACCAGTAATGTAAGGTTTAATCATATATCCCCTGCCATTTGTGTCCTGAGGTTGGCACCTGAAACTACTGCAAGTTCAAGGCAGCTGTGATCAGCATCCATTCCCTGTGGTAAGTTAAGGAGCAGGAGGAGCCCAGCTGTGGAAGCAGGGTCATTTTTCAGTTCTTGCACTGCTCTTGGAGCCAGTGACTGCCCTCCCTTTTACAGCTACAAAGCCAGGCATCGGCGTGTAAATCAGCCCGCTCCTGTCTCACAGTCTGCGAGACAAACTCCCAGCAGAGGTGTGAACTTCCCCAATTAATCTTAATGAAGTGTTAACTTCAAAGCAGAGCTGAAGCCATTTCTAGGTTAACAGAACCTTACAGAAAAAAAAAACCTCCCAGCTTGACTCGTTAAAAACAGCTCCAAGGTGAGAGGATTGGTCAAATTTCGGAGTTATTCTGGGAGCTGGAAAAAAATCCCACTTCAGTGGCAGCCTTTGCTCATGCACCACTTCCATTGCAGTTGCATTGTTAGGAAACCAAAGGGTCAGGCAGCCAGACTGGAAAAACTGTACAGTGAATGCATGCTAAAAATACCCCTGGAATGGAGCAGATGGAACAAGATAAGGAGGCCTGGATGATAAAGGCTGTAAGGAGCTGTGCAAGCTCTTCGAGCCAAGTGATAAACTTGATCACAGTCTTTTACCTTATTCAGGTCAGTGAAGTGCAGAGCAAGATTCAAATCTTGAGCCCAGATTTAATATGTATTTCCATAACCTTCACTTACCCAGGGATGCAGATCTTTTACCCCCCAAACAATAAAGTGGATTCCTCAAATTAGTCTCAGACACCTGCAGTACTGCCATTGGCTTTGATAGCACTATGAGTTATCGTGATATTGGTGCACTTGGAAGTGTGAATCCACATCATGAAACCCAAATACAGGTCTCCTGGAATAAAACCCTCATTTGAAGAGCCTTGTACCCTTATTTTCCTGATAAAATGCCAACAGAAGTGGAGCATGTGCAGCGAAACCTTCCCTTTCACGTTTCTGTCTGGTTTGCAGTCAAAGAGCCCACCTAAGAACTCGCAAGGAAGGATGCAGTTTTGGGAATTAGGCTATGACCCATCAGTAGGTATTCACTTCCTACTCCCAGCATGAGCTGGTTGATCTTTGTGCTCATTTGTTAATCAGGACAAATGCATTGAGCAGGTCAAGTTGTAGGGACCATATCAACAGACAGGAAACACCCCCCCTGGGGAAAACTGTCACCAGATCAGACTTGAATGACTTCCACACTCAGATGCTCCAGCAAATGAACACTCCACTGCCTCGTCTTTAACTGTCAAAGGCAATAGAAAAAGCATTTCCTTAGAAACAATTGCATGGATCTGTTTGATACAGCCACCTAAAGCCAAAGCTGCTGTGCTGAGCAATTCAGATTGCACTCTGGAAACAAAAACTTAAATGTAAAAGAGGTAGATCCTTTACAAGCTCCCTTGAAGAACTCTGACTCAGCTGATTACTAATTGCCAGAACACACCCACATCTGCCTGTGTAAGCTTTCATAATATAAAAAAGCCAAAAAAACCCCAAAAAGCAAAAAACCAAAACCACAAAGAAAAAGGGTAAATTAATTATTCCTGTTTTGAAAAGCTCAAGAGTGAATGGCTGTGTTGCCGTGGATGCTGGTCTGTTTATAGTATTGTTTTGTCCTCATTATTAGCTGCTATTAAATACCATGAAACAAGAGTTCACCTCCGGCATTGTACCATGGCTCTGACCCCCAGGTACTGCCAGTAGCTGTAGTGAGGCATAACACAGAGAATTTTTCTTTTGCTAAAAGATGGATGTAGGTCAGATGATGCAGAAGCAGTAGTTCTTCCAGATCCACAAGGTTTTCTGCCAGATACTTCAAACCCAGCGATGCTCACCAGGGTCAGGAAGCAGCTATTGCGAAGTTATTTCATGCTAGCAGCTGCTTTGTGTTCTTCTCTTTGCTCTAAAGTGTCTCATTAGAGAAGACAGACTAATAGTTTGAGCTTGGCAACAGCAGACACAGTCAGCAGTGGAGCAGAGCAAGAGGTCCCGCTCATTTTAGGAGCCTTGGGTCATCCCTGGCAGGAGTAGGAAGCAGTAATTTTAACTTACACAGTTATAAGGTAACTGGGAAAAATGGGTCTTTGATCAGCCTCGGGCTGCAAGATCTGTTAAACTGCTGTGACACAGCTCAGTCATGAAACCAAATTTACAGCTGCCAACACGTTCTTTCCTAAGTCAGGGAGGCTTTATTTTTCCATTGGAATGGGAATATTAGTAGATATTTACTATGGCACACAGGCTGCACAGGCTGACAGAGCTCTGCACTGCTTTTCCTAGTCCTGTGCCAGCAGGAAAAGAGCAGTGGTGCCTGTCCCCACCAGGAGCACAGTGCTGATGCTGACCCACTGGCCATCACCTCCTTCCCAAGGTGTGTGTTCACAAGGAACAGTTGGGGCAGCACAGACTGCCCTGTCCTCATTAATCCTCTAGAACTGAGCATACAGCTGTTCCAAATACCGTATTTTTGCCAACCAATTCAGTATCCAACTTCAAAGTCTGGTCTGTGTTGCATTTGCCAAAACCAAATATATATATATATATGTATATATATAAATTTTTCATTTATATGGAAGCATAATAGAACAGCTGTACTTGAGCTTGATTTGTCACATAGTCTATGCTCTTTTTAGATTTGATTTCATATCCAGTGTGCTCCTCACTTAGAGAAAACTTTATAGAGCCCAGTAACCAATTACCAACAAAAATAACGACTCTACATTTTACACATTAATTATTAGTGTTTTAAAACTTTGCATTATTCCTCCTCCAAATTTTCACTTACATAGTAACAGCAGGAGGGAACACACATCCCACAAGAGAGCAGCCCCTGCTGAGTGGGGAGAAGCTGGTGCTTCCCCAAGGGCTGCTCTCAGGGCTGCCCAGATAGATGTAAATAAGTGATGCTGCTGCACCTTTCTCGGTCTGCTGTGCATAAGAGAACTTGCAGGAGTTTAAACTCACACCAATGAACACATGCTTTTGGATACCAAATCACCACAGCCTCGGAGGGACAAGTTCTCAGGCATCCCTCAACTTTCAATTAATTACAATACTAATAAGCAGAAGAGTGTGTGCACTAGTGCTTGTGCCTGTATCCATTTCCGATGTAAATATTATAATAATTAATAACAATAATTAAGTAAACTGTGACTCTTTGGCCCCAAGAGAGATGACAATGGAGTACAGTTCAGGTTTACAGTGTGAAGTGACACACAGGAGGAAAATAAAATCCAATTGTTTCACATTATATCACTTTAAGAAGCAATAGGTGTCACACAGAGGGACCAGATATGAGGTTTAAACCAAATAAGATCTTCTTCACATCATGTATGGAACTCCTTGCTACAGGACACTGTGGAAGCTAAAGGTTTACATGTGTTGTATGAATTATTTTTAGCCTTCCATGATGTGGCCTGAATTTTAACAGACTGTGAAAAGCCAGTCTTAATGGAAATCACGGACAATCATGAATCCCTTCCCCTTGCATGTCTGATCACACAACATTTGTCTGGCAGCGACAACAGCAACATTTATGGAAAAATAATGGCAGTTGTATCACTGGAGTATTAAGCTGCTGAAAATAAGAACACCAGCACCAAACTATCCATTCTCTCTCTGTGGACCATTAATGATATATTTACTAAGGTTGCTGAGCCATGGGAACATACAGTCCTGTACTTAATAACATGAGTCATTCAAATGGAAATTTTCTACTCTGAAATTTTATGGCTCTAATTAAGAGCATTAACAAAAATCTATACTTGCTTCATGCTTTTTTAGTAACATCTTTGTTTTGAATATTACCTGTATGGTATTTCTATTTAAAAGAATCACAGAGGGTAAGTGTTGCAAGTTCTGCTTGCAAAAAAAAAAAAAAGGAGAGTTCATTGCCTTGAATTATGTCCAAATCCCCCCAATATATACAGTTAAAAAAATAAGTATTTTTCTTGTTTTTTTCCTACTGATGCAGCAGTGAACTCTCCTCTTAAATAAAAGTGCCATTGCCATAATGGCAGATGAGGGTGTTGAGACTTTTGCTGTGTTATTAACTGGGATAAGCAAAGTGCATAGAAAGGTCTGAGGACTGAGCATTTAAAGAAATGCCTGGGTTTCTATAAAACTCAGCAGAAGTGGATGACAGTCATGACATTGGTGTCTGTAAAAAAATGGATTTGGCTTATCAAATCCAGCACTTCATCTCCGTTAGGAAAAGTCTCTCAGAATGGGGAAGGAAAAAACGGGAGTGATGGACTGCAAGTGACACACTGCAGGGGCAGCAGTGACAGCAAGCCCAAAATAAGCTGCAGGAGACATTGCTGTCTTAGCAACTCTTCATGGAAATGGCAAGGCCAACAGCTGGCCAGAGATGGAAGACTCATCCAGACATAAAGAGAAATGACCTGAACTACTACTTGCAATTTGATTTGCAATCAAAGAGAAAATGTAGTTTGTATTTGGAACAGTCAGTGCTGTCACCTCAGTGTTTGCTGTTCTCTGGGCTCTTGGTTCCAGGCTGATGTGTTCTTCCCACAGAAAAATCATTGTGCCTCTACAGAAAATAAAAACTATGAAACTATAGTTATAAATGAGCATGGCCATGGATCAGCTCTCATTCAACAGCTTCTTGTTAGCTTGCACTTGATCATTGCAGTTTTCCCTCCAGCCTGCCTTGGCTCCTGGAAGAATCCAGTGAAATGCAGCTTATATTTTTAACCAAGGCAGTTTTCATCCCTCATCACATTACTACCAGCTCACCCTGGCAGACTCAAACATAGTTTGAGCTGTTCATCATAGAACAGCTTGGGTTGGAAGGGACCTTAAATATCATCTAGAACATCTCAACTTACTTTCTTAATTCTAGAACATCTTAACTTACTTTCCTAATTCTGGGCCAAACTATCTGCACATAAAAAAATTAGACTATGAAGATAATTCCCATACACGCCTTGTTGTACCTTACATCACGTCCAATCTTAGTCCTTCTGTCCACCAATAGTTCAGTGTTCTTCAGTTCAGTCAATATTGTCAATACATTTTCTGGCAATAGTTTTACACATTTGTGGCAAAAAAAAAAAAAAAAGCAGTACCACTTCTTTTCCATTTTTCTTCCACCACTTCCAGCCACCAGCTCAGTGTTTTCTTTAAGATTTAGCAGTTTCATAGACATTCAAATTACTGCAGCCATACCGTGGCCAAACAACATAAACCCAGGGCATCTCTATTCTGGCTGTTCAAAACTGACCCTTTTCTGGCTTTACTAATAGAACTTGTCTTAATTGCACAAATCTCTCAACTAGATAGTTCATCAAGGAGGTGACTTCTGATATGTGTATGATTTAATCTGAGTCTTGGTATGAGCCTCAGGGGCTCCTCAGGTTTAGGGCTGAGAAAAGGAGTTTCATGGGGATTAATGTAGGGGTTTGTGGGGACTAAGGGGGTCAAATGGGCAAAGATCTGGGGCAAAGTGCCAGAGCACCAGATTCTGGGTTTTATCAGTTTGGTAAATTCCAAACATCAAAAAATAAAATTTCATTGTTTTTACCAATTTCCCCATATTAGAATTTGCACAAATTACACATATAATATATGGTATACATAAATATAAAATACTGTCATCTTGATTTTTCATTTAAATATAGATACATCCAATGAATCAAGCCTTGAAAGGGACCTCTTGTTTTCCTGCTGGGAATGGAGTCTTTCACCCAATTTAAAGTCTTTTTCTAGGTTAGCTGCTCTGGAAGGCAGTCTCCAGGATTGCTCATCAGCTCAGCTGCACTGTTCACATGGTGCATCCATCACTGAACTTCCTCTGCATTTTGCTGAACACCACACAATGTAAAAAAACTTTGATTTTGCCCATTGTTACATGATCTCAGCCTCCCACAGCACCACCCTTGTTTCACCACAGCCCTAGTCGAGTTAAGAATAAATGATATCCTTTACAGGAACACTTTTGCAAGGAAAATGAAAACTGTATCTTGAAGCCTTATTTAAAGAGATTAACTAAATTGTGAAATTTGTCACCTGCAGAAGCTGCTGCTTCTGTATTCTTACTGTTTGACAAAATTATCTTTAGAGATAACCCATGATTTCAAGAGACCATGGGCTTGAATCAAGTACTCAAATCTGGGGCAAGACTAGAAACTCCACAGCCCCAGCCCTAGGATATGAGCAGCAGGGCTGTCTGGAGTGGGAATAACTGGAATTTATATCAGGGTGATGGTGATGTAATTTGGGACAGCTTGGACATTACATGAAAGGCAAAGAAAAATAAGAGACACCACATCCACAGACACAGACACACAGATTAGCAGGGAGTGGAAATCATGAGGCTCCCTGTTCCTGACAGTAACGTGTCTGCAAATGTCACCCAGCAGCAATGCCACCACCAGCCACAGAGCACAGAGGCAACCAAAAGGGTGATGAGGAAGAGATTGCCAAATACTTTTGAAACAAGTCAGGGATTGGGCCTGTTGGGAGAAAAATGATGCAATCAAATAAACAGCTTTTGCCAAGAAAACCAAGACTGAAGGAGGAAGTTGCCTGTGCCAGTCCTGGCCACAGAGAAGAAGGCTGTTTCTCTGGGAAGGACAATGAAGTCAGATTAAATATTTACTTCTCTTCCTTGTCATTTTCTTTCTCTACTTAATGTCCTTGACAACAAAGTCGTTCTCAGACAGCAAATTTGGTTCATCTGGTCCTCAGACCAAAGCTCCCCTGTGAATGGTGTGTGGCTCACAGAACTGAATTTTAACAGCATGGGAGAATAATTACTCCAGAGAAGCTCCATTTTCTTCTTTCCTATACAGCAGAGCTCTGTCATCTGCCATTGGAAGAAAGACCTCTTTTATCTTTATTATAGACAAACAATTAGAGATAAAAAGGAAAAACCACACTCCCAGGAAAGGCTAATTCCACTCTCTGTTCTCTGTGAGCACATCTACTCTGCTCACTGAAACAAGAGGAGGGTTGGTAGACCATGGCAAAGGATGCACCTTTAGATGCATGTGAAAAAGCCAGGTCCATGTCTCTCCCAGGAGAAATGAGAGCTCCCATGGACTCAGGGCTGGGAAAAATCTCTGGAGTTTCATCTGCTGGTGCCCTGTGCTGGTAAGCTGACCTGGAGCCCACAGATCAGGCTGGAGAGCCACTGTCACTTCTGGGGACACTCAGTCTTGGACGTTGTGCCAACACTGCCACTGGTAACCCCGATTCTGCAAGGAAAAGAAGTCACAAGAGTCCTTGGAATAACTTCAGGAAAGCTTTCCAAGAGGCAGCAAGGACAGAAAATCATTACTGACAAGGGGTGAAGGAGAGAGTGGAAAACTCTGTACCTCACTGGCAGTTGCCACAAGGTACGGATTAGGAGGATTAATCTGGTCGCTGGTGCCATATGCTGCTCCAGGTGGGCTGAGGGAGGACTTGGCTCCACTGAGCACTCTGAGTTTTAACAGGTTAATACTGGCAAGTTTATTCAATGCTCTGAGCTCAGTTCCTGTTGGCTGATGTTAATGTTGGCACAATGAGGCTGATGAAAACACTGTGCAGATGTCCTCTGGTGATCCAGTCCCTCCCCAACTCTTGCAGCTATCAGATAATAAACTCTTTTTCCAAGGTGGCTCCAGCTGGTGATTCACTGCAGATTCCTTACGCTGGTTCTCCACTTCCTTTTGGAATGTGTCTGGACTCCTTACCTAACTCACTTCTTTCTTCTCCACCACTCTTGTCATTGGCCACTCACAATTTCTCTGGGATTTCTTGCTGCTTGCAGAGAGTGAAACTGAGCTGGGAGCAGGGGGGAGGCTCCAGTACTGCCCTGGTGATCACATCTCACTGCTTTATTTTAAACTGCTACAAATACTTCAGCTGGCTGGAATTTTTTCTTCTTTTTTATTTCTTCTTTCTTTTTTTTTTCTTCTTTTTTTGGTGTTTTTTTTTCCCTCCTCTTTTTTCTTCTCTCTTTTTCTTCTTTAGGAGCTTTTTCTCCTAATTAAACTTGTCTTCTATACAGTTAATTCCCTGCTAATGCTTACTATACTGTCATATATTATAATAAAGCATATTAATTAAATCTGTAGTCATTATGTTGTTATATGTATTATAATTATATATTAATAACATTACTGTAATTTACTTTAGTAACGCTGAAACACAATGGCAAATTTAAGCCCCTGCCTTATTGAAGCCTCCATTTAGAATATCAAGAGCAAATACCAGTTTTCCTATGGGAGATTAATTAATTCTTGTCCATCATTTTTCCTTCTCACACATCAGCTTTGCTATCTTACCTTTCAAGAAGTGCACGTTTCCTACAATAATTTGTAATGAACAATAGGAAAATTAAGGGAGGATGTTGAAAAAACAATGGCTCCTTATAGATACCTGTTGTTCAGTATTCAAGTGGAGGCTTGGAAAAAGCAATCCATAGGGCAATTACTGGCTGTAAGATCTTGGGAGCATGAGGAAAAAAGCCAAAACTTTATTCTCTGAAGTGTGGTGGCATCGCATGGTGGGACCACTCTCCCAGTTCTCTTGACAGCAACCTCTATTAACATGAAATCCAGGACAGATTTGGGCTGCTCTGCTTGACCCCATATATGCTCTTTTCCAGCTCAGGAATAAATGCTGAGATTTTGAAGCATTTCAGCTTTTGACCATTGTTTTGCAAAGGCCTGTATCAGTGGGGTGGAAAGCAGACTGTAAAAGGACACACTGGAAGCAGTTTTATGCCTGGAAGGAGGAATAAGTGTTTCACAGCATTCAGACAGCTCCTCAGCCTGAGTGTTTTGTGACCTCAGTGCCCAAATTCCAAGCTTTTCTCTCTATTTTCCTTTCCATGGGAAGAAAATTTGTATGTCTGGGCCAGATTAAGGTCACCGAGTGGTGTAATCAGATTCTGGGGCAGAATAATCAAGGCCCAAGACCAGGGGACATCCAGAGGTGTATCCCCACAGCTCAGCTGAATCGTCACCTGGTAGCAGCAGCCGTGCTTGCCAGTGGGAGACAGAGCCCTTGATGTGATCTGCAGAAGGCAGGCTGCTCCTGTGGTGCTGACTTTACTCTGATTTTCAGCTGCTGGAGCATATTAAACAAGCCTTTTCCCAGTGTTACTCTGCTTTAGTTGCCATAGGGATGCCTTGTGCCTGCGACTGGCAGGGATCTCAAGGCCATCTCTCTGGTGATGTGATGTCTGCTGTCAGGGAGTGAAAGCCCTGACTCATTTGCATTTCACAGCTACAGTCATGTTTATTGCCAGCATCGGAGCAGAAGAAAAGAATGATTTGTTTTACTTAATTTATTTTTTTTTTCATCAGGCCAGTTACAATTCTATTTTATATTCCCTTTTAATAGAAGTCAACATGGATCAAGCCTAGAAACTCATCATCTGAGGCAAGAAATACAGTGTTGACCTTCTCTGCAATCTAAAGACATCACATAGATTTCCAGGAAACATAAAGCCTAAGGATTGATCTGTGCATGGAGGAAATCAAAACTGATCTGTGCTTGGTGGGTGGCAGTGGTCAACTGTGTGCTTCAAAAGGCATCCTCAGCATTAGCCATTTATCTGCAAGGGAAAAGCAGCTTTCCTTCCACTGTGTTGTGTCAATCTGCAAAAAGACACAGTGACAGCATTGTTTCTTAATTAAAAATATTTTGGGAGTGAGATGTGATAAATACAAACCTCTAAGGAGAGAAATAAAGTGAATATTTTACTAATCATCCAAGCTAAGTGTGAGTTGTGGTTCAGCAAACAGTTCTGGGGAGTTTTTCCTCATTTTTAAAAAATAACTATCTAGATAGAAGTAGAAATGAAATCTGCAACACTTTTCCTTGTCACAACTGACCATGCAGCACCTGGCACTACAAGAGCCATGGATTTATACTGTCTCCATCTGCAATAGGGTGAGGAATGGGGGATTGTTTCAGAAGTGTTGAGGAAGGGAATTAATTTCCCCTTGATGCCTCTTCCCCAAAAGTTAACAGTTAAGGTGAATTTTCTTCTGCAGGACCACTGCACACATGAAGGGCAGGGACTAGGGACCAAATTGTGAGGCTGAAAAAGAAATATCAGTGGAAAAAAATCCAAGGACAGTGGACACATGCCTATAAGCCCTGTGGCATCCCTCTGACACGGATTTTGTAGTGAATGTGAGTCTGTAGAAAGTCATGAAT
This sequence comes from Donacobius atricapilla, assembly GCA_013397315.1. Classification (NCBI taxonomy): domain Eukaryota; kingdom Metazoa; phylum Chordata; class Aves; order Passeriformes; family Mimidae; genus Donacobius; species Donacobius atricapilla. The sequence continues at coordinate 288,328 of WBMY01011671.1, forward strand.
CTTAATAATGCCTTGTCCATGGGAGGCTGAATGAGTTTTGTAGTTGAGTGGTTTTAGCTGAGCTTTTCCTGGAGGAACTGAAGTGCAAATTGACCTATACTTTCATTAGGGGTTTGTCTTCCACATGAGCCTCTGAGATGATGGAGAGGACAAAGTGTAACTGGAAGAATGGATACTATTAGTGACCTCTGAAAGCGTCTTTAAAACAGCTTTCAGATTAAGTCTCCAAATTAGCTTGGCAGAAGATAGGGCTGCCTTCCATTCCTCGTACATATGAGGGGATTTAAAACAGACTATGCCCAAACTACAGGGCCAGTAGTGCTTTCCAATTATGGGTTACATCCAAGCAGCTTTCTACTATCTTCCTCTGTGTTCAAATCTCCATGGAAAGGAAAGGCAGGAAAGAACTCCTCAAGCAGGTTTCCAGCTCAACAAGACCCCATGAGAAATCTTTAAAGAGTATTTCACACACAGTCTCCACATAACCAGAATGAGCACCACCCCATCCCTCTCATGAAAACAGATGTCATCATCTCTCTGTCCCTCCCTGCTGGTCCTAATCATTGCCTTCTCCCCTTGGATCTTTCCACTCCTTCCCCACTCCATTGTTATCTCTGCTTTTTCCTCTTCCCCATCTCATTTCCCCTCCTGCTCCACCCTGCTCCTTCCCTTGCTTCCATCACTTCCCTCAGTCTTTACACCTCACATGGGTGAAAAATCCTAATGGAATAGGCAGGATGCTGCCAGCAGGCAGGAGGACCTGGCAGAGGATAACTGGATGTACAGACAACTTGAGACTGTCTCAGTGCGGCCTGTCAGTGAGTTGATGCTATCAGGGGGCTGCAAAGCATGGCAGAGTAGGAAAATGATGCTGTACCCAAGAATCCCAGCCAAGGCTGCCAAGGCTGAACTGAAGAGCTTCAAAACACCCAGGCTATCAAAGGGGTCCCACTGAATGATTCAGAAAGGCAAAAAGCCTTCAGGCTTGACAAACAAAATTGCAAAGCAACATCCGTGAGAAGCAACAAGGCTGGGAGCAGTGTTTGGAACTTCCCAAGGCTCTGCTTGCCCTGCTCCTGGTGCTCTGTGTGTGCTGCCTCCCTGAAAACAGCCAGGCCCGTGTGAAGCAGGAGACACGGGGCAGAATAAACATTTGTATAGTGAGTGACTCACATAGAAACAAAACCCTTCTTGCAACTAAAGCCCAGGAAAGCATCCTAAACCCCTTTGACTTGAGTATCTCAGGATACCCGGTGCGTGCTCAATAACTGATCCACGGCTGCTGACCGCAGGCACTGGGCTGTTCTGTGCATCCAGCCTGCTCAGTGCTCAAATAGAAAACTTGGGAAAAGCACCACAACTTTCCATTGAGAGACTTCACATCTCGCTGAGAGGCCCATTTACATTTTTAACCCCGCTGACTGTTGACGTATTTGCTCTAATAGCGTTCGCAGACAAACCTGGGAAGCTCGGGGGCGCAGAGTGCTCCTGATTTCATGTGGATTGCTGGTGCTTTGAGCAGACATTTACCAGGAGCTGGGAGCTCGGAGATACAGCATCTATTCTTTCCTTTCACATTTGCCTACAGAGCTGTAAATGTCAAAGCCTTTCAAGTGCCCCTCAAACAAAACGAGTTAGTAAATCAGCAAATGTGGCACCGCACACACTCATGTGGTGCATGTTAAGCTACTGTACTTCATTCACTTCTTTATCCGATGGCTCCGTGAGAAACAGAGCTCGCTGAGGCGCCGAGATGCCTTAGTCATTTTGTTTGTTTTTTCACATGGCTACTGTTCTTGTTTTGTTTTTTTTCCAAAAGCTGCGTCAGATGTGCTTAGCATTCAACTCAACTCGATACATTGGATGAAAAGGCCATTTTCTCTTCACTGATGAAATATAATTGAACCCACTTATAATGAACTCGCATACCAAATAATGAAACTCCATTTGTGTGACCGGGGCTCTTTTCCGAACCCCACAATTCCCAGTCCCCTAAGGGAATGTTTTATGTGCTTTTCCACCAGTTTCACTGAGGGCACGATTTGGCACATCGGCTTTTTGCTTTGTTCTTTATTGTCTCTATACCAGAGAGAAGCAAGTTTGTAAAAAGAAAAGACAAAGAGTAGGAGCAGTTTAATTAGCAATCAGTGTTGTTTGAAAACCATCTCTTTAGCACACAGTTTTTCCCAGTCCTGTGTTTTAGCATTCCACTTCACTGCAACTCGTGGTTTCCTGGGTGTCTTCTTCACCTTCAACCTGTTTTTAAGCTATCTCCTGCAAATTCTGCAGGAAGCTGCCAGTTTTGGCACAGCCCTGCAATCTATTCCCTTGAAAGCCGTAAGGGCCTTGTTAAGGAGCAGAGCAGCACAAGGCAAACACTTGTATTGTGTCTTTGGGGCTCCCACAGAGATAAAACTCACCCTTTGGTTCAAATATGGGAAGATGTCCCTAGCCTCCTTTACGTGCAAACATCGTGGATAAGGAGAGTACTTAGGCAAAAAGTCTCTGCCTGACCTCATGAGTGTATCTGGAGAATGTCAGAGCTGCTGGCTGAAGATAAGGAGGAAGGCTCAGCCCCAGACGGGGAAGATGTGGAAGGAAGGGTGGGCTACACTGTCTATACATGCTGGATTTTAGGAAAAATAAATTTATTGTGCACTTAGTAAAATCTGACTGCCTAAAGCCAGGCATCTCTTTTCCTCTGAGCTCTGCCCCAGGGGAACTGGTATGAGAGGAAATCAACTGAAACAGACTCAGGTTTTTAAAGGAGTGATGTGCTTTTTCTAAGGTGACATTAACCTGGAAAATTTGAGAACTTGTTAAAAAATGACAAGGTTTGACCACACACTCCTACTGTCTGTTGCCAGCTGAGCATCCATCAACAGAGTGGCTGATAATCCTGGGTAATCTGGGAGAGAGCTGCCACCAGAGACCAGTGGTACAGCAGAGCCATGGGACTTATCTTGGGATCATTTTGGGAGAGGTCCTGATACGTGGCTGTTGTCTGCCTTTGGTCTCACACAGGAATAAATCAGTTTGGCTTCATGCACAGTGTTTAAAATCAGCATCATCATCAGGTTTATTTGTCAGGTCCTCATGTGAACATAATGCCCTGAGCAGCCTCACTTGGGACCTCAGCCCCACTTGGCCTTGGACCCCATTTCAGCCCAGGGCCCTTTCCTGTGTCTGAGCTGTGCTGCAGCTTGGGTGCTGTCTGTGACTCTTGGGCTGTTGCTGTAAGTAGTTCTGTGAAAGGGCATAACTTTTTGGAGCTATTTGTGAGCCAAAAATAGTAGATAATGAATTCTGGATTATATGGCACTTCATTCCTGCTCGGAGAGGGTTGTTCTGGCACAGGCAGGGTCTCTGAACACATTTCTGTGACTGTCACCCTGCTTTCACTGACAAGTGGCATTTCTAACCATCTAACTGGGGTTTTTTTCTGTTATAAAATTTACTGATAGCAACCAATGCTTTTGTAGACGTGGACTTTTAAATTCTGAAGTGAACAAATAATTCTACTTCATGGGGAAGTCCTCATCTTCCCAACTGAAGCACACATCTCTGAGTGGCTCTTAGCCATGGGTCTGGCTGATGACAAACGACATCTGTCAGGCTAAAGAAGTGGCTGTACCTCTGCTAAAGCACCATACAGGCTGAGGAGAGCTCTTGTGGGTGTATGTATGCCAGCCTGGGAGTGGAATGGGAGACAGAGAGGATGAGGAGGTGTCTGGGACCTCCTACCTCTTCCTGGCTGTACTCTGGGAAAGTGGATGGTTGCTGGATGGTGTTTTTCCAACACCTGGGACTACAGGGGTGGCAGCACTAGATAAAAACCATCTGATTTATTTTTCTTGGGCTCCTTGAGTTTTCTGAAGTCTCATTTTATTGGTTCTCTGTCTAGCTGACCCCTCATTGTGCTGAGTTTCAGATCATGTTGACGTAGGTCACGTCCCTTATTTATCACTCTCATCTTCCTTTAGAAATGCTGAGAGGTTGGAGTAGGTGAGTTAATACCCAGTTGAATTTGTTTTGCTAAGTGAATTACTACTAATATCCATGGAAGCAACTTCTTGGAGGTGCTGCTGAGATAATACAAATGCAGATGGTGTACAAAATAGAGCTGAAGACAGAGGCAATGCCTAGCAGAGAGCTGTTACCTGGGAGCAATAATCTAGCAAGGTCTGTGCCTGGGAGCTTCCTGGTTTCAGCTTCTTACTGCAGTTAAATAGATTTTCAGTGGAAATCCTGATGGCAGCTGGTCTGGCTTTGGTAAAGGCTGAAATTTGAAATCAGTGCTGAGAAGGATATCAGCTGCTACTGCAATCAGCAAAGAATTAAAGTGTGAGAGTGAATAAATATTGCTCATTTCTTAAAATGAATTAACTAGTGTATTGCAGCCTGGTTCCTGAAGCCCCTGGAGCTGCAGACGGGCTCCCCTGCCGATGTGCAACCCCCTCACTCTTCAACAGGAGCTGGAGTGGCAACTCTCACTTGAGTTTCAAAGAAAATTGCATGGCACTTCAAACTGGGATCTGTGAGTGAGGATGGAGGCTGCTGGTTGTTGCCGTGATGAAACTAATCCAGTCCGAAGGAGGATAAAGGGTTGCTTAGCAATACTTCAGCAGTGACTAACAATGCTTTATGAGGCTTTGACTGTTGACTAAGTCTTTAATAGTGGCTCAGTGGGTTTTTTTAGTGGAATGTCTTTACTATTTTTGTAATGGTTTCTCCTCTTGAGAAACTGTCAAACTCATCATGTATAATGAACAGACAGCAGTCAGCAAGCATTTGATTGCTGCTCATGTGTTGATTTTTGGCCTGGCCTCATTAAGATTCCTTATCTCTACCTTCTCTTTCCCTAGGAGTTCTTAAATTAGCTACACAGATTAGATTATTTAAGTGCTTTTCATATAAATGCCTCCTAGTCTGTTTGTTTTCCCTATGACACCCCTGAGTCCATGTGGAAGCTCATTTTGGGTCTTACAGGAGAGATGTAAGATTGCCTGAACTAGTCCAGAGTCACATCTTGTAGAAAAGTTTATCATGGTGTTCTGTGAAGCTCTTCAGCAGGGCGATATGTATATTGTTCTTCTTAATATTCCTTAAATATTAAGAAAAGTTGCCTTCTTCATGGCAAGAGGCTGCTGCGTACCCTGCAGTATATTAAAATAACTCCCATTAAAAGGTGTGCTGAGGGCCGAGTGTTCTACTTGTGGTTTTGGGGTTCAGTTGCGAGCATGCACCAAATAATTGCCTCTTCCTCTTTCCTGCTGAGGTATCTGAGTCATGGCTGTCACTGGAGAAAACGTGTAGTAGCGTTTTGAGGAAAGGAAAACGCATTAAGGCTGAGGACTGCATCTGGATTCTTTAAGCATTCCCCATGGCCATATCCATGCTTTGGAGTTGTTGATGCTATCAGGGAAAGCCGTAACAACGCAGTAATCCCCAGCAAAACACGGCTCACGTTTTAGCTGTGCTCAGAGACTACTGTGCAAGCAAGTGCTGCTCTGGGACTTTGCTGTGCCATGCGATGAGCCCACCAGCCAGACCCCTCAGCATGAGAGCCAGAGCAGGGATCCCCCTCAATCTGTGCTGTGGGCAGTGTAGGGCTGGTGGCAGCATGATGGGTTTCTAAATATTGGTAGCCAGTGTTGATCTAACAGCCAAACAGGAGTTTTCACCTCAGGAGCTCTGCAGAGAGCAGCATGTGGCAGGGCTGCCAGGGCTTTAGCAAGCCCACCAGGTGGGATACTACAGCCCTACAGAGGATGTGAAATTTGGAATAACTGTGTCTCTGCAGCCTTGTGAACATTCCACTGTTACTATACTGATTACTATGTGGTGGGATGAGTCTCTGGTCTTGTGAGCACCAGTACAATTTCCAGGACTCTGGAGGATGCTGTCCCTCAGTCCTCCAGCTCCAATCTGTGAAAACTGGGAATGGAGAAAAGCTCAGCACATTAATGGAAGTGCCTGGTGCTTGCTGTGTTCTGAGATTCACTTTTTTAATTATCACAGGAATTTATGTATCTGTCACTATTCAGCTGGGAAGCTGAATTTCTTTCAGCACAACTGGTTCCATTAAATTCTTAAACTTCAGCACATTTAAGAAAAGTGGAATTGAATGTCTAGGAGCCAAAGTGGGAGCCTGCAGCACAGTCACCTTGGTTTGAGGTGAGGCACAGCCTGGTGTGGTTTTGTGGGCACCCCAGGTGAGCTCATTCCCTCTGATGTGGGGACTGTGCTGCTGCTCAGTGGCAGAAATGATGCTCCTGGTGTCCCCAGAGCTGAGCCAGCCACCCTGTCACCCATCTGTCATCATGCTGAATCACCCAGGGAAGGTTTCGTGGTTGACCATGAAGTCACCTCTGCTCTTTCAAGTTCCTAGAGGTGAGATGAAGAAAGAACTCTCCTTTTTAGAGTTTTCTCTGAAGTCCATAGTGTAGCTGTAACCTCGACAGCACTGGTATGGAAAGGGAGAATGGACTCTAAAGTTGTAAATCATGTTTTACTTATTCCCAGCCCTAGCACGAATATTACCTCAAAATCAAAAACTTTCAGATCCATCAGAAATCGCTTGAAATCTGAATATTGACTGCTAAACCCATAAGTCAACCACAGAAGTGACCTGGATAATTGTCATCTATGATCCTTTAACAATATTGTCAGAGCCTCAAGCACAGCAGAGAATTAGCAGTGACATTTCTAATGAGTGGCTGGTATCTGAGTCTCCCCAGGAGTCCTTCAGGCTCTTCAAAATTGGAAAGACATCTTCCAGGTTAGATTTAAACAAGAGAATCACTTTACCACTAACCTCATACCACTGTTACTTAATGATGTGTGCTCTGTGTATCAACACAGACATTTCACTTGTATTTTATTGCTGGTATTTTTATAAGGTATTTGTCTAGCTATCTGTGGGAATCCTTTAGCACAGAGCTATTCCTGCATGTCTGTTTTTAGACAGTCTCATGAAATCAGTGTTTTGGTGCTTTCCTGGTATGTGCAGACTAATAAAATCCAGCATATTCATCTTTCCTGCTCACTTTTTCCAAGCCTGTCTTTCTCAATAGCCTTCAGTGAGTACAAATATCCGACATTGGAGGTTTATCTGAGGCTTTTCTAATACCCTGTTGTAGCTGACTGCAGTCATTCCACAATATTTATTACCTGAATGTAAGGCTTAGCAGCCGTGAGAGGAAGGGAAAGCCACACAATAACAACAATATGTGTGAGACTTAGCACATTCCCACCAAGTGCAAACTTCCACTTTGGAAGAAGGATGATGATTCCTAATAAAAGCAAATTTGGGATAGGTTTCCTAGCATGAGCCTCCTGTGATAATCTGGGAAGCCTCACTTGGCAGTGCTCAGTAACAGGGGTGTGTGCAGGCATGTCAAATTCAAACTCCTTTTGGGTTCTGCCGCTTGTTTTTGTTTTCTGTGCTCTCCCTAGAAGTGTAAAGAGAAGAGAAATGTCTGCACCTAGCACAGGGTAACACAAACATCACTAAACTTTGGGGATTTCTCTGGGTGGGGTAACCAAACTGTTGGAAGCTGCCTGAGGTTTACCTAAGGGTGCCAGTCTTGCCTTATGCTCTTTATTGACCCTTGCATGAAAGGGCTGAGAGGCTGATTTTTAAATTAGGAAGGGCTTTTCTCTGAAGTATTTTTAGGAAAGACAAGAAAAGGTGGATGATCTTTCCAAAAGAAGCACATAGGTGAAGGAGGAAGAGACAGGACATCCCTCATAATCTAGCGTTCATTTTTTTCATGAGAATCTCCTATGCCCACAGAGGAACATGCTTCAGAGCAAAGGACTTGACATACAGGGGGGAATTTTAATCCCCCCACAGGTAAGAAAATGTGCTTGAGGTCTGTATTATTTGTCTAGGGTTTTATAATCCAAGTCCTAGCCAAGCTGTGCTTGTTTTGGAGCTGGCCCACTGGCTGTGCATGTGTCACACAGCTCTGCTCTGTGGCTCAGAGCATGGGCAGGGCAGGAGCCCTCCAAAAGCACAGGGCTGGATAGTTTGGATGGTTTAGTGAGCTGAATCATCTTGCCCAGGGGTCAGACAGGCAAGGTGAAAGGAAAGTGATAGGAATAGTTGACTTGAACCCACATAACCTACGTGGGTGACTCTGAGATGTTAAAGTGACTCAGGTGCACCATGACACCCCTGGAGACAAGTGCTGGGGCGAGAACAGAGGGAAAGGCTCAGACACCAAAAATGCAGTTTCTGATTCAGACCAAGAGTCTGCGTGGGTCTCAGCTACTGAGAAGAAAATAACTCTACCATGTCTGAAACTAGGACAACATCCTTCTGCCCCCGTGGCCTGGCTCAGCATTTGGGGCTTTGGGCTTTCTATAAGGTATATGACTTCTACTGCATATGGAGATTCCAGCAACTTGGTGTAACTGGTGTGAGTGGGAACTTGCCCTGGGAAGCAGACACCTATCAGCCAGGCATCACTTATGTTGGCATCTTGGTCTTCTGATGGGTCTGAGCTTCCCTAAATGGGCCAATCATCAGCTCAGTGAAGGCAAGTAGAAGACTTCAGTAGGATTGAGCTAAATCTCCTAACTGGCAACTTTCAGGAAATAGAAATTGTTAAGCCAGCTTTGCCATCAGATTGTTTGTGGAGTAGGTGTGTCCTTCTCCTCAAAGGCTACTGACACAACAGAGAAGTTACCGTGATAGTTTTTAGAAGATATATATAATAATGCCAGTGTTTTGAAATGATTTTCTGAGTGCGTACATGTACCTTGTTTCAAAGGAACTATATAAGAATTGGCTCATTGGATTCTTATTCGTCAGCTATTGCCTACAAAGACGGGGGGTTTTTAAAGAAAATATGGCCATTAACTAATGCCTTTACTTTCCTTTGATCTTTGCCATCAATTTTTTTTTTTCTTGAATTTCCTCTGTAGTCTTTCTCCCAAGTACAGTTTGTGGCATGCGCACTTATTTGTTCTTCGATTGGCTTCCAATTAATTATCAGAGGCAGTTATAAAAATTTCCATCCAATATTATAAAAAGGCAATTTTTTTAAGAGCTGTAAAATCAGCCACACACTGTTTCCTTTCATGTGGTTTGACTTTAACCTACGCCGCCCCGAAGGTAGGAGATGAGGAGATGAACTGCTCCCGAGTTCCGACGGGCATTTGCAGTCAAGTCGGATGTTAACACAAAGCAGGAAGCACTTTGTCAGTAATAAATCAGGTGTCCCAAGGAGGAAAAGGTTGACAGGGGCTTCAGTGGTGTTTTGTCTCCTTATTAGTACCTGCACAGTAGGATTAATGTCTGCTGTGGTGTTTTCTGAGGTGAGTCAGGTGTAAAAGCTTGAAGCTGGATGGAAGCTGGTGGAACACCCACACATCCCCCCAGCGCACCCAATAGCCAGGGGTGGAGAATGTGACCTCCTATAACCTTCCTGCACACAAGGAAACACAACCGCACTTCACACACTCGAAAATATGTCCAGTATTTCCAAGACTTCAGTAAAACATCTTGTTTGTTGATGACAGCTTTCTTAGTGCTTTTCCTGTGTAAGGATTATTTGGCCTTGTTTATTTACATGCTGTATTATCAGAATTAAACCTCTCCATCCGTGTGAGGAGCAAGTAGTCTCAGGTCAGTCCTCTGCACTGGACATGTGTCTTGGCAATTTGTTCCAGCCCTTCCCTTCACAAACCTTCACACTTGTCACCCTTCCTGCTCTGCCATTTACAGTCACTTAGTGGCTGGGATATTTCAAAAGCCTCTTCCCACTTCTCTAGCTCTGACCAGAGCAGGAGTTGCCAGCATTTCATTTTTACTGTACTGCTACTAACACAGGTGACCATGGTTGGTGAGCTGTTCATGAAAACACCACCCAGAGACACCTAAGCATCCTGTGGAAAGCTGGGGTGCTGCTGCTAATGATTTCCTCCTGACATGATAAATGGGATTTTATTGTCTAGAATTACACATTTAGTGCTGAAGGTATTTTTTTAGAAACAGCAAAATTACCTGTGTTTCAGTGCTGTAGCAGTATTTAGATTCTGATATGTCCTACTAAGGAGGCATCATGTTTTTGGAGAGCAGGAAAAGGGTGGCAGACTGGTCATGTCACCTGGAGCTGCTGTAGCAGAGTCTTAAGTGGCATCTTCATTAGAGCCCTGGTAGTATTAATTACCCAGAAAACCCATTTGTGGGCAATGACAGCTCAATAAGAAAGCATGCTGAACTGAGATGGAAATTATAACACTTGCAGAGAAAAGGGCTCTGTAAACTTGCTGCTGCCAGGAGCAGAACTGCTGACTCAAAACCCCAGAGACAGCAGAGGTTATGGGGCAGGAGTGTGCTGATTACCTGCCGTAAAGCCCTGGACTCAGCTGTGCACACCATCACCTGCTGTAATTTGGCCTGACTAATGATTACAGGTTTAGGCTCTAGCTCTGCCATCTGCTCTGTGTGCAGATGGACACCTGCACTGGCTACTGCTAGAGGAGGACCCACACTCAGGGATGATTTTTGTTTCCTGAAATGCCACAAATTCTACCTTTCTGCTTTGGCAGAAACATCTCTCAACACATCTAAGATTTATTCAGTGATTATGATAGCTCAAGACTGTGGTTAACCAAGACCACTGAAAACAGCATTGCTATTCTCAAAATCTCAGTAACGTTAATGTTTCCGTAAACACCACACAGCATTTCCACGGGGTTTAGAAACTGCAGTTGAATTATGGAGAGTGAAATTGTAACACAGGCTTACGTAGGTCATTAGCTATCAGGGCTTCCAGACTTCCCTTGTCTGGACGAGATAGTATCTTGGCTTGAGCTGTAGTTATTGTCCCTCTGGGCAAAAAGACCTTGGGAGGTGAGGTTGGCTGAAGCTGCAAGGAACTTTCCTTTGCATTTCTCATTAGGAGCTGGTGGATGGAAAATGTAAGCAGTGGGATAAAGGATTCCAGGGGGATGCTGACCCCGAGCCACAGCTTGAAGTGTCAGAGGGTGCAGATTTGGGGAAAGGACTGTGATCTTTGTGTGGGAGACAGAATGGATGAGGGTGATGGGCTGTTTCACAGAAAGGGACTAGAGCTGGGAGGAACCCACGATCAGGAATGATGTTTGGAGTGGCAGGAGTCAGGGACACAAGTCTGTGATCTCATGCCTGGAAGGTGGTGCTCAAATCTGTAGAAGCATCAAAATGTGAGGCAGTGACCTGGCACTTGAGTGCAAGTGCCAGCCTTACACACAGAGGTAAGCGTTTTCTTCCTGGAAGTAATGCTACGACCCAGATCTTTCTACTTTGCTGCTGTAAATTAAGGCGTTTTCTGGTGTATAAATACAAGCCTGTGTCTGAGCAGGTAATGGAAAGACTATAACTTCATTGCTTCAGGTGATGTACTGGCATTCCCAGGTGAAACCCAAACTTTTACAGCATAGTTGCATTTTAGGTCCCATCCAACTTGCAGTGAATCCTGATTATTGCCATATTAGTTACAGCACTTGTGTCAGGCTGAGCTCAGCAGCATCACCCCTGTCTGCTGTAGGTCTGTGCTGAAGTGTTTTGTGGAGTCAGGGCCTTTATACCTTTATTTTTAGGCCAAGCATCTCATTTTAGGTATTTTACCTCTTAGGTGTGTTTCAGTGTCTTACCCTTACCTTCCACTTTTACCTTGGCATATCTGCATGATATAAGTTTGATATTCAGTAAAATAGATACTACTTACAGTCAAATCTAACTACATTGAAATCAAATAGCAAAATAAACTTTTCTGAAGGGAACCCTTAGCATCAGGTTGAGATAAGACTGTGTTCAACATCTTAAGTGGTGGGAGTGGATTAATGCATCCATTTTTGCATTGAATTCAACTGGAAGAACCGGTAGGATCTGGAGAGGCTTTGCTGTGGAGGACACACTTTGTGTCTAGGGTCTGTATCAGCTACAATTTCTTAGATTTGAAAATTTTCTCCTTGTCAAGAGCAAGATATTCCAATTTCTGCTCTGTCCAAAACTCCCTGCAGTCAGTGCTGCCCTGTGCAGGTGTCAATACTGACATTAGGCTGTGAGGTTTCCTTCACTGCCATATCTTCCTGATGCAACCATTAAATTAACAGCTTCCTCTGAGGGAGCTGGAGGTTAACAGGATGTTAATTCACAGAACAAATTTTCTTAATGTCAGCGCAGAGCCTTTGTTGTCCCTATTAGTCACAGTGCCAAAACAGAAAGGTGTTTCTGCTCACAGGGGATCCCATCCCCAAACTGGTGTAACTGGTCAACACCCTTCCACTGATTCCTGTGGCTTTTGGGGTCAGCCTTTGAGCATGGAACAGTTTGACCCTCCTGACTAATGCAGAAATCGTGTTTGGAAAAACTCTGCGTAGAGCTGATTCCATGCTGGGTGTTTTTTCCTTGTGTTTATACAGTTATTGAGCATTTTAATACTGATAATTATTAAATAGGGTCACCTGGAAGGGCACAAGCACTCCAGCTCTTGCCAACAAACCACTTAAGCACCTGCTTAGAGATAAGCACACACATTAAGGTAAATGAAGTTGCTTCTGGGCTTTGTGTTGAGCAGATGTTTACAGTTTCTGGATTAGGTGAAACTCCTTGCTTGAAATCATCATCTTTTACCCTTAATGAGTGGAAAATAGTTTCTAGTATGAGAATTAATTTTCATTAACAAAATATAAAACTCTTTCCTGTGCTGAAAAACTAGATGGAATAAGGTAAAAATTAGGTTAAAGTTTCTCCATGCAAATCCTTAGAGCAATGCCTTTCATTAGGAACGAATGATGTGTGTGTAGTGAGAAGTTTTTGCATGTCCACTTCAAAATACCTCGTTGGAGCTTAAAATATCCGGGTTTAAAATTGCAGACCTGCTTTGGATGTTGCAAAACAATGTATGGAGAGACAATATCTCGCCCTGAAGCATACCTGGCCTTATCCTGCTGGGAATACTGCAGGAGTGTGCAAAAGCTGAGATGGAGAGAGCTCCTGGGTTAGTGGATGTCCCGAGGAGAAAGATAAATGGCAAGAAACACTCTGAATCCTACTTCTCCCTTGGAACACCACTGCTGTGCTGAAGTGTGTCAGCATCAAAACAGAGCAAAGATCCTTCCAGGGAAGTCCAGCACAACTGAGCGTTCCCACTACCCTCGATGGGAAACTCTGTAACCCTGGCCCTTCTCTTGGCGACTGTTTGATGGTTTCAGAGGGCGCGCAGCATCCCCAGCTGAGCCTTGGGCAGTGTGTGCTGCCATGTCCGCCACGAGCAAAACTGAACGGGAAAAAAATGTGGGAAAACAAATTATCATCAGATCTTGTGTGGGGATTATTTTGAACTTTAAAGACTGATAACCTGTCTTTTTGGGAGGAAGGCAGGGAAGGGAAGGAGGTGAGTTGAGCAGCCCTTGTGTTTCAGGGATCTGCAGCATCAGGTTTTAAACCAACTCATTAAAATCTTGATTTGAGCTGTGCCCACAGTGATGGAGGATGGAGCCTGCCCTGCTCCCACATGCAGATGAGGATTCTCAGGGCTCGAGCTGAAACATCTGGCGAGTGTGTGAAGCTGAAGGTTACCTGTAGGCAGCTGTTGCTCAGCCTGGGGGTGTTTATATGGCTATTTAATTGCATGTTGCTCAGTCCTGAATGAGTGAGACTTACATGAATAACCACAGCAACACAAGCGCTGTTGCCTCTGAGATAAAGGATCTTATTTGAGAAACAAATGCTTAACTAATAATACCCCAGGCCCTGTGCACTTTTAAGAGTCTGTACTTATCTCTGATAGGAAATAAATGGTCTAGTTCTTAAAAATAAACCCAAAAGCATTCGAAGGATGCTTTTCCCCCCCCTCTATTTTTCTATTCTTTCCCCAGGTTGCAAAAATAACATCCAATAATGAAATGAAAACAAGCTGAATGGTTACATTCAGTGGAGGAGGGAAGAGGTAGTCACAGACAGCTGGAGCATGTCTGGGCCAGTGTCTCGGTTCCTTTCTTTCTGCTCGTTCAGTGCCCCTCCAAGAATGCAGACAATGCTGGCCATGACTGTTTCATATTTGATTTCCACACTTAAATCTGTGCTTGTTAAACGAAACCCCATTGTCATGCTGGCACACATCCACTCTGCCTCCTCCAGAGCCTGCTATCCGGACAAGGGTCCTGCTCTAATCCCTCCAGCGAGGATCAGGTATGCAAAGAGCACTTTGCTGGTTTAGTGCTGCTTGTGGCATTGCAGCAAAAGCTTTTGGACTTCTCTCGCAGCCACATCCATGGATTGGCCTCATAAATCGTGGTCTGAGGGCAGACAGAGTGCTGCAGGGAAGGGATGAGGGTTTGGAACTGTCTCAGGAGTGGTGGATCAATGGGCACTCAGCTGGAGTCAGTCTCTGGGAGAGGTACGGGGAGGAAACACTTGGGTAAGCAGGGCCTGATTCTGCAAAGGGCTGCTCCTGACCTGCTCAGGGAGAGGGGGCAGATGGGGATGCTGTGGGTCTTGGTGAGTTCCCAGGGTGCTCTGCTGGATCAAAACCATCAGGTCCAGCAGTTCCAGAGCTCTGCTCAATGTAGGCAGGAGAAATGTTGTGTGTTGGGAGCAAAGCAGGGACTGATGAACAAAGGATCCCTTCACATCCCCTGTAAAATACCAAGGAGGCCATGAAAATTATGAATCTGATTAATAAGCTTGGAGGATCATAAACCACAACAGCTGTCCAGTCCTTTAGGCTGCAGAACCTTCTGGCCTTTCCCCCCACAGGCTGGTTCTGTGGTGCAACACCTGCCTCTGCACCCCTTGTGCAGGGTGGTGACTTGTCAGCATCATCACTGTGACAGGGACGCCACAGCAGGCAGGGCTCTGCCCAAAGCACTCTGCAGCCCACTGCAGCACGAGAGGAGGGAGAGGGCAGGGGATGTGGTACCATGGGGCGTGATTCTGGAGCAGGAGAAAGCACTGGCAGTGATTTGATTCTTCAGGTGTCCCAGAGGAGGCCACGGCTGGGCTGCTGTCATGGAAACACCGTTATTTTGGGGGTTTTCCAGACTGGCTCCCAACAAAGGTTAAAGGGAAGAAAAACCCCATGGGGTGGCAGGCACAGAAGGCGAGATTTCCCTCAGCACAGCAAAACTTGTGATTATCTGAACCAAAAGCAAGTCCTCCAAGTGCAGGAGGAAAGACGGGGCTGGAAATCAATGCCATGCCTCATCCATTTTCCCTCCTGCACTCTCAGGGTGCTCCTGCCTAAGGCTCCGCCTGGAGCAGAGATACCACAGGCTGAATGGTGGTTATTTTTTACACCTCTCCTGCTGTTGATGTCTGTGTTGCTGTGTTTATCTCAGATCTAGCTCTGTGCAGGTTTTGATGGCTCTGGGTGTTACTGGCAGAGCAATGTCGACAGTCACAAGGAAGAGCAGAAAGGCAAATCTTCATGTTCTGCTTTCTGTAATGTCAATAGCAAACTGTATAATTTCCATTAAGTTCTGCCAAGACTTTAAATTCAGAGGCCCAGGCTATGAAGGCAAAAGGTGTAATGAGTCTGAAGGGCCAAATTAAAGGTTCATAAAATGATCTCATGGAATGAACCACATGGCTTCAGGGGTACTTCTGATCCCAATGTGAGTTCATTCAGGACCTGTCCTTGCCCAGCCATGCCACTCTCCTGGCAATCCACCTTCCCAACCGTGACTGAGTCTAATCTTTAAATGTGCAAATTGGAGCAGCTTCACAGAAGTCCTCACAAAACCCAAAGCTGCAGAGAACACAGCCAAACTCAAACATGGGTCCAGTGTTTGCAGGGTGAGAGGGTACCACTCATAACATGGTGGCTGTTTGCAGAGGTTTGGGAAGCCAGTGCAGGGAAAAAGGAGCAGAACTGTAACCCAGGTGGCTGATCCCAACCAGGGAGCAGTAGCAGGATGGGCCAAGGAGCAGGGAAGTAACAGCAGGAGCAAATTGCACTGAGGCTCCCATGATGCTCAGGATGTTAAAGGCAAAACTGGCTTCCCACTGAAATGGAGACAAAAGCATTTTATCACTTTTATGACCTGCTGAGTGATTATTTACTTAAAAAAAAACCAACCAAAAAACCCGCTTTAAAGAGTATTTTTGTGTTTCTTCATTTCTAACTTGGATAAACCCTCTTTCAAAAAATATATTTAATCTCCTTTATTCTGTGTCCAAAAAAAGGATGCGATGGTACAGAAAATTAGTAGCTTGAATGTCATGAACTTATTAAAGACAAATGGAGATTTTTTTTTTTACAGGGAAGACCAAGTCATTGAAACTGTATTTTACTAAGAATACCAGAAGAATAAGTTGGAACAGGTATACAGTTTGTCATATAGTGTTTAAGGACAATGGGTGGCCTTTAAAATTTGAATTGCACAGTTGAATATAAAAAATTTCCTTGTTATAAAACAGAAGATGTGGGAGGGAGTGGGAGACTGACTGTGCTGGTGGGACGTGTAGTGTGCACCCTCAATGAGCCCTGCACAGCACGTGTGACCCACAATATTAACAAGAAAATGGTTTGCTTTTCAAATGCACCATCCAGGTTGACTCTGCTCCTTCCTTTCTGCCTCCTGCATGTGACACCCCATCGACCCCTGGACTTGTCCCCCTGCCTGATGGCTCTACCTACCCCTGCCCTCAGCAGGATTTTGGCGTGGCTGAGCTCAGCTCTGGGGTAGGTGGGTGAAAAGCTTTGCTGGGTGCACAACTTCCCTGGCTCTCGTGCTTCCTCCTTGTCCCAGCACATCCCTGCCCTGGAGGGGTTTGCTATGGAGCCAGTTCCACCTTTTGTGCCAGCTGAGAGGCTTTTCTATGCTGGGGGAAGCCTTAGAAGAGATTTTAGGAATAATTTAAATTTCCTTTGATCCAGCAGCTCTGCAGTTAGAGAACTAGTGCTGTTAGAGCAGGCAATAACTGGCTGCCGTGCTGGAGCCTCATGGGGAGCAGAAGAGACTCTTCTCTACCCGGCTGGAATGACTGTTCCGTGCTCCTCCCCTGTCCAGTGCTCAGGGAGGGCTTTAACAGGGATTGGATTGTGCACAGTAAAGGCAGAACCATGCTTCTGCTGGTGAGCACTCAAAGCCAGCTGGGAGGGCCTTGGAGGAAAGGTTAAAATTCACCTTTTGTGGAGTCAGACATGACACTGTGTCCTTGCTGTGCACCGCACAGTCACAGAGGGTGTTTAGTGTTGGCTGCCAAAAGGCCACTGAAAACTGTTCTGTGCATCTCCTGCCTTTGCTGCTCCATGCTCCTGAGGAACCTCTGGGCACTTGGAAAGACATGGCCATCTCTTACAGGACACCTTCCCCATCACCATGCTGGCACTGACCATCACCACGCAGCAGCTCAAATTCTCATGCTGACAAATGGGGAGCAGGGAAGAAATTCAGGATGCCACAAACAGGAGTGCCTGAAGGAAACCCCAGGCAGTGCAGAAGGAAGGTTATTAGGGTTGTTTCAATTTCGGCTTTATGCTGCTTTGTTCACTCTGGACAAGGAGCGAGTTTGGGGTTGGTTATTTTTCCTAAGTGCTACCAAAGACCCAGCAGACACTGTGTTATTCACCAGGTCCCCATCAGGGCAGGGTATGTTTCATCCCTGTCCTTCCTTCAGAGCCAGCTTTGTCTGGGGAGAGTATCCGTGACACACACAGGCACATGTCCATTTATATACAGCAGCACTGGCTCTGCCTGGTGGGGTGGAATCTTTTTCCCAGTGTAAGCATCTTGGACCCACATGTCTCTGTGCTCCTGACTTCAGGCTGCTGAAGGGGAAGAAGAGCTGAATTTGTGCTAAAGGCAAGGTCTGTGTCCGAGATCACAGAGAACAGCACAATCTGGGCTGTGATTTCTGGTTCAAAGTAGGAGACTGTACCAACACAGAACTTTGAGCAGCATTGTCCTGTGGTTGTTTTCCATTCTGGCATGCTAAAATGCAGTAAGACCCATGGGGGGATTTGTGGCACTTTCCATTTTTGATTTAGGGAATTTGAAAAATACTTGTCTTGAGGCTAAGCCTGAAGTTATGATCTTGGCATGTCCATACCATTAAATTCCCGTGGATAAAAGCAGAAACATCTGGATTCATGAGTGGATGTTGGCTAATTCCTCCAGAAGAAAGAAAAAAACACACAACCCTTCAGGGGATCCTAGAGGGTTCTAGCCAGGATAAATAATACAACAAAACAAGAGTGCTATTAAGAGTAATTGTAACACTGAAGCTGAATTATAAGATGAAGGCCAAGCCCTTTACACAATCTGCTTTTCCAGCAAAGAGCCCTTCAATTTACACTTAACACACATGTGGCTGATGGAACAAAGGAAAAGTTGAAGGAAGATGAAAGCGGTGCAGAGATTATTCAGTCTTGCTGGTTTAGCTCCAGGCACATCATTTAAAAGAGTAGATGATCAGTTTCCAGTTTGTTTTAAATTTTTCTGGCAAGAAATTTTACACTCTATCCCAAAGTTGGATGTGCTTAAAACTGTTGTGTTTTTATTTTAAGAGTCTACCAATTCTTTTGTTTTTGAAGGCGAGACTCTGGAAGTGCTCTGCAGGATACACCTGAGGGCTGGGGCTGGAGGAGCAGCCCAGTTGTGTCACCGAGAGGGCCTTGTCCCTGTTCCCAACTCCATGGGGACCCTATGGGGGAACAGTTTCTCCTCTTCTCCCACACCTCTGGGAGGCTGAGCCCTGCCTTGCTGAGCCACGTGCTGTACCCGAGTTTCACAGCACCCAGAGGCAAGGGAAGTGGCCAAAACTGTTGTGTCCCATGCACTTGCAGCCTTCTTTGGATGCACCCTGTTGTACCAACACTGCTTGCCTGGGTTAAAGCTAGTGGATGGAGAAAAGTTCGTATTGCTTTCCCCTTACATCTCCATTTCAAATTTTCAGGATTAAAACCTGCAGAACAGCACATCTTCTGCCACGCAGCCCCTCCTTTTTGGGTCTCCTCCTTGCAACAGGTGTCCAAAGCTGCCCCCAGCACCAGGACACGCAGGATGTCTTCCTGTGACGGGGTGAATGACACTGTGGCAGATGAATGAAAAGGAAGTTGCATGTTCCTGAAAATGCCCCTAGAACACAAGCCCTTCCCATTACAGTCGAAGCTTCTCGTGACCTGGACTTTGCCCATGCAGATCTGCCTTACCCTCACTGACCTTGCCCATCACCCATCCCCATTCCTGGAAAGCCTTCCTGGATCTTTGCCTGCTCTGTCTTCAACCAATGCATCTCAGGGCAAGTTACATCATCATGGAATAAAACCCCTATTGGTCAGTCCTTGTCCCATCCTCCTCCTTTGCTGCCCTTCTCCTCCTGTTGTCCTTCCCACAGCTGACCTGAGGGAGTTGATCTCTCGGTTCCATTCCAGTAGGTCCTTCTCCATGGCCAGGCTTTAGATCATCCTCTGTGGAGATGTTTTTTGGGATTTCTGGCACTGCTTAACGCTCCCTGAAGGCTGCTGGGAGGCTCTGAGTGGTGGGATACACATTTAGGGTGAGGCAACACTTGAAACATGACTGGGAATACCAGTGATGCACAAATGATGATGTTTAGGCTGCCATATGTCCCACAGAGGGAATAATCCTGTTTACACTGCAAGGAGTGGGAGTTCAATCTGCCTTAAAATAGCCTCAATGTATCTAGGAAATCCATAAAAAGGATCCACCAGCATTTCTTAGGAATTTATTTTCAGCAGCTCTTGTTATTTATTTTGCTGCCAACATCTGTCATTTCCTGCGCTGTGTATTTCCCAGCACCCACAGGCTGTGTCTGAACTGGAAGCTGACAGGACCTAACACTAAATAATGGAGCGCTGCTTCCCGTTAGCATCTTGGCCATCAAAGTGAAGCAGAGAAATGCTTTTTGCTCATAGAAGTTGCAAAATATTTGTTTTAGATTAGCTGCTATCCCTGCCACAGTCCATGTTGGCAGGCGCGTCCCTCCACCAACTGGAAGGCAGCAGGAAGGTCTGCTGGAACTGCAGGGCTCTGGGTTGGGGACAAACAGTTTGAGGAGCTGAGGGATGAAGCAGAGCTAAATTTAGAACCGGAGATAAGGAAATACCTGTATCTTCACAGTGCGCTGTGGTTTTATTTTGGCGGGGGCAAAACACACCTCGGTGTTGCACGGCTGTTTGCAGATTGTACCGGCTCAAAGGAGGCTCGTGGAAAAAAAAGGCTTTGATGTCTTCAGTAAACAAATAGCAGTGTTAAAAGATCTTCAGTTCTTGTTAGCATGCTGCAAACAGCTATGTTTGAAGAAAAATAAACTTCCCAAGGTTGATGGAAGGGTAGGGAAGCCATAAAGTACTGCAGTCAACTCCTTGGTACGGGGACAGCAGAAACTACAGTGCCACGAAAAAACCTTTTCTTTGTCCTTTTGGATTAAAAAGAAAACAATGAATTGTGTCAAGGCTTACCAGTTAGGTGCTGGGAATACACGAGTATAAAACCCCCTGGCTAAATCACTGCATTGAAACCACAGGAATAACATCAAGTCCCCTGCAAAACCAAGCATAGGATTCCCCTGGAGATCTTTCTCCAGCTCTTGGGGCAAGGGGGAGAAAATGCACCCCTACTTCAACCCCCACTTTCACTCTGCTTCCTCAGGGCTTCCCCTGCTGCCACAGGGCCACCAGCCCCTCTGAGCTCCTGCAGCTGTGGGGCCTCACCCCAAAAACTTCGCCAGCTTTTATGCTGGGCAAAAAGCCAGTTTCCAGGCGGAGGCACCAGGTGCACACTGTACCCTCAGCCAGGAGGATGAGGATTTCCCAGCCACGTGCCTACCTGAGCTTTTACTCCTTAAAGTTCCTTATGCTTGTCTCACTGCATGACTTAAAGCATCCTTTTGGAAATGCAAAAACTTAGGCAAGGACCAAAGAAACGCACTAAACAATTATCACATTAACAACCAGCACAACCTGGGGGAATCCTAATTTACATTTATACCCTTTTAACGATCCAAATCAGGGCAGGAAAGAGAAAGTTTGGGGGTTCTCTGAGAAGGGAAATTAAAAATCAGCACGTCATGATAATAATCAATATGCCAATATTTTCTGCAAATTTAAATCTTATCAAGAGCCTCCAGGGAACCTCTTGCTTTAGTTTCATGTAATTTCAAGCATTGCTCTGTTTAAATATAGTTCACAGAAACTAGGAAATAAATAATTCAGACATAGTTGATTTTTTTAATGCCTCTGTAGGATCACTAACATTTTTCCTTTGATAACACTTTTGTTCTGCCTACCAAAGGTCCATTCTAAATGGGTCTGGTGAGACTCCACCCAAAGAATCAGAGCTTCTATGAAAAAACACAGGGGAAAAGGAAAAAATTCAGGAAAAAAAAAAAGGCTTATAATCCCAAAGGTAATAAGTATCCCTCTGGCAACTCCATCCAAGCTCTTCCCTTCCTTGTGAGCGTCTCCCTGCTGGATTTGCAGGGAGGGTTTGTCACTAATGCCGAGGCAGGGATGGCTCATAATAAACAGCAGCTCCTTAGAGACCGTAGCCATGGCATGCAAGAGATGTTTACCTGGCACCACAAGCACTATTCTGTTTGTCTTCAGATGTTCCTACAGAAACAGAAAGTTTTACACTCTGGTAAATAAGGCTCCTTCACCCTCAGGAAGGTTTTGGTTTTTTGGGTTTTTTTTCCAAATGTGCTGCTCTTCCCTTTCAGCTGCAGAAAGCCTGTCCCGTGATTTCTGAACTGCTCTTTAACCTGCCCAAGAGGAGACACTGCTTCCCAGTGCAGAGAGACGGGACTTGCAGACAGCAGCTGAGGTGGCTGTTGCCAGCACTGATCTCCCATCACAGCCAGCGTGAATCCAGCCTCTGCCGGACGGAAAGAACACCTTCCCCTGGGACAGTTATTGCTGTGATGTGTGTGTAAGAAGTTGACTTAAAGAGAATAGGCTCTAGCTGGTAGTTTGAAATCAAATGAATCATACATCTAATGCTGTTGGTACCTTTTGTTGACCCAAATATGAAACAGAAGGGCTCTGAGAACCTTGAGAGATGCTCTGAAGATGGGAGGTCACTCTGAGGATCTGTTCCTGGGCACAAGGAAAAGCCTTTGGGTTTAGAGGGATTAGAGCAGGGCACCTCCTATTGCTGGAGCACTGTTTCTCCCTATCTGCTGCAGCAAATATTTTGATTGCAAGAGCCAAAGCAATTGTGGACTTTATCATCTGCAATCCTATCCTCAAACTCATTTCAGACCCATCAGCTGCAGCTGGATGCTGCCATCAGCCAGGGTGACACTGGGCACAGCCACGTGCCCCAGAGCATATCCTGTTTCTCCTAAAGCAGACTGGAATGGGATGATTGTGCTGAAGGCCAAGCCTGTGTGCACAGTGGTGGCACCTCGGGCTGCTGAGGTGACCATGTTCTCTCTGCATGCTGGGGAAGGCAGGGTGACAAATTTAGTAGGAATTTTGTAATCAAGCTCACACTTCTGAAGATCCCTGTATACCGAATTGACCCCATCAGGAGGAATCTAGCACGGAGCTGATTTATGGCACAGTGCAGCGGGCTGTGTGGAGTGTGTTTGTTCAAACAATACCAGTCCCCTTTACCAAGCACTGTTTTATTTCTAGTTAATTTAAAACGCAATTAGCGAGGCTTGCAATTTTCTTAAATGTGCCCGATCTTCAATGAAATTAATATTAATGCCTGTTCAGTGTGCAAGTCCAGTAAAGTGACACATGGAAAATTGCACATTCTTGACTCAGCAATGCAGCTTGGAGGATGACTTCATGCCCCTGAATGAGAGGATCAGCATGCCAGATGTGCTTGGTGCCTGACCCCTTTACAGGCTCTGAAAGATCACACATCACTTTAAAATGTCATTTCATGCATGCAGGAGGAAGAAAGAGAGTCTGATCTCGCCTCATGTTACTGAGCTGCCCGTTTAATTCTGTTAGGGTGGTGTGAATGTCTTAATAACATGAAGCAGAGGTTTGATCTCTGGTCTGGCTGCGTGTTGCCAACAGACACCCTGATGCCTTTTTCAGGGCCAGAGTGGGTAACAATCTGTATTTTCTTGCTATTAATTATCAGACTGTATTTCATTCTGATTTTGAACGAGCCTTGCAGCGTAGCTGACAAGCTTGAAGTCCTCACTTCCACTCAGGCACTGAATTCTGCTGAATTGTTTTCTCTTGAGGAAAAAGCAGCAAATATGAGTATATCATTAATACCTTTTAAAATTGTAATTGTTTTTCTAAGCCACAAAAGTCAAGTGGTAGGCAGACTTTCCTGCTCTTGGCCCCATTCTCTGTGATAGACTTGAATATCCTTTCTTTTCCTTGCCTAACTGCTCACTCCCAAAATCCTGCTGAAAAGAATCCAGGGAGTGATCCAGGTCTCTGTAATGATCATGTTCCCATGGCAAATTATATAACAGAATTTTGTACACTTGTATTTTTTCCTCTCCTCCATAGCATTCCACACACCTACACAGTCACGTTAATTAGATCATGTAATAAACTTAAATGTGGCAAAAAAATCTGTTCACAGAGGGTTGCAAGACAGCTGGACTTGGAAAGCAGCCAGTCATTAATTTTGTTTTGTTTGAGAAAACCTAAAGGACATTATCTTACTCAAGATGAAGCAAACTTCATGTAGTAGGAGCTGTAATCTAAGTAGACCAATTATTTCATTTGAATACTCCACAGCGAATCCTGACATAAAGGTTTGCATTTATGAAAAAACAAATCTGTGAGAGTTCAACCAAGTAATTAAAAATGGAACTTAAACTAAAAAAATGAAACCAATGTTAATTTAGACTTGATTAGTTTAGTTAAAATTAAGTAATCAAAACTAAATGAATGCTCATCCATAACATATACCTACAGAAGAGCTAAGTAGCAAGAACCTAACTTCGAGCCTCAGATGTCATTTAAATAATAAGAGATGTCTGCATGAGATGTGTACCTCAATCAATTTTTTTTTAATATAGATTGTCTTAAACTGTAATCCCTTCATTTGTGAGGAAATACAGGAGAGTGAGAGCAGGGCCTACTCTAAGACACCACTTACAGTGGCAACTTTACACCTGCACACTCATTTCTAGGGAAGGAAATAACTTCCAGTGCTCTGCCCGTTTGGCAGCAGTGTTTCCTGGTAAAGGGAGGGTAGAAAGCTCTGAGGTAGGAATTACTTTCTTAATTTCTGTTCAGATGCTAAAAGTTTTGGCCACTGTTGTGCTGAATCACATTTAAATCTGTAGCTTTATTGAGTTGGTGCTTAAGAAGAAGCCAGTGATTCTCCTGATGATCCAGGCAGCCTGGGAGCATTCGCAGGTGAGTGCACTTCTGCAGAGCTAACCCAGGCAGTGACATGGAGCTGACACAGTACGGAAACCAGGGGAGAAGGAGCTGAGGCTGGGCAGTGGTGTCATGGTCCAGGAAACACTTCATTTCTTCGAAATACCATTAACAAAGCATGTGATAATTTCCAGCTATATTCCTGATCAACACTAGATGTTGCTGTGCTGCTACTCATATAAACTATACATTAGCAAGGTTTTAAAACAGTATTTACTGCAATTTCCTCTTTCCTGTTTCTGTTAGTCTCTATATCCTGACACTATATGCTGGGGAAGTGGTTACTTTAATTTACTTTTTCTTCGAAGTTTCAACTTTATTTGGATAATATCAAGTTTACAATTCCCCCTCGAAGGCACACGTAAAACTTTACAAGAAAAAGAGACTCTTCAAACGATAACATGAAGCAACCCCTATATGAATGTCAAATGTTTACTTAACTCTGATTCTGGATTTTTTGCAATCCAAGGGGAATGACATTGTTAACCGGATGATTCCGGGAACAGACTGACAGCTGCAAGGCCATGGTGGGAAGTTTGTTTATAAGGGGACAAAAAAAATATTTAAAAAAAAATTAAAAAAATGTTTAGTCCTGCTGAGTTTCAGGCTTTCTACTCCCACGTGTTTGAGTGGGAGAAAGGACAAATCTTAGGACGTTGATTTCCCCATGGCAACAGAAAACGGAAATTACTTTAACCCCATCTAGTGACAGATGACTCATTGCTCAGCCTGCTGCTATTTTCCAAGCACTAAAACAATACAGCTGCAAAGAAAAGGCCAGCCTGTATTATCTCATAGGCTGAGCACCAGGCTCGTGGGAGAGGGCAGTTCTCTGGCTGCCTTTCTGTCAAAGAAAGGCAGAGCTGGAGCCTTTTGGTTGCTCCTTCATTGTGTAAAGCAAATGTGTGCTCTCCATCCCTGTGCTGTGGGAAGGCAAAGCCGGGGTGTCCGCAGGATGGAGCTGATGCAGCCTGGGATGAGGTGCAATAGGTGGGAGTCCCATCGCTTGGTCCTGCTCACTCTGGATATCATAGAATGGTTTGGATTGAAAGGGATCCTAAAGATCCTCTCCTTCCAACTACAGGCAGGGACAACCTCCACTAGGCTGCTCCAAGCTCCCTCCAACCCATCCCTGGACACTTCCAGGGATGTGGCAGCCACAGCTCCTCTGGGCAACCCGTGCCTGAATCTCACCACACTCACAAAGAATCTTTCTCTAATATACAGTCTAAATCTCTCCTCTTTTGGTTTAAAACTGTTCCCCCTTGTCCCATCTTGCACCCAGGGATCTGGCAGGACATCACCGTGCTTTCAGTTTAAATAGAGGAATGACTCCTTCCCGAATGCAGCCTGGTGAGGGCACAGCAGGGATGAGCAGGGTTTCCAGGCCCCTACGTAGCAAAAGGAGATCTGATGGCAGAAGGGTATTGCTGTATTGCTGGGGAAGTCATAACAAATTCCCCCAGGGTATGCTGTAATAGGAATATTCATCTTTGAAAGCTCATTATGGGTGAAAGGTTGGTACCCTCTCTTCTTGCTGGTTTCCCCAAGTCCTAGTAAGGATTCTGTAAGGCTCGGAAGGGAGGCTGGTAAGGCTCACTGAGCCTAAGGCTCGTTTTGTGCATACACCATTGCATGGGGAAGATAAAATGGTACCCCTGAGATAACAGACTGAATAACTGGTCAGTTAACATCACTTTATTCACCACGAACTGGGATCAGACATCACACTATTAGGAAATCCAGGATCCCAGGAAAATGGTGTGGTGGGATGGTGTCATGGAATGCATGAATCATTTTCTTTCTGGGAAGGACAGGCTGAAGTGCTGGTACAATAGCTGAGTCTTTACTCAATCCTGTCATTTGTATGCTGGTATGATTACCTTTCTCTTTCTAATAGCAGAAAATCCAGTCCACAAGGTTCTGTTTGGACAGCATAATTAACAAAAAGAATAGCTCCATTAACAGGCTGTTCTGGGAACCAAAATCTGCCTTAGCGGCACAAAGATAATCTTCCTGCAGGAATCAACACATACCAACGTGAAGTGCTGGCTAAACCCAGACCTTGACTGAGGGCTCCAGCAGCACGCTGCTATCTGTTCGTTATCTGGGAACACCCCGGGCTTGGCTACAGCTGTCCCAAAGCCGTCATGTCAACAGCAGCTGGACCAGGCTGCTCAGGCCAGCACCGATTACTGCAGAATGAACCACCCGACTTCTGTCGGGGATGTGCTGCGGGGCTGCGAGGTGTTATCTTATTCTGATAAGATTTTCTTACAGATCTGCTCAGTGCTCTCCTACAACACAAAATGTCCCCTGCCAAAACTGCAAGAGCCCCGTGAAACTGCCAGCTGTGGGGAGGGAGAACCAGAGATCACCACATCCTACTCTTGAAACAGAAATTATGACTATTCCTGTCTAAACTTACAGCAGCCCAGTAAAGCTAGAGAAAGATGTGGGAAATCAGATTAAATTCCACCTTTCGAGACTCCATCCATCAGCATTCTGGTTTAGAAGCCCGTGAGTTATGACATTGAACAAAAAGACTGTTCCTTTCAGAGAAGAAACCAAAATGTCCATGTAGAAAATGAGAATGAATAACAGTTCTAATATAAGTTTTTCTGCTTTAGTGTTTTCTCCACTTCTTTACCTAGAAAATGGCTATATTACCTGGAATTTTTTTTTTTTTTTTTTGTATTTTGCTGCTTGAGGGGGAAAGAGCTAATTAAATTTGTAGAAGTGGAAAATAATGTTAAGAGGTCTTTGTAGGCCTGTGGTTCTGACTACTGGTGTCAGCTTTACTGCCAATATGTGCAGATGGTAATGAATGAGCTACCATCAAGCTTCCTTTATTGTCCTAAGGCCTCACTTAGCTCATAAATGTCTTCACTGGTTATTATTTCCAGTTATTTAGTGTTCAGCTGGTGAGTGCAGCACTCCCACTGAATCTGCACCCCAAACCACCAGAGCAGGATAAGTAATGGCATTTTTCAACCAAGCCCTCTAACGCAGCTCAGAGAGGCTGCAGAGGATGTACTGCATCAGCCACGCGTGAGCCAACACCAGTACTGAAACCAAGCCCTCCCCAGCTGCGTTGTTTGTACATAAATATGACTTTCTAGCAACAGCCTGGGCCCCTGGGACATGCAGAGCCCGGAGCCAAGGCCAGGCATAGCCCCAGGGGGGACAGTGTGCAGGGCTGCTGGCTGTGCAAGAGGGCTAGAGTGGGGTGATGGAAGGTGGTGGATCTCCCAGTGGGCTCCAGGACTTTGGGATAATGCATTTAGGCTTTCCACAGAACATGCTGTGCAGAATTTTGCATAGCCAGAGGACAGCATTTCTTCTCACAAACATAATAGTCTTTTCCAGAATGAGAATATAAATTACTTTCCCTGTAACAGCATTTGAAGCTGTGGGCAAGCGCAGTGTTCACGCTCGGATTTACCGGCCTGACGCCCGTGCTGGGTTCAGTTCTTCAGCTGTCCATAGAAACACTTCCTCTGCCTCTTTCAGCCTGCAAACACTGCGGTGGCTTCTGGAAACCACAAACAACCGCTGTGCACTTTCTGTCAGTAATTCTTCGTTCACACCAACGGGTTCTTCTTCCAGCTGTACCTGTACTTCTGCTCTGCCTTGCACCTCATCCCCAGGCAGAAGGAGCCGGAAGAGCAGCTCTTCTCTGCCAGGCTGGTGCAGATTGGGGTCCAAACTTTCCATCTCCATTTTGCAAACCTATTTTCTTCAACTCTGCTAGAATATTTTCATGCCTGTTAAGCTGTAAGGGCTCAGCTGTGCCTGGCTCTCTGGCCAGCCAATGCTCTCTCCTCAAGCAGCCTCCAAACATCCCATGGAACCCCAAGGCTATGACTAGAGCCTCCAAGAAATACCACCCTTTTCCAATTCTCATCACAGCAGAAAGAGTTTCTTTCTTGGTATCTAATTCTCCTAAACACGTTCAAGTTTTCCTACTGGAGCTTGCTAATTTCCAGGCAGAGTTGCCTATAAAAATTTCCTTCAATTTCAACACATTTTCCCTTGAATTGTGTCTGTGGAAACAGCTGCAGGCTGCCAGCTTTCCTGGCTCACTTTCCCGGGGAGGCTGCAAATTCGTGTTTCCTGGGACTACAATTCCCAGAAGACAATTTATCTTCCCCCAAACCAGGAGCCAAGGTTTGCTGGGTCTGTTGCATCTTTGGAAAGGCTTCCTCCTCCTGTGAGTGAGGAAGGGATGAGCCTTCCTGCAGCAAACTGGGAGCAGGAGGGGAATGTTGTAGGGGGCAAAGCATCCTTCTCAGCACAGCTCCTGCCTGGTCACAGCTCTGTGCAGAGTTAGGGGAGAGCATCTGAGGTCAATGCCTGAGAGCACTGCTTCCACTTTCATAGAACTACAACATCCCAAGAAAAGTGGTGATTAAAGGGCTGGCTGGTGTTAAGTGTTTTTGGGACTGCGTGAGAATGTAAGAAATGCCCTCCTCAGCTGTGTGTTTCCACTGAAACAATATTTCAGCATGTCTGTTCTGAAGAGACCACAAAATCCTCCTCTGTAGCCTCTGATCAGCCACGTTTGTGGCTCCTGCTGGAACGGTGATGCCAAATACCACTGGCTTTCCCTCCCAGGGGAACGGTCTTAGAAAAAGTTTTTAAAGGAAGGACTGAACTCGATGGCCCTAAGCAATCTCTGTACTGTTCCATGTAACATGACTCAGTACCGTACTTGATCACTTAACGACTCTTAGTGCTCCTAATTCAAACCAGCCTTTGCCCAGACTATCACTGTATGAATGCTGTCTCCATCAGCAAAGTCATTAATAGTGGTACCACCCTAAACTACCCTATTTGAATGAGGGGCTGTAATCTCCTGAAGGAATCATTGTTTTTTTGGTGTGGTTTTTTTTTTGTTGTTTTTTTTTTTTTTTGCAATCAGAAGGCAAAGGTGCTCCTTTTGCAACATCCTTCTAAAGTCTGCTTTTTCAAAGATTGAAAGCTCACGACTTTGGAGTCACAAGGAGCCTCCCAAAAAATCAGCAGAGTGTGTCGCTGGCAGGTTAAAAGGTCCCAGGCTGGTGTTTGCAGTGCAGAAAGGCCAGGCTGGGTTTTCAGCAAGCCAGAGGAGTTGGGTAATGAGCAGCATCGTGTGTTTAGTGCTGCAAAAATGCTGCGGGATTTGGGGTGAAAACATGAAAAAGTCAGCCATGGTGTTTCACGAGGACACATCCTGCACAAGGCGGGATGACTCAGCTGCTCACTGATAGCAAGCTTGCTGAAACAAATACTGACCTTCAAACAGTCACTATATATTATGACTGATATAAATATCAACCTGAAGAAAATAAACCTAACCCTCGCCTTTTTTTACTCCACTACTCTGTTTCCAGGTGGTTTTTCACTTAGATCTCTCCCAGGGGACCTCAGCATCCCTTTTCATCCTTACTGGAGCTTAAGGAGAGCTTCGCTCTGTGGGTTCAGCCCATCAAAAGAAAAAGGAAATGGAAAAGAAAAGCCATTCAGAATAAAGTCGAGACAACCTTCCCAACACTTAGATTGTTCGGTTTATAAACTGAAGAATTTATAAGAAATATCCCCTCTTGCCTTTGTTTGCACAAAAGTCAGTATTTGGACACCAAAATATGCCCCAAGTGCCTTGCTCAGTGATTGTGGAGTGTGCTCCCTCCTCAGTTCGCTCCTAGGAAGCCTCCTGGCACTGGCTGTGTCCTGTGGGAGCAGAAGCTGTGAGCACCGGGCTCCCCTGGGACCGCACAGGCACCAGAGGCAGCAGAAGAAAAGCAGAGCCATCCTGTCAGGATATTTTAGCAAATTTGAAACACCCGCACGGTTTCGCACCAGAGGAGCATGCTGTAGCTGGGCTGGGTGTTCTGAGCCAGCACTTGCAATCCTGAAGCACCTTTTCCCCAGCCTTCACTGAGCATCCCCCCTCTTGCCTGCCTCTATTCACCCACTTTTAAAGCAGTGAGAGTCCTCACAGCACAGATCTACCAAAAATGATGAAGAATGGCTGGCCAGGGTCCTAGCTTTGCCTGGTTTTCTGGAAACTGCAGGAGATACTTCCTTTCCATTTAGTAAGCTTAGATGCAGGAATATGATACAACTTTTTCCTCCGAGATAAAAAGTCACTCCTTCCCGCATTTAAAACAATAAGAATTGAACTACTAACTATAGAAGAAGAAGGCCACGAAGCCCTTGCTGTTCGGTCCTTCCGTGTAACACCAGAGTGACGTTGGAAAGAGGAAGCGCCTCGGAGCTGGAGCTGCCGGCGTGTCCTCACCCGCTTATCTCTCACTTCACCCACTCGTGGGGCAGCTGCGTCCCAGGGCAGCCGTCCTGCCTCACAGGTCCTCTCTGAAGGGCTGCCGAGACAGCTGTGTCCACAGCACAGTGCTGCATCTCACGGTTTCCCATGGATTAACGCCCAAGCACGGCTCTCACATCGCTCCTGGAGGCTCTGGAGGGAATTCAGTGCAGATCCAGGTGAGTGCTGGCTGGCTGCAGCAGGACTTTGCCGGGGCTGGCTCAGTGGGGTACTTGTTGATGGCATGGTTAATTCTGGGAATTCCACAGAGAGCTGGAGAAAGTGATGGGAAGTTTTCCTCTGCCTCGTTGGCTTGGTTTCATTCCTGACGCTGAAGCGTAGTTTTGCTTTAAATGGGGGAGGAACAGCGCTGCCAGGAGATAAGGGTGTTTGGATCTGGGATGGGCAGTTTGCTCACAGCAGCCCTCGGTTTATTAAGCCAATACCAAACGCTGACATGTAGCTCTGAATCACACCCAGCAGCAGCCTCCACTCCCCTAAACCAGCCTGGAGATGTTTGGTTATGGGGAGACCCCAAAGATTTGGAAACAGGTATCCTTGGAAAGCAGCTTTTCAGTTACACATAAATGCAAATTCCAAGTAAACGCTGGTCATTTGCATAAGGAACTGCCTGGAGAGATATCAGGAATTGTGGTGTGACCCCCGTATAAATGCCAGGCCCGTTATGAGCATAGAAAGCTCTGGTGTACTCAGCTGGAAACTGAGGGCTGTGGAGCAGATGCCAACCAAACCCCTCGAACTCAGGTCATCTACCTACATGTAGGAGAGCCAGAAAATTCCAGCAGTGACCTTCCTTTGGCCGCTCTGAAATAATTGGGTATCCAGATATGCATTAAGGATTGACAGAAAGTTAAAAACCAAAGACTGCTTAAAAAATAAAGTAAAAGCTAAGTGTCCCATTCCTGGGTGTGCTGCTCTCAGCAGCTGCTGTATGTGATCCTTACAATTAAATTGCTGAAGAACCGGTTCTGGGTCAGGTTTATGCTTCCTCAGTAAGTGTGACAGAGGGTAAAATGGGAATCTGGCACTTCAGGGCCACTTTCATTGGAAGGTTTAATAAAGACTAACACCTCTGAAGCTGCGTGCCACCAGCTGCTCAGTTTGTTACTGTTGTTCATGTATTTGTTAATAATTGTCAGAAATCTACAGTAGAACACTGATTGGCAGCTAAGGCAGTGCAAAAACTGGATGAAATACAAGAACTGACGATGTTTTTTATTTAACTTTTCCCTCTGCTTAAAGAGGACCTGTTGAGTTAGCCAAGCAAATGGGCATTTCACTCACATTGGTAACTCCCCTTCTGACCCACACACTGATCCCAGCCCCACCTGTGTCCAGTTATTGCCTTCAGAAAGGTTTCCACGTGAAGGCGACTCATCCTGTGCTGTACACTTGGGTGTCTTCATCTGCTGAGAATGCTGAGATTTGTAATGCTCTTCTCTTCCCAGGTTTATGGATGGAATTAGAGGAAGGTGAGAATATACCCCCAGCCGTGCTCTTCTGAGCGCTGTGCAGCTCCTGTGCTGGTGAGTACAAACAGAAATGACTGCCTGGACTCTGCTGGGCTTCACATGTCAGGTTCTGTCTTTCTTTAATTGTTTCGTGGATTTTATTTTTCTCTTGTTCTTCCTTTCTCAGTTTTCGCCCTATGGCAACACCTGGTTTTACATGTTTTACTTGAACTGTGCAAAACAACTGGAAGTTGGGGCAAAAAAAAAAGAGGAATAGAGAATTATGCAACTGGTTTTAGTGGAGGGCCTGAGCAAACTGGGAGCAGAATGCAGGGAACTGGGGCTGATGGCAGCTTTGAGTTTGGTCTAAACTCTAGAAAGGCAGTGCTCAGTGTCTCTGATTGCCTTTTTTGCATGTGTGCTTGGCAAATAGGAAAATGACTTTTTTGATACTAGCTTAATGCTTCCTGGTGGATTTTCAGGAGGAAAAATAAAACCTTTCTTCATGGGCCTTGTGTTGGGGGGGTTGGGATCTGCTCCATCCCATGTTCCCCTCCCCTGTGTTGTGTGGTGCCATGGCGTGTCCAGTGGGTTTTTCCAGCTCATGGTGTGTTTAAAGTTTCATGACTCATTCAAACCCATTTTTTCCCCAACTGCAATCCATTAAATGGGCCAACACATAAAAATCCTCTTTCCTGCGGCCCCCGTGCCCCTGGGCTCGCAGTGAGACAGTGTGTGCAGCCTTGTGGGAGTCAGGGGGGTGGCTGGAGGGGACAGAGCCATCCTGGCTGCTGAAACCCATGGCCCCAGCCTGGGGACTTCAGCAGAAGAACTCACTGCTGAGCATGTGAAGGAGCAAGGTCTGGGAGCTGCCTCTGGCTCTCCAAACTCCTCCGAGTGATTCAACTTCTGATTTACAGGAGTCACAAGCTGGGGGGACACTAAAGCAACAATAATCATTGGGAAAATACCAGCTTTCCATCACCAGCAGGATCGAGTGCAGTTTTCTAACAAAATTTTGAACAGGAAAGTTTTGAAAGTTTTAACACAGCTCAGATAAAAAAGAAAAAAACAAGTGAAAGAAGCTGCCTTATTGATCTCTGGGTGAGACATGGCTGTCTCAGCAGGATTGTAGGCGAATTTTGAGCATTTAAGAGCAAAAGCAGCAATGCCCTTATCTTGTTTGACCATCTCTCTAGCAGATGCAGTTGCAGTTTGTCCGGATATTTGTAAGTTTTTCAGCATGAATACCAGAATAAACTATTCTGATCTTCTAGACTGACCTGCAGTGTCAGGCAAACCACAGGATTTATGGTTTCCTTGAACCAGTGTAGCCTTTGGAAAGAAAAAACCGCCTGTCTTTAATGAAAGCATTTTTAATGATGGTGATTTTACTGAACCTGATGACAGACTGGTTCAGTGTTTGGATTTGTGTCAAATTCAGCATTGCCCGGGTCAGATTCTGACATTCAGGTGACATCCAAGAAAGTATTTTCACTTCACAGGAGTAACTTTCCAACAGTATGAACCAGGATGTGAGGAACCTGGAAAGTGGAATATTGCAAAAGCATGCAAAGAAGCTCATTCCTGTGATAATAAAATATTAAAGTGATGAGCTAATTCTGAGCATTTTAACAGTGTGAGGGAACAAAGCTAGAGTTTAAATGAAAATATTCAAAACTAATACTCCCACTACTTATAGGCACATGTAAGCTGACAGATTGTTTTCGATGCAGAGTGTAACTGGAATACACAGAGCTAGCACCAAGCAAGAATATGGGGAAAATGCAGCTAGAGAAAAATATGTGTGTTATAGAAAGAGATTTTGTTGTGCCTTCTCTGTTTGGGGTCATATACAGTCAGAGCAGCAATGAAGAAAGAAAAGGTGTATACTAAAGCTAACAGGAAAATAAACTTACTGGAGAAAGAACATGGAATGTTGTGAAAGAAGCAAACGGTAGCTCTGAGGATTATATATTTGCATATCTTTAACTAAAACAGAGGGGAAAAGAAATAAAGGGGGAAGGCTGGAGCAGTGCTGGATCCAGAGGCATGAGAGCCATGCAGAGTTGATGTCACGCTGGGAAGCATGGGATCTCTCAGAAGCAAGTGAGATTTACACCAGATAAAACCAAAATTATGCAATGACTAGCACAATTCCTACCCCCCCCCCTTTGAAACCTGATTTAAAAATAAAACATTAAGAGGAACTTCAATTCAAAAACCATTGCTTTTAATGTAAACAAGGGAAAATGGGAACATAGAGATATAAAATCAGGGGAAAATGATTCAGAGAACAGGCACATAAGTTGAGCAGTATTATACCCTTGATATTCAGGGGGCTGGAGCACCTCTGCTCTGGAGCCAGGCTGAAACAGTTGGGGTGTTCTGCTCGGAGAAGGCTCCAGTAAGACCTTGGAGCCCTGTCCAGTGCCTAAAGGGGCTCTAAGAGAGCTGGAGATGGACACTGAACAAGGGCATGGAGTGACAGGACAAGGGAGATTAGATTCAAATTGACAGAGGGTGTGTTCAGATTGGTTATTAGGAAAACAATCCTCCCCCGTGAGGGCGGTGAGGCCCTGGCACAGGTTGCCCAGGGAAGCTGTGGCTGCCCTGCCCATGGAAGTGTCCAAGGCCAAGTAGGATGGGGCTGGAGCAACCTGGGATACTGGAAGTTGTCCCTGCCCATGGCAGGAGCTGGAGCTGCGCGACCTTTATGGTCCCTTCCAACCTGAACCCTTCTGTGATTCTATGTCCAGAGCAGATCACAAACTTTTACTAAAACTAGAAAAAAATGCAGCTCCTTTAGTTTCAGCCAGCCCAGCTCTGCAAAGAGTAAAGCATTTGTTACAGAGGCATCAACCAGCTTCACCTGTGGCTGATCCAGCCTCACTTGGGCTGAGTCATGGGTGGAAAGGGTGCCAGAAAAGGGCTGTTTTGGGAAGGGGGGTGGTGGTGTTTGTCTGCCTGAGGAGTTGATGGGGGCAGCAGGAAGCTTGGAGGCTTAAGAATGAACTCTCAGGATAAATGACCAGAGAGGTTGTGTGAAAGCAAAAAGCTGTTGGGGAGGAAGGACTGGCTGAGAGCTGTAAGTAGTTTCTGGTGAAGAAATGGGCTGCTGGGTTGCAAAAGGGGAAGGAGGTGCCAGCTGAATGGTGATGGGGGTGACAGCAGCACATCATGTCCTGTGGCTCCCAAGGATTCCCCAAGGCTGAGCTGGGGAATTGCTTTTGGGAAGTGTTGAAGCATTCCTGGGGCTCGAGCAGTGAGTGTGCCAGCCCTGAGGATCCTGGCTCTGAAGAGGAGCCGTGGCACAGCAGGAGGGGTGCTGCGGTGGTGGCTGCCAGTGCTGAAAGGCAAAAAAAACAGAGCTGAAGAGGCATCAGATGAATCTGTGGCAGGTTGTGATGCAGCATAGGGGAGTTGGCTGCTCTTTTGAGGATAGAAATGTCACCATGAGGACTGTTAGCAGCTGGCTTCTTTGCCTGATGAGATCTCATTAAATATGTGAAATTTTGAGATGTCAACTGATGTGGTACCACCCACACTGGATGCTGGTGGGCACAGCCCCGATCTCAGCAGGGCAGGAAGTGCCCGAAGTGCTCACTTTACAGGAAGCTAAAAATCTTTCAGCCTTATGCCTAAGATCATTTATTTCCTCAAGTCAAATCCTGCGTCCTGAAGTAATCTGTGAGGGGGTGTCTCAAGGTTTTTGTGGAAGGGGAACTGTTCCCTCACAATAAAACAAGGAAAAGCCCCTGATGAGCATCACCCAGCACAGTGAGCGGGGTATGTCTGGTGGAGGCTGATTCACAAGAACAGAGTTTTGACATTGCTGAAAGACAAAAAAAAAGTGGTGCATACTGATGGCTGTCACAGGAAAGACTCGCTCCTTTCAGTGCCTTGGTGCTGCAAAATACACTTTTTACAAGACAAAGGTCTCTTCTTAGGGTTTTGAATGGCTGTTCTTGGCTATTGACAAGCCTGGAGTTAGCAAAATAGGCTCTTCTTTCTTTTATGTAAGGTGATAAATATAAATGTCCTATGATAAATAGTCAATGGAATATAATAAGTTCTTACACAAGTAAATGTGCTTAATTTTGTTCCCAGACAACAGCGACAAAGGATGTTGCACTGAATGCCTCGCAGTGATAGAGTTTCAGTAGTGAGAGGAAATGAGATCTTGTTTCTGAAAGGGGAGAGAGAGAGGCTTTGTGAATGAAGAACAAATCTGAAAGGTGCTGCTTCTTCCCTCTGTTTATGCTCTAATATCAATACAGGGAATAACAGTGGAAGCTGCAGCTGGAGAGGGCACTAGGGGTCACCCCTGTCTTATCTATGTCATCTGGATTTAATTCTGAAGTAAGATAAACAACATGACAGAAAACAAAGCCAGGCTATTCGGATTTCTTTTTCTTTCTTTTTCTTTTTTCCTTTTTTTTTTCTTTTAATTGTGTGGGTCACACAGCTTGCATTTAATTTCTTCATTTTCCCCTCCTGCCTGCGTTCTGTCTGGCTCTCCTTTAAAACAAAGCCCCAGGAAGCCAGTGGGTTGCAGCCAGGGAGGATGCTATAGATGCAGGGGACTTGCATCAAAATTCCCTCAGTGTGGTTCCTATTTATTTAGAGCAAAGGTCAGCCAAATCACAAACACTAAGTCAGTCGGGCAGAATCACAGAGCAGCCTTGGCATGTTCCTGCAAGTACCGCAGAGCAAACTGATTGCAGCCATGAATGGCTCCCTTGTAGTCCAGGGAGTAACTCCTGACACGTTTTGCTCTGCCTGCCCAAAAATCCCGTGCCTAAAGATCTTTTTCTCCTTTTTCCTTCCCCCCAATCAGATAAGTGTCCCTGACTTCTCATGCAACTGCATCTGATACCTGCATTTGGAGGATTTGGTGTCTGGGCTATGAAGAGAATTGCAAATTCTCTTCTCTGAGACTTTTTTGACCTCGTGTCTAGGAAGCAACCACTGCTGTCAGCTGAATCTGCCATCTGAGTGTTGGAATTGTGCATTTTAAGGTGTGATGCAAGATGTCTAGGGAGAATAAGTATTTCTTTATGGAGACAGATGATTTTTCTCATGACAGACAGGCTTTCAGGCACACAAGATGTGATGAAGAGGCTGCACCCCCTACCAGCCTGCTTTTTTTAGCTCTAGTAATTGATATTGCAAGATGTAGATCCCTTTTTCTCTGTGGATAAATTATGGTAAATGGTGATGTGTTTTGTCACATGATGTGGCGGAAGTTGAAAGTTCACAGAACTTAAGAACTGACCTGTCAATTTATTGAAAGAACCAGCTGCCAGGAGCTGTGAAACTACAAAGACAGAACTTCTGTCTTGGAAAGTCCCTTTCCTGCAGATCCCTGGAGACAGGAAGAGCTGAAGAGAAGCTCCCCCATAACCATGCCCCGCTTGCATGCTCCTTGCTAAGCACCAGTCATAATTCCCTTGGGATGACACCCTGGGCTTGGGTGGTGCTTAGCCTGCCCTGCCACACAAGAACACAGACACATTCTTGGATCATCACGGGGATGATAAATCTGCTTGGAGCGCGTTACTGTAGGAGCTGTTTTCAGAGCGGTGTGAGGGCAAATCCAGACTCGCCAGCCGAGCTGTGCTCAGAGCTGGTGGCAGCACACACAGGACACCTCTGTCCCTGTCACGGGCTCCTGCCAGCTCCAGGCCTGGCCATCAGCTGCCTTTTAGTGCAGTTCAGGTATCCGTGGGCTGCAGCAAAGCTATCACCCAAAGGTGGGGGAGTGCTCCGGCTCCCTATTTTAGGGTTTTATGTAACATCCAGCTTATATAAGCCTTTGTTAACAAAATGGGTGGAGTGTGGCTCGCTTGGATTCCTCGCTAAAGAAACGCTCATTACTAAAGGCTTACTCAAGTGCTCATTACATACTTTAAGGATAATTTACTTAGTTCCTTTCCCGTTGCTAATAATAACACGGTGACTTGACAACCTGTTATGGACAAATGATAAAACATGTAATTCTGCATTCAATGAACTGCACCTTGGAATAAATGAGAAGCAGTGCTGTTGAGGTAGACGAGGGGAAACTGAGACATACCCCAGAGGTACTTAATGGGAAAATTAGGCATTCCCCAGAGGCAGAGTGTGGAAGAATGAGGCATAGCCCAAACCCCGATCCTGGGCTGTGTATTGCTTTCTTCCTGCTGCCTCCTGGCAGGACCCAGTTTTAGGGTGCTGGTAAAGGAGGAAGGATGTTCCAGCCTTGCCTGGATGGTTTGGCCTGCAGGATGTGCCTGGGGACACAGCGTGGATAGCACAATCCTCATCTTCAGGGTTCCACCCAGCATTGTTTCCCACGTGGAGGGAAAAGGGAGGGGGGGGCAGGCAGCAGCACTAAACACTCTGCAGCCCCTGTCCTCATCCCAAAGCTGATTTGGACCCCAGGGAAGTCCTAGGGGTCTTTGTCATTAATTAAATACCTTTCCAGATCCGGAGTTCTGTCCTCCAGCAGGAAAAGGTGGGTTGTATGCTGCTGTGTGGGAACGGTAAGGCATTAAAAGCTGTCAGATAACCAGACCCCGTGGTAGAGAGGACCATGTAAATTGTTTTCAGAAGGACTTGTTGAGCTCACTCAAACCTGGCATTCACGTTCCTGCAGGGCTTTAAATAGAAAGGCAGTGTGTGTCTGAGCTCAACACCATACGGAGCTGGTTTGCACTCTCTCCTTCCTCCAGATCCTGCGCTTCATCTACTGACGTGCTTGGCATTCCTTGAAGTTTTGTGAATCGCTGCAAAAAAACCCCCAACCCTCACTTTTATCTTATTTTCCTCCTTCTTTTTTCCCCTTAAAGCCTTGCCTTTCTCTGCAGCCCTGCTGTCCCTCTCCTGGTCCCTCCACCGCTGCTTGGGGCAGCTGCCACACGGTGGCATCCAGGTATCTCTGGAGCGATGCACCAGTGAGGAAAAGGGCAGGACAGCTTGGATTCGGGCATTTCCTGCCCAAAAGCAAGTTTGTGATACAAGAAATACCTATTGTTTTAGTTCTGAGGCACATTTATGTCCCCTGAGGCTCTGAAGGGGTGATACAGAAGGGAGAGGCACTGCTGCCGGGAAAATCAAGCTAGATGTGGTATCGCATGTATTATTCAATTTTTTTCTTCTTCTTCTTCTCCTCGTGGTTTTGTTTGTTTGTTTGTTTTAGGGTTTTTAAAAGTTTTCATTTACCACTTTCATTCACACCCCCCCCCTCACTAAGAGAAGGAAAAAAGCCCCAATCAAACCCAAACAGCAAGAGCATTGTTTGTGTTTCCATGGGAATTCTGTGAGAGGAGAAGGGTGTGAAAGAAAACTGAAATATTCTGGCCAAATCTGATAAGGTTTGGATCCTGAGCAGCCCCTGGGGTTGTCTTGTAGCAACTAAAGTCCAGGGGTCTGCTGTGACCTGACTGTTCCGGGGGGTTGTTGCTGTGTCATGGGAGGTATTACACTGCTGTGGAATTTTGCCAGAAAAAGAAATTTTTATGTGAGAAGACAAGACTACAATTCCCAGGAGGCCCTGTGGCCCCGTCAGGCACTTGATGCTGAAGTGGCTTTCAACAAAACTTCCTCCCTTGCCGTTTCCCTCAGAATTTGGAGGACAATAGTGGTCCTTGGAGGGAAGAGGAGGAAAAAAAGTACTTGACAATGTGATTTCTATAAGCAACCCTGCCTTTTCCTTTTGGAATACTGATCTTATGGAACAAAACAATATTTTTTTCTTTCCTTTTTTGCATGTATGTGGTTTAATGCCAGCTGGCCCACATTGGGTTGTCTTGGGTTGCTCCATCCTTGGCAGTTGTCACCAGTGGCTGCCTCAGTGGGGATCCACAGGGTTTTTCTGGTATGTCTGCTGCACACCCCTATGGGGCTCCATCCCCTGCTCTGGGTGCTGTGAAGGCATTGGACTCGGGGCTGGAGCTGAGCACTGCTCTGCCCCATCCCTTGTGCCCCTCTTGGGAGGATGTTGAGGCACTTTCTCATTGCACTGCTCTGAAATGGCAACAGCAAAACACATTTCCAGTCCCTAGTGAGGTGACACTCTGGGATACAGGGTGAAATAACCCTTCTATATAGTCCTAAGGAGCTGCAGAGTCACTGTGCTGTGGGGCACAAAAACCTTCGCTCTGTAGTCAGGGCATCTTCAGCAGAGATTGGAGACAGGGTGCCGAAGCAGGAGGCTCGGTGGTGTCCCGAGCTGGAGCCTGGCTTTACACACAGCCAGAGTAAATCCTCCTCTCACCAAGGGTGATAAAGCTGAGCCCTCCCTCCCCTGGGGCTCTGCAGGCTCCTTCCCAACTGTGACCCAACTGGGGGAAAAACATTTCCTTATTTTTCCCCCTAGTTTCCTTCTAGTCCCCACGGCTTTGCAGAGGCACCAACATGACCCACACTTGGTGTCAGGGAGCCAAGGGGAATTAGGAGGAAAAAGGCCCTTTCAATGCCTTCAGATATGAAAGACACTCCAGGCTCCACCCTGGCATTTGATGGTTGGTTTTGTTGGTTTTCCATCTTTGATGTGTGGGTTGCTGTGAACAGTATCAGGAGCACTGGGCTGGGGAATAGCCCATTACTGGTGACACTGTAACACAGGGCTGGGGTTTGTATTGATGTAGCTGGACTCATTTAACAAAGGAAAAGCAAATGGGTGATAAAACCCTCTATTTAGGTGACACCTGTGTTCAGCATGTCAGACAGATTCCTGATGTGGCTCTGCTGAGACACTTCCTGAACTCCAACCCCTTGGCAAAACTGCCTTTTGCCACAGAGGAAGGGGAGAGTGTTTTTCAGGTTGTGAAAAAATGGTTTGAGAGGCTCGGAGAAGGTGACACTTCTTTATGCTGTCACATGTTCACTCCTGCCTGGTCTTAGTTTGGCATTTCATTCCCCCTTTTTTCCCCCCCTTAAATCCTTGTCTTGTTTGGCATTTCTGTAGTGTCCTACCACTGTCTGGTTCTTCCCCTTCTCCCTGTGCTGTGATGTCAAGCAGTGACCAAGACTGAAGACAATGTCCTTAATTTAAAAGAATGACTGTTTCTTCTGTTTTGACTTTCAGCTGATGGATTTGGTTTGGTGTACAGGAGCATAGGCTTTTAGTTCACCAAGAGCCCTTCTACAGGTGTCTCTACGTGCCTCATGTGGCTCCACTTTTGGCCACCTCACTGGGCATGGAAGTGAAAATTTTTAGAGAGAAGGAAAAAATACAAAGTACAACTAAATAACAATTAAAAAAATTTAAAATTGCTAATATCAGCACTTTGGTTTTACAGACGGCAGCAGCCTCAATCCCTGACTGTCACTCAGAGCACTATTTGCACCAGAGCCTCACCTTAAATAAGAAAACTTCACACCCCTGTGACAACACCAGGCATCCTCTCAGGGATGTGTGGAAGTTCCTGAAGATTGAAAAGCAGGTGGGAGAGGACCAAAGAAAATCCTGACTGTGCTTCTTTAGAGCTCAAGATATTTCTGAGGGTATGTGCCAAGTATCCACTTTATGAACTGCCTGCAGGACAAGGAAGGTTCTGGGAAGTGTAGGAAACCACTAATGGGACATGGGCATAGACCAGTGTATCTGCTGGGAGAGATGATAACTGTGTGTGGAGAACCTGCTCTGCTGTGGTGCTGCAGAGGGGGGGATTGTGCAAAGTAGAGGCCAAAATGCTCACCTGCACTGGCTGCTCTCTTCTGCTACTGATCTAGTCCTGCTCACTGCCAACATAAGCCTACAGCAGAGAGATTAAATACACATTAAGTGAGCTAAGGTTTATGGAATTGGAAAGATTTGCCAGAAATCAGCCAGTCACGTAGGGGATGAGTGCTGAAATGAGCTCTGGGTGGGAGGGCAGGGGTTTGCCTGCAGAGAAAGTTTATTTCTCTGATATGTCCCTGCCCTGCATCAACACACATGGAGAGGTGTGCAGAGATGGGAGGTGGCAGAGGTCCCCTGCAGCCCGCTGGCCTTCTGCCCCAGAGAGTTAGGGGGGGAACAGAGGTGTATCCAGAGAGGATGGCAGAGTTTGGGCATCCTGGGCAGGTGGGTGCCCTGAGGGATGCTCCCTGTGCCATCTCTCCACTCATTCCTATTCTATATGTTTAGCATGAAACCTCTCTGTAGTGTGGATAACGTGCCTCTCTGGAACACTGCTCTGCCCACTCTTTGGGGTGGAAATGGCAGTGATATAGGGTAACTTTGAATATTTCCCACTGCCCTGCAGTGTTCCACCCCGGTTTCCTCTCTTGCTTTGTTCTCTCCTGACGCCGAGTGCTACAAATGTCTGTGCTGAGTTTTTCCTTGCTCAATGCAGCTAGCATTGCTGAGCCACCTTGACTCACAGCTCTCCACAGATGCTGAATGGGGCAATGTTTGAGCCCAGCCCCGTGTTGCAATGCTATTGGGAACCCACCTTAGATTTCTAAGTTTGATTTTATCAAACACTCACACTGGTTTTGTTAAGGTGTTGGTAAGCCAAGTCACAGTAAACCCAGTGTAAATGAGCTGAGCCAGCGTATTAGAGGTGTGCCCATAAACAAGGCAGGTGCTGCTCCGGTGGAGAATGTGATACTGCAGTATTGTACTGCCAGAGCTGGGGACAGAGGCTACCTCTGAACCAGCAGTGATCAAAGTTGGGTTATTTATCTCACCTACATTTCAGTTCTTCAGTGATTTAAGGAAATAAAAATCATTTAAGGAAGAAAAATATCCTAATAACCATGCTGAAGTCTTCCTGTTGATATAGAAGTGGAATCACTGAGTTCCCTGGAAGAAATCGCCAAGATCTCCCTGTACAGCCGCAGCAGTGAGAGCTGCAGTGCTGCAGACAGATTTTGGGCGTTCCACCAGCACTCACGGCTGGGTTATAGCTGGAACCTGCTAAGAATTTTGCTTATCCGCGTGTCACTTCAGTGTCTCTGCAAACACAAAATTTTTCTCTCTCGCTAAAAAAAATCTGCTTCTTTGCATATTAAAAAGGGCAGATGAGAAGTAACATGGTAAATGCAGCATGTGCAGGGGAGGACGGCTCGGATCCAAACAGCACCGGACTGTAATTACTGGGTTGTCTTATGCTAAAAAAAAAAAAAA
>WBMY01011671.1:334123-381955 GCA_013397315.1 Donacobius atricapilla
CATCGCATGTGCAATTAATAATTGTAAATTCGCACAGGCTTTTTCAACCTGTTTCCCTGGCCAAACCGAGTTTCTCGGTGACGGCGGGGAAGCTCGGCTTCTCCCTCCTGCAGTGTCCGGGCGCGAAGGGGAGAACGGTGCTCGCTGTGGAAGCGGCACTCGGAGCGCGCAGCAATCCCAAACCNGCTGCGGTGGCTGCAGCGGAGGGTGTCTGTTTTCAAGTGAACGCCCTGCCCGGGCTCTTTCCTGGGGCAGGCTTTGCCCTGTGTTGCGGGGAGGTGTTTGTCGCCCGTCGGACACGCTCGGGATGGTTTGCGCGTTTTCCGTGCTGTGCGGTGGGTGGGTTTGGGTCGCGGCGGTCCTGCCCTGCGGTCAGCGCGGGCGGCTGCCTTGGGAAAGTCGGCGATGTGGTGAACTTCAGTGTCCCCGGCGCTTGGGAAGCCGTGACCCTGCCACGTCCCTTCCGCACCCGCCGATTTTGGGTTATGGGAAAACCCAGAGAGTTACTCAACACACCCCGTTCTGCCGGGCTGGTTTCTTGAAATGAAAGCCTTTTCTGCCTGTTGCTGGTTTTCTTTATGATGCTCTCTAGAAGTCTTCATCCCCGAGGTGTCCGAGCTGGACCGTGGTTCAAGTCGGTGCAGCTCCGTTGGCTTGGGAAGCTTTCCCCGGGCTGAGCAGGCTCTCTGCACACCGAAGGGCAATGCCCATTGTGTGCCCGGCTCTGCGTGATCCCCGCATCCCTCCTGCCCGTAAATGTGCACGGTGCCTCTCCAGTCAGGCTGTCTGGGGACACGCACCGGCGCTCGGGCTGGGTGGGTGCAGCTCTGCAGGTTTGGCGCTGGTGGAAGATGGTAAGCGTGGATGTGGCGGCGAGGCCGCTGTGCCCGTGGCTGCTGCGGGGACAAAAGCTCCCTGTTTGCCTACAGCGTTGTGTTTCGAGCTGCCTGTGTTTGCGGCTCGAGGGGTGGGAGCTCTCTTTCGAGTGTCTTTAATCGCTTAAGAATTCATGTTTTCCCTCCCGTGCCTTCTCTACGATTTGATAAGCGTGAGCTCATGCCAGAGGCTCGCAGGTAACCAGGGAACTTAATTTCCAACCACCTCATGATGCTCACAGGAGTGTTAGCCCTGTGACTTGGGTCTCACGGCCAAATCCTGCCTGGCTTAGCCCGAAGTTGGAAAGCTCTGAGTTTGAGTCCGTGGGCTCCCCTTCCTTTGCTGCTTGAGAGCCCTTTTCTCAGGGTCGCTGTTGGCTGTGATGCTGAGCACTCCCCAGCGATGCCGGGCTCAGGGCATTGCTGCAGAGCTCTGGGGTGGGATGGCAGCAGCCACTCCCCCCTGTGCACCTGCCCTGCCTTTGCCTGTGGCTGAAAGAGGCCCTTCCTCTTGTCCTTCTGCCATGAGCTAGCACTAAGCCCCTAAAATTCTTTGCAGTGTGTGGCCTCCT
Organism: Donacobius atricapilla; assembly: GCA_013397315.1. NCBI lineage: Eukaryota > Metazoa > Chordata > Aves > Passeriformes > Mimidae > Donacobius > Donacobius atricapilla. The sequence continues at coordinate 335,571 of WBMY01011671.1, forward strand.
GCAGGCCTGGGGGTGCAGCACATGGGTGACCTCCCGGCGTGTCCCCATGGCCCATCTTGGTGCGGGGTTTGCTGCCTGCGGATACCGAGCCCTGGATCTGCCCTTCCTTCCCTCTGGAGAGGAGGCCAGCCCCAGGCTTGGGCAGAGCTCCCTGTGGGACAGGGCCAAGGTCTCAGATCCTGCTGAAAAGACCTGTTAAAATTTACAGAAATTGCTGTAGACTGTGCTTCAGCCAATTGAATCGAAATTTATTGAGAGATACAGCGATTGAATTTGGTTTTGCCAAGATTTAACTTTACGAAGTAGAGAAGATTGAAGGGTTTCACTTAAATGCTTATTTGTGTTTTTAGGTTTATCTTGATATATAATATCATCCTTTTCAGGATTATTGAAAATTAATGCTAAGGCACTGGTCTTACTGGAAAAGACTTAATAAATTCACTTTTCCTGGAGGCCATGATGGTCTTCTTATTTTGAGAGGCTTGAACTGCCACAAAAATGCCATTGTTGACAGGTGTCTCCTGAGCTCTTTCAGCTGAGAAAGAGTGTGTTGGTATCAGAATTGCAGCGTTTTTAAACTGCTGAAGATGCTATTTCACATGTGTGTAAATGCAATTATAAGTACTAGGTAGGTGATCATTGCTGGTGAAATCAGTCTTTCACAAAGCGGGCTGCAATCTCGTGCCTCTCCTAGAAGTTTTTATTACTCTTAATAATAACAGAGTGTAAAGGGTTGTGTCATTTTGACATTGTTATTCAACTGTAATTTAGAAAGTGCTCTTTAGACTGCAGGTATGTCTGTGCTGGAGGAAAGATGTTCTAAGGGACTGGGTCTTATCTCCAGCAGTGATTTGAGAAATCTCTTACATGATTAAAGTGAAAGTTCAGCCAGCTGAACTTGGGTTTTACAGCTATTCCTGCTCTGAAAATGGATTTAAGCAGGTTATCAAACCTTCAGGGAAAGAAATTTCAGGGGAATGCACTTAAATGCTGGCATTACCACAAGTGTTATTCCCTTGAAATGACATAATAAGGAAGATACCAGTTACTAATGTTCGTAGAGGCCTCTAGTTTTATCTTCTCCCTGTCTATACCCAGTGAATGCATCAAAGAAGAAACTCGGTGTCTGAAATTGCTGGAGTTTTGCGGGAAGCCATCGTGCTCCGTGAGGAGCCTTTGCTGCAAACAGGTGGTCCCTTAATTTCATGTTGGAACACCTATTTTGCTGCAAGTTATTAAACAAACAAAAAAAAGCTTTAGTGAGGATCAGCATTGGCCAGTGGCCTTAAATCTGTATTTAGCAGAACTGAAGAAGCAATTTGATTTTTTTCTGGAGTGTCTGATATCAGTAAGCGCCTGGTCTTGGCTAAGGGTGAGGAAGGAGGAGAGTGAGAGCAAACCTTTACATGCCTTTTCTGCTGTTGTCTGACTGGCAATTATTTGATGATGTGTTTTTAACTTGCTCTCACATGCCCTGTACCCTGGAAACTCCTGCAGGGACTGCGATTTGGTCAGGATCATTTGCCTGACAGGAGTTGCAACGATGTGTTTTTTTCTTTCCCTTCACAAAACCTTGGCCAGCCTTTTTTTTTTGTTTTTTCACCGAAATAAGGGCTCTTTCAGTCCATATTTAGGTGCTACTTTCCATGCTTTTCCTGCCCTCGGAGAGGTGGGATGTGTGTGCAGCTTATGTGCAGTCTGGCTTCTTTGCACCCACCTATGCAGGGCCAGACCTCAGCTCTGCTGAGCTGCAGGATAGAGATAGACATATAGTGTCAATTCAATTTTTTGTTTGTTTTAGGTATATAAATAACTTTTTAACAGATATTTATCCAGGTGCACCTGCCCTGTCTCTCACTCCCATGGACGTGAGATCATCTGATACATGTACATACTGATGCTGTTCGTCACACAGACACACACACGTACACACACACTTTGGTAAAAAAGCATGAACTAAGTTATTAAGAAGATCTAACTCCATTTTATAGTATTTTTACAAAGTCCAGGGACTGGAGGAGAAGGTTGATACCTCTCCCCATCCCATAAGTCAAGACAACTGTCCATCAGCTGTCTATGTCTTCAAAAACAGGAATGAAAACTTTCCTTGAATTTGTGAAAACATTACCTCTGTTTACAACACCCGAACGTAAGAAAAACAACCCAAACCATGAAAACTGTAAAACAAAAGAGAAGGCTAAAAACATCAAAGCAACACACATACCAGCTCAGCATGTGCAGACACCCTGGGAAGCAGAAAGTGGTGGAGGGACTGATGAAAAAAGGTCCATTTCCCAGGTTTTATTTACAAAATATTTGCCATGTTGCTCCCTCACTTGCTTGGCAGAGGGTGTCCAGGGTGGCACAGGGCAGTCATGGTCCTTGCGATGGGACACTCACCCTTACCCTGGCTCTTATGCGGGCGGAGGACAAACAGGAATGAAATGTGGATTTGAAGATCATGAATTTTGTATTTATGTGTATTTTTGTCTTTGGAATTTGGAGTTTGCTCTGTTTCCATGCAGTAGCAGTGGGAGGTATCGCCAGGGGCATCGTGTGCCGTAGTTACTGCCCCGAGCACTTTGCACATCCCTCGCTCCTCATGCCCACACGCTGTGGTGGCATTTAGTGATTTCTGGATCCTTCAAGCAGATAAGCACCAAAACCTGGGGGTTTACATAACAAAGTGGGAGTGGGGCTCGTGTCTGTCAGACAGCTCCGGCCCCCAGACACCCATCTGCTGGTGTGGGGAGAGGGGGAGAAGCTGTCTGGTGGCTGCTGCTCCCACACTCAGGAGCTGGGGCCCCAAAGGGGCTGCGATGGCACCAGGCAGAGAGGAAGCCTCTCACTCCAGAAGGGAGGCCAGTTTTGTCTCAGAGAATAAAACCTTCTATTTAGAAACAGTTGTGGCTTGCATGAGTCTAAATAGATGCAGGTCAGGGAAATCTTGCAGAAGAAGGGTCAGGGGAGGGGGATGGAGCAAGTGCCAGAGATTCTGCTGCCGTTCCTGTAGCGAGCATGGGTATCAGCACGGCAAGGGTGACAGCCTGCCCAGGGCTTATTGCCAAAATGGGATGTGGGGCTTTAATATCGAGGTAATTACCTGATATTACAGGCTATCATGCTTGCTTGGATGCCAGTAAAATCTGGCTGAGAGTGGGGCTGGGTGGGAACGAGCCCTGGCACACAGGGTGTGCCCATCTGTGCCAAGTCCGCGCTGAAAGCAGTGCTGGCTGTGTGTGGTGTTCGTACCTTTGTGCTCTTTGCTTTTCTGCGATTTGTTTGCCCTTAAATCTTCCCTTTTGCTCCTTGGGGACGCAGAGTGGACCACCCCGAGCTCCATCAAATGAAATGGTGCTACACCTCCAGTAGGATTTGACAGCAAGGTAGCCACTTTGCGTTTGTTACCTCAGTGTGATAACATTGTCCCTTCCTCCTCTATCCCGTTTTCTATGGCAGAGGAGGAATAGATAAAATAATCTTCTGCCCTAAGGAAGTCATTGTTTATGGAGAAAGGCTTTAATAAAAGGGCAGGTGTAATAAAAAGGTGAATAGTGGTGGGGTGCACATTTTGCAGAAGAGAAAGAGCACCCCTCCACTGGCCACCCATGGGAAGCCTCTGGGAGAGGAGTTGCAGGGCTGAGGATGAGAAACCTCATCACTGTTGGCAGGTTTATTTGACAGAAGGAGACTTTTCTGTCTGGGTGGGCGAGTCCTGTGCACACTATACTGACAGCAGCAAATATTCAGAATATTTATGGTGTTGAGATCTATTTTCCTGGCTTACACTTGCTGGTGAAAAAGGAGTTAAACTGCATTTCCTGGATTGCATTTTTCAGGTCAGGCTGTGAGTAGGCCTGATGCCTGTCTTGCATTTTTCTTTCTGCCGGTGCAGTGAGCCCTCGTGTGCAGCCTTCATGTGAGGGCTCTTTTTTGGGAGAAATAAGATAAGCCTACTGAAAAATACATGGTGCTTCTCTGGGCTCTCCCAGGACTGACAAGATCCCAGTGAGCTGAGGGCACTTTACATCTTCTTCCCCAAGGCTGGGGAAGGTGGTCCAGGCACAGAGGGTCCTCTCTTCTCCGGGACCAGCGTTCCAGAACGCAGAGACAAAAGGCAGTGCCAGGCAGACAATGTCCCACAGAACAGCACTCTGACAGCCTCTGTCCCAGCCTGTGCAAGTGGCTGATTCAGAGCCAGTCGCAGTTTCTGGGTGTCTGGCCGTGCAGGAACTTGCTTCTCTTCCCTCCAGGATCTGCCAATGCCCTGTCCCGGGGCTCCTCCTTGCCACTGGCACTGACTCATTGCTGAGCCACTTCCTAGAAACTTCTCCCGTTTTATCAGCTGGACTTCTGGCAGGATTTTTTAAATCAGAAATACTCATTTCTTCTTCTTCTTCCTGTTTGTCTCTGTCCCACCCACTGTACACCCGCTGGTGAGCACAGTGCTCACGGCATTGCATTGGGTCAGATGAGCCTTGCAGCACAGGCTTCTCTCACATCAGCTGGGCTGCCTCCTGCTTGAAGCCTCCAGGAAACTCTCGGGCACAGGGGGAAAATAAACCAGCGAGAGTAATTAATTGCACCTTTCCAACACTTTCAGTAGCCTGAAGTGGTGTGTGGCCATGGCAGGAGCTCTTAACTGCACCCCACTACCTGGCTAAAGCCAAACCTGCTGCTGGGGCTTTTCTTTATTTAAAATGTAAGTGTTCTTACTCCCAACAGGCTTTGAATGTGACACACAAGAGGTGGAACAATTGGATGGTTTGTACTTGTGTTTTCTCTTTGAATTCAAGTAAGATGCAGCTGTAAGATGCAGTTGGCTTCACATGAAGAACACAAATCTGCCTTATTTGTGGTTCTCTTGGGTGCACTGGGAAGCACTCATGGCTGCTGGGGTCTTCTAAGGCACTCAGCTGTCCCCTCTGTCACAGTTGAAGGGCTGCAGAAACAATTCGGAGAGCAGGCAGTGCATCATAGTCTTTTCAGAAAGAAGTACTTTGTTTTCTCATTTCTCTTTTGCTATTTATGTAGTTCTCGTGAGATGTTCTGAAGTATATTTTTCCATGACTGAGGTTTCCTGCAAATTGAATTTTTTTTTTCTGTGTCTCTGTCCCACCCAGTGTTAAGTCTTACCAAGAAAGAATAGTAGATGACTCACGGTGGCTTTGAAATCTCTGTGGTTAGACCTGATCCTGCAGAGCTTTGGCAGCAAAGTGAGCCATTTTGTTCACCAGGAGAAAGAACTGGCGAGATGGGAACTGCTGTCTAAGGCTGTTTAGCCTTTTTTACTTCTCTCCCAGAACTGTCGCATTTCTTCCTGCCAAACGGCTTTTTTGTACATGTAGAAAACTCTGTGCAAACACTTTTCTGGGCAGCGCTGCTCCAGAAGGTCATGGCAGTTGGAGGAAAAACAGTCTTTAATTTTTGTCTCATTATGTGCTGGGGTCTGGAGGGTTAAACTTGTAAGTCATTATATTAATGCTCTGATTTCCTCTAGGAATCTGTGGAAAAAAATACTGTGAGGGAGTTTCAACAAAAGGCGAATGAACTGCAGGGTGTCTGCCTTGCCCAGACACCTGTGTTGGCTTGTAAGGTGCTGGAGGTCTGCAGATGTGGGTGGGGGAGAGGATAGAGGAGACACCTGAGGCTCAATCTGGCATGAGCATCATCTTTCCCTGCCTGCCATCAGCAGGCTCCTGTGCAGGCTTGATCAAGGCATTGTTTTTCCCCTCTAGGAAAGTGATTAAAAAAATTTGTCCACAGCATCTATTTTGTTCTAAGCAAGCTGTCAGTATTGTCAATACGTGTAAATGAGCTATTTTGCATAAATTTGCAGGTGTTTAGTTGTATTTAAGAAAGAAACATAAGGGAGCTATTCTGTTTCTGCAAGTTACTGCTTCATAACAGACAATTTCTTATTGAATTTGCCTGGATTTGATCCCAGTCTGAAACCTCAGCCATCATTCCAGAGCTATTTGAGAAATCAGAATCCAGTTACTGTAATTACTTACTCATTCTTTATTCTGGTAATGAATCAAACACTTCAAGGTATAGAAAAATTACCTTTTCACTAACTTTTCACCTGTGTCCTAGATGCTGTTATGTTACCATGTAGGGTGTCCATGGGAGAGGCTGGTGTGCAAAACCACCTTGAGCCCTCTGTCAAGTCTTGGGGACAGCATCACCTCTGCCCTCTGAGCTCGGAGTAACAGCTTCTCTTACACTTACCTCTGGGACTTCCCCAAGCCAACTGTTTTCTTCTTGTAAACAAGACATTCCCAAATATTTTTTTTAGCTCGTCACAGAGAAGGAAAATGCAGATCTTGTAGGACCTTAGTGTTATCCTAAATCCCCAGATAAAGCTGTTCAGGAACTGGTTGGAGATTTCTGAGTGTGCCAGGGAAGCTGAAGGCTGGTGTCTGCCCATGTCGGTGCTGGCTGTGCTGAGGAAAAGCAGCTGTTCTTGGAAACGTGGATCAGGAGCAGACATGCACCCTCCTGTTGTCACCTCTGGCACCTGCTGCTGCTGGTTTTTTGGGAATGATGCCTGATTGTACAACAGCCTTTTAGTGCTGGGTGTCCCAGCTCGAGGTGGGAGCTGCAGCCACTGAGCGCTGCAGCTTTAAGAGTAGACTGGAAAATAACTGAAGTCAAATGAGGATAGAGACATCAAATTCTTGTGGAGCTTATCAGCCAGAATGCATCAAACCCATTTAAAAGCACTGCTAAATAAAACATTAAAAATCACTAGAGAGCTTCAGTTTGGAAAGGTGCTGGATCTAGGTTTGCGGGCAGGAGTACAGGAGTGTTTTGGGGTGATGAGAATGGCTGCACCACATCATGGGGCTTTGCACTTGTGGCTCCAGCTTGTCCCTGTCCTGGGCAGGAACAGCAGGTGACAGTGCTGTCGGTGTGGTGCAGGGTCCTGTTTGGGATGGGGAAGCAGCGAGTTTCTGGCTGAGCAGAGAGGAGCTGGGACATCCCCTTGCTGGGACAGCCTCGTGACCCCAGGGTGCCGCAGTTCCTCTCACACCCATTAACCAGAGATCATCTCATGCCTTGGGTTACCAAAGTGCAGCCCTGGCACAGTGTGTGCACAGTCAGCAAAAGCTGGGCAGAGGTTAATGTTCAGTGTGGGCAGTCCCAGGGTTGGTTCACACTGCCAGGAAGGATCAGTGTGGGATGGCACCGTGCAAACACCTGTGTGGGCCTGGCACGGCATGTGGGTCCCAGCCCTGCACCCTGCACTTGGAGCTGCCTCTAAGAGGGAGAGAAGCATCAGTAAAACTGTGGTGGTCACCCTGCAGTGGTTGTTGTCAAAGCTGGTGGGGTCATGGGGAAGCCACCCTGGGAGCTGAGCCTGTGCCTTGCATTCCCCAGGCAGGGGAGGGAGTTGGACTTGGCTGCTCACGTGGGAACATTTGAGTTCTGCACTGTAGTGGGGACTACACTAACAGTGGTACTGTTGAGTGGGAGGGTCGCTGTCCTCCTCCATCATGGCCCTCTGCTCCTGCCGACTGTTTGTTTTTTTTTAAATGGAAATTATTTGGAAAGTTCCATTAAGGCAAACAAACTCCCAAAAGCCAAGACAAGGGAAACAACATTTTATTGAAGTGTTAAAATTTTAGTTAAACTATTAGTAATAATAGTCTCAATCTGCTATTCCTTGTTGCTGTGATACCCACAGGAATTTCTCATTTCTTTGAGCAGATCACATAAAGGGTCAACAAAATCACCTCCCTGTGCTTTCTCATGGAAAAAAAGCAGGAGGAGAAAGAAAAGTCATGTTCCCACTTAATGGGAACAGTTCAGTCAGCAGCAGGGTGGCAGCAGGAACAGGGATGTTGACCTCCTGACACATACCTGTGCTCTTTGCAGTGATCTAGAGCTGCTGCCAGGAGCCAGTGCAGGGCACAGTGCTGGGCTGAGATCCTGTTGCAGTTGCCCAATCCCTCCCGAGCACAGGCTGCAGTGCTTTCCCTGGAATTAGCTTGGCTGGTAGGAGATATGTGAAGGTCTGTGTTTGCATTTATCAGCTGCCACCTAACCCCACTGTGGGAGGGAGGGATGGATGGAGGTGCTGGGCTGCCTGCCAGCGTGCCCGCTTGTCTCCGAGCCGCTGGAATTCCCTGCGGAAATGTGGCTTGGCAGGTGGCAGTTGCTGGAGCAGACGTGGCTCTGGGAGATACCAGAATAGTGTTGAGTGATGTACAGGATATCAGCCCTGTAGATATCTACACATTTAGGTCACAAAAATATGTGCTGTATTTGTGTGATGTGTTCAGCTATAGATAAGAGCTGCAGCTGTGTGTATCATCCTGTGAGCACCGTGTTGGTCCCTGTTATCCCTGATCCTCATGGCGATGGTCACTCAAAGAGTCCTGTGCATTACACTGGCCCTTTGGCTAGCTCCTTGCTTTTAGGGTTTTATATAAAGCTTTTGTGAGCTCTGTCTTGGGCCAGACTGCGTGTCTGTCAGCACCCAGAAGTGCTGCATACTTTGGCCTTCCTGCTGTTGGCTCTTTGCAGCAGAGTTTTCCAATCCCCTCTTTTCCATCAGCTCAGTGCTCCATTGACCACTCTCTTGCATCTTGGTTGTGTGGTTTGGGGATGCTGAGATGGAGCCAAGCCCCAAGGTGCTGTCCCCTGATTCCCTTTGCCTGCCTGCAGCTAGAGTGCTAGTGGGTCTCTGGGGGTGAGTAGGCACGTTCCAGAAGCTCTGGGCATCCCTGGCCTGGTTTTCAGGGGTGTTCCGTGCAGTGCTCCTGGGTTTAGGGCTGCAGGGTGTGTGCCATGGACCGCGTCAGGGAGCGGAGGGCTGGCGGTGATCCCTGCAGGATGCACGGCCTGAGGTGTGAGTGCCGTGCTTAAACACTCTTGTCTACGCCTGAGGAATCCAAAACAAGGTGATGAATTGGTATGTGTAGGGCCAGCCTTAATTACCAACCCCTAATGATCGGCTTCCCGGGAGGCTGCACTTCCTGCGGCAGCCCAGGGAGCAGGGATGGTGCTGCTGGGCACGGGCAGCGGGAGCCAGAGCAACCAGTCCATCCGCATGAGATCAGCAGCCGCTGCCCATCCGAGGATGTTGATATTTTCCCTTTACGGTTCTGTAAAGCAAATGAAACCTTGGGAGGTGCCAGACGCTTAGGCCGGGCTGGGTGTGGGGACAGACCAGTACAGAGGGGCTTTCTGGCTGGAGCTGTGCGTTAGTCACCGCTGCCTTACCTCATCCTTGCCCTTGACCTGCCTGGCTTTTCTGTGTCCTTTTCTCTAGCAGAAGTGCTGTGGGATGGATGCAGAGCCCTGTCCAGGGGCAGAAGGGGGCTCTGCCCAGTGTGGATAGTGCAGCAGGGACTTCCAAGTATGAACCTGTTATTTCCAGGCCATCCCAGCCTTGAAGCAAGTCGTGCCCTGTTGCAAACAGGCTGTGACTTTGCTCTTCCTGCGGGCAGACTGGTGGCTTGGCAATAAGCCTCACATGGCAAGGACTGTGGAAATCAATAATGCAGAGCCAGGGAACTGTGCTGCAGGAAGCACTAATTGGTTTCTGCCTTTAGAGGTATTGCTATTAAATGTGAGCACTTCGTGGGAATAATCATTTTGGAAACAACATTTTAAAATATTTTTGTTTTATCGGGATTGGGCTAAAGATAAGAAAATTAGGTCAAGATATTTCAAGGTGTCTACCATTGATCTGGATTTTTATTTCCATTCTCCAGCTCCAGATCTTTCCAGGGTAGGAGCAATGCTTGGTTGTTATTCAAGGGCTGTTTTGTATGTTTTAAAAAACAAACCCTAATCCTTTTGCACTGCCCCTGCAGTATGAGCATCCAGAAGGGCAGATTTTCAGGAGGCGTCTGCATGTGCTGTTGCTGGCTCCTCTGGCTGAGTGTTTTCCATGTACTGAACTGAAGAACAGGGTTAAGGCATTGCTGAGGATCTTTAAACCCTTTTGTCTTTTAGTTTCATTGTTAGGAAGTTCAACACGCTACCTACAATAGCCTCGGGATTTTGATTAAATATTGAGGGAAAGATAAAATCAGTGTGTGTCTATTTTGCTTTGTGTGAGTATGGGTTTTTTTCCTGGGCTGGAAAAGCAGGATGCGCTTTGCAGGTGCTGGCAGGGATCCTGAGCACAGGGGATACTTCCTAACTGTGGTGGAGGGCTGACCCCTGCCCAGGGCTGTGGTAGGGCATAAATCTGTGGTGCTGATCCGCCAAGCTTCTCCTGAGGGAGGCAAATAACTCCTCAGAAATGGCTCTTATCAGATGAGGGTATTTCTCCAAGACAAAGTGGTCCAAAGCTAATTTTAGGTTTGAAATGGGATGAATTAGGAAATGCAAAAGATTCGTCACCACCAGACAGAGCAAAAAGCTGTTGAGGGGATTGTGCATGGGAATTCCTTGGCATTTCATTTGGGCTCTTGGTGCCCCTATTGCACCCAGGCTCTTGGCAGCAGCAAGAGAAGAGAGAGAGAATTCATGGCTCAGATTCTTTAGGCTTTGTTTTGGTTGGTTGTTTGTTTGTTTTCTGTTTAATAACCGCATCTCACCGCCCTGTTTTGGCCTGAGCCTGTCTGTTCTGCTCCAGGCAGCCTGGGAGGTTTTTGTATGTCCCGCCATGGGCGCTGCTGCCTGCAGGAGAAAACCAAGTATGGGAACAGAGGTCACTTGTCACAGCCCTTGCCAAAAGGTCACTGTACTGGGAGAGATGTCATGAGAACAGGAATGAGATAATTTTCAGGAATTACAGTGTTTCTCACCATAGGCATAAGAGTTGATACAGACCATCAAACCCTGGGAGGCATTAGCAGGAAATGTCTGTTTTTCCTGGATGTATTTCTCTTCTCTGCTCCCCTTTTTTTCCAAATGAAGTTTTTCCAGGTTTCATAGCTTTGTGTGCTGCTTTTCAGCATCGGGACCTCATTAAGGAGCTGTGATTGTCTGAGCTTATTTCAGATCTGCCACTAAACTTAGGCTGACCAAGTTTTAGGTAGTCTGTGCTATTACCAGCCGCATACATTTTCACATCAGGACGTCAGTGTCTTCAAAGCACAGAACTGTTCATGAATATTTACAGAAATATGTATTTTCTGCCTTCCAGTTTCCATGCCTTTAAAGCTGTGCTTTTGTTGTCCTGTGCAACAAGTAGAAAAAAAAATTTCTTTAGTGAAGGCTGAGATGGTCATATGATCCCTGAAGTAATAACTTGGGGTTAAAGCATAACCAAAATGGCAAATAACAAGTAGATATTGGGCTTGCAAAGTTGCAGGATGGAGCTACAGGTTTGCAATAGATTCACAAGGGCTCAGGGATTAATAGAGTTAATTTCTGTTCTTTTAATCATTGTCCCTGCAGTTGAAATCTTGGCTGATTCTTGGTGCAGTCACTCTTTCCAGTGTATATATTTTACTAGTTCAAGAGGTTTGGGGTCCTTGTGCTGTGGGGACAGCCTGGGACAGGAGGCAGAGAGCTTAAGTAGTGATATGAGAAATGGGTTGGACAAAGGCAGTGTCAGCAGTCTTTATGGGGTTTGTAGTATGTGTTTTTTCCTCTTTCAGTGTTTAATCATCTCCTTTTTTTCCTTGTCTGTTCATTCTCTCCAATGTTTTCCTCTACCACTGAGTCTTTTGATTGTTTTTCTTCTTGCTGCTTTTGCCCAGGTAGACTTTGAGCCGAATAAAGCCAGAGCAGCTCCTTCCCTCTGTTCAAACACAGGTTGCCACGCCAGCCCCTGGATGCCCTGGCAGCAGGTTTGGGGTGTGGGTGCTGGGGTGCAACTGTTCCCCTGCCCCCCTCAGCCCCAGGGCTCTGCAAACCCCTCCTCAGGCAGTGCCATGCCTTTGCCATTAGATAGGGCTTTCTCCCTAGTCACTGCTTTAAACCAGCAGTTAAACTGAAGGAGAGTCGATTTAGATTAGATATTAGGAACAAATTCTTGCCTTTGAGGGTGCTGAGGCATTGGTTTCCCAGAGAAGCTGTCTGATGCCCCATCCCTGGAAATGTTCAAGGCTGGGTTGGACAGGGCTTGGAGCAGCCTGGGATAATGGAAGATGTCCCTACCCGTGGCTGGGGGTTAGAACTGGATGGTCTTTAAGATCCTTTCCAACCTATACCATTTTGTTTAGATTCTAATCCCGAGCACTTCTCCCTTGTCCACCCTGCTCACAGCAACCTTCTGCAGGGCTGCAGTCTGCTGTCACGTTTCTCTGCCTTCTCTCAGTATTGACACTGTTCTCACAGGTCAAATGCTTTAGGTCTGAGTCTTCCTGTGTTCTGCGCCATCTCTTCCTTCCTGGCTCACAGGCAATAGTCTTGTTTGTGCATCTTGGCATGGGTTTTGCCTTTGTTCGGATTGCCGGTTCTTGACTCGGTCAGATCCTGGTTTTTCTCTTTTGGTTGCTTGGGTTTTTTCTTTTAAAAACCTGCTGCTTATTTTTGATCCTGAATGGCAACAGCTGAATACTGAAATGCAGCAGTTATTTCTCAGAAGTTTCATCCTATTATTTGCATTATTGTTATCCTGTGATTTGCTGGCATCACTTGAGTTCAGTATCTCAGGTTTAAAATTCCCTTCTCTAGTCCGTCAGCAGTGTGAGCAGGGAGTGGCACTGGACGGACAGGGCCTTCTTGGTGTAGCCTGCCTGGTTTGTGGTAAAATCCTGGATATCCGTGTGTGGTGCCTGTTTGCACCCAGCCTGTTGCAGATTAACCCAGGCATTCCTCAGCTTGCCCATGGGAATGCAGAGTGTGTGTGCATGGAAACTCTGCCCAAGAAGTTAAACAGCTCGTATGGAGGAGCAGAGCCCTGGAAAGCAATTTGGCAAAGCTTTCAGAGGGATGTGGTATGTCCTTTCTTCCCAGCTGACCCCAGTGCCATCCTCCCTGCCCAGGGCTGGGTTTGCCCTGTGTCCTCTGGCTCACAGCTGTGACAAGGGAGCGTGGCCCGACCAGGTTTGTGGGGCTGCTGACAGGACCATGGGCAAATCACATTTTCCCTCTCAACCCCAAAATTTGGCTCTAATGTCGATGGGGGAAATCTTGCTGCTGGGACTGACTCAGGTCCATCTGAGTTTGTACCCTGCTTCATACCAGGATCTGCCTGTGCCAGCTGTGAAAACAGCTTTAGCTTAAAAAAAAAAAAAATAAAAAAATCCTGAGTTATGGAGCCCTGCTGCGGTCCCTTGCAAATAATCATTGCATACACTGGTTAATTGTTTATCCATTAACCAACTGTGTCAATTAGTCTGACAAAGAGCCCAGCTGTACCTGGCACCGTGGGGAGGAGAAGAGGAGGAGGGAGGATGAGCATCATCTCTCCCTGTTGGCTCCTCTCTGTTGCTCTTCCTCCAGCCCTGCTGATGTGGTATTTGTCTGCTGATTTCCTTCAAGTGTAACTGCTGGCATGGCACGTCCAGAGTGTGTTTGGGCTTGTGTTCTCTTTGACCATGGAAAACTTATTTTGGAAAGAGCGTTAAGTTTCCATGAAGTAGAAGCATCTTCTGATGGAGCAAAAAAACAAATTTCAGTTTTGTTTCTAAATGTGAATGCAGACAGAAATACAAAGCAAGATGCTGCTTTATTTGCAGCTAGAAATACACAAAAAAATTCTTTGCATGAAGTGCTGAGTGGGAAAAAATGTGTGTATTGGTGCAGAGTGAGACTCTGGGCTCCCTCCTGCCATCCCCAGGGTTATTTGGGAAAGCCTGGTGGCATGGCCTCCCTTGGGAACGCTGTTTATGTATGCCTACTTTACAGGGAGAAAAATCAAACATCCAAAGCCAGTCTATATCAGGTGGAATGACTTCACTCCAAACAAATGAAAATGTACCTTATGCTCTCTGAATAATTGAAATTCCCTGCAGCATGTTGTTAGAATAGGAAAAGTGTAAAGCTTCCAAGAGGGAGAACTGGCTTTCCGTGAAGTAGTGATGAGGGAGGTGTGGGGCAGTGCCAGTGCCGAATTCCTGCTGCAGATATCCTGCACGGGCTGGGTAGGGTAACATCAGTGGGGTGAGAACAGTTTGATAATTGAAAAAAAATAAAATAAGTAATAATTATAATGAAAGGGGAATAACACTGATGGAAACAAGTGGTGGGTGCATAATACAGTAATTGCTCACCACCCCCTGACCAGTGCCCGGTCTCCAGCAGCAGTGGGCACTCCCCAGCCAATTTCCCCAGCTGATATCCTGGGAATGGTGTCCTGTGCAATGGGATATCCCTTCAGCCAGTTTGGGTCAGCTGTCCTGGCCATGCTGCCCTACGGCTTCTTGTGCACCTCCTCATTGTCAGAGCATTGGAAACTGGGAAGCCCTTGAATTAGGGGAAGCAGAACTTAGCAACAACTCAAACATCAGTGTGTTATCAACATTCTTCTAATCCAAAACATAACACCAAACCAGCTAATAATAAAATTAACTCTGTCCCAGCTGAAGCCAGGACGTTGCACTGAAGTTCAGTGTATAAGTGGGAAAGGAGGTACCCATGTGTGTGTTTATGTTTGAATTATTCATGCAGATCTCTTGAAGTGATTTGGGGGCCCAGTGATCCCCTGGTCTGGTCCTGAAGCCTTCTGTACTCTGTTGGCCTTCCCTGCCATTGGTAGAAGGTGACAGAAGCCACCCAGGCCCTCAGAGCCCTCACTCCCAAGATTAAGTTATTGGTTCTACATTTACTTGGGTATAAGAGAAGAGATTGACCCAGTTTTTCTTGATTCAAGTCTGTGTGCAAATGGATTTTTTTTTTCTGAAGGCAGCTGCTTCTAGCATGTTTTTGGGCGTACATGGTATCAGCCTTATGTAGTAATGAAATAATGGACTTGTTTCAAGAGGAAACAATAATAAAGAATGTTCTTTCTAAAGCAGATAAACACATGATTTATTAAAATGTTAAATTATTTCCAAGTTACAGCATACCCAGCTCTTGTTGTGCAGCTCACTCAAGAATAATTGCACAGTGTTCTTTGTAGAATTTAACATCAGAAATGTCACACTTTTTTGGAAAAATCATTCTTTAACACAATATAAGAGCTTCCACAAGTATAAATGGGCATCCTTGTGTTGGCTTCTGTAAAATGTTGCCAGTTTGTCCCGTCCATATTTTTTCAGTGTAGCTGTCGAGCTGTGACATTTATTGCAGAGCAGGACAAAGATTGAAGTGACTTTTTATCACCATCAGAGAAATGCCCAGGAGCTGGAACATGGCTGTGTGCAAGGACAAGCAGCCAGCTCCATAGCCCCATGGTCAGATGCAGATCCTGGAGAAGGAGGAAGAGGGTTTGCAAATACTCATGAGCATGGAAGGCTTGTGTCAGTGGCCATGCCTCATATATTGATTTACTTTTGTTTCTTTTTTTTTTCTTCCTTCTTCCTTCCCCATTTTTCTCGTGACTCCGGCACCTGGAATGGATGGGCGGGAATAAGGGTGGGAAGTGCTGTAGTTACAGTGCCCAAACACCTCAAAGTGCCACTGTCTGGGTGCCCTGAGCAGGCAGCAGCCTGTTCTCTGGCTGTGTCCCCATCACAAAGGGACAGTGGGCTGGTCCCCTGCAGCCACCTGGGATATTGGAGGGGTGAGCACAGAAGATATGGGGCCCACCTTGTTGATCCCAGGCTTTCTGGGGCCATCAGGCTGCTCCTGACCCTGGAGAGGAACTTTTAGAGCTGTGACTTTTGAGCCTGCTGAGAGGATGGAGCTGTGGGAGAGCACGAGGCATGCGGACACCACACGCAGTTGTGTAAGGTGCCTAGAAATAGAGGAAATCTTAGTAATGCTGGGAGTTTCTATCACTACTTCACTCAAAGGAAGAACACGTAGCAAAAACTCCTACTGATTTTCTGAGTGAGTTTTTCCTCCATCTAGCCTGACCTGGGAAATTCAGCGCCAGGTGAATTAAATCTGGGATTGGGCAAGGCAATGATGTGGTTTGTGGCTTTAGGACTGAATGTTTGGCATTGGGTGTCTAGGATGGGGATAGCTGGGATGAATGTGGATAAAGGCATGGAAAGAAGAGGTGTCCATGCATTGCCAGTGGTTTCCTTCAGCCCTGTGTTGCAGAGAAGGTGATGCCAGCTCTGCCCCATCTCTCCGCAGCGCCCCGCGGCTCCTGAGTGCAGGCCCCTGAGATGTCTCTGAGAGCAGAAAGCCATGCAGCCACAACCACGCTGAAGAAGCTCGCTGCAGACATGAGCAACATCATCGAGAGCCTGGACACCAGGGAGCTCCATGTGGAGGGGGAGGAGGTGGACTCCGAGGTGCTCACTGACCCCAAAGGCACGGGTGAGTTGACACCCGTGTCTCATCCCACGTCCTGCCTGGGTTTAACAGTCTGTTGGCAGGTAGGCTACAGTCCCCAGGGTTTTGCCAAGCCCAGCATTGACCCTGATGTAGAACCAGGAGGCTCTTGATACTTGAGCTTCTCAAGTCCCTTCTGTGTAACCTTGTCTTTGAGCTCTCTTTAATAAAAATCGCTATCTTTTGCTGGAATTAATGCTGCAGTACAAATGCTCCCCTGTCTAAGCATTGCTGTCTGCTGGCTTTCACACCCTCGTGGATTGTTACAAGGCTGTTGAGCTAACAGTTTTGTGGGGTTTGTGGTCCTTGCAGTGTGCATTCCCTTCTCTGCCATCTACCACACGCGTGGGTTCAAAGAGCCGGGCACGCAGACGTACCTCACGGGATGTCCTGTCCGAGTGCGTGTGTTGGAAGTTGAACGCTTCACTTCCACTAAGAAGGTCAGAACTTCCAGAGATTTCGTTTGATTTCTGTAGAACTATATTTAAAATGCTGTTTGTGCCTTAATTTTGTGCTTGCTTGTTCGTGGGCTGAGGAAGCAGCAATGCCTGTGTCTCAGAAAATGTTTAGGAGAGAAGGTTATCTGTCTATTTATAAAATCTAATAAAGCAGAACAAGAAATCAAGAGACAGAATAATCCTTGAGTAAAGTTGAATAAAGGCTCTTTAGATGAGCAGCTGCAGGAACATGGCTTTTATCAAAACTTGCATCCTATGTGATGTTCTCCCCTGCAGGTACCAAGCCCCAATGTTTACACCATCGAGCTGACCCATGGAGAGTTCGTCTGGCACGTGAAAAGGAAGTTCAAGCACTTCCAGGAGTTTCACAGGGAGCTGCTGAGGTACAAAGCCTTCGTGCGCATCCCTATCCCCACCAGGAGGTGAGTGTGCATCCCTGTGGACATGGTGGGCTTTGGGAGGTGTGATCTTTTAACTTAATATCTTATCTGTTTGGCTTCACTGGTCCCATTTGCTTTGCTGTAAGGAGGAGAGGGCAGAAGAATTCAGTCTCCATGAGTGTTTAGCAGCTATAATAAAATTACTTAATCTATGTGTTTAGCAGCCATAATCTAAGTGATGCAAACATCTCTCTGCTGACGCAGAAAACATTGTCTCCTGGGTCATCAGCTTTTGAGCTGGATTTGCCTTGAACTTGGGGAAGGGTTGTGATAATGTTAATGGAAATTGTTGGAGCTTTGTGGCTTTCTGACAGCGTGGACAGGATGTGGGAGGTATGGGGGTCCCTGGCCTTGGTGCTTGGGATGACTGGAAATTATAAGAGGAAAGGGAAAAGAAGTGAGAGTAGAAGTGGTTTAGGTCAGTGAGAGCCTCCTGATATAAACAAACATTGGGATATGATAGGAAAGGTAAAATTAAAAGGGCCGAAGAGCTGGAGGAACATAATGCTCTAAAAACAGTGTCTAGGCTCCCTTTACTTACGAGGGAAAATTGGCTGTCAAAAATCAAATTCTGTTATTTCTGTGTTGTATTTTTGTTTGTGAGCCAGTTGGAGCACACTGGCTTCTTAAATGAATCCACAATCTTCTTTTCTGGTTTGTTTTTTGCCTGTCCTGCCTGCACATCAGTTTTTAGGATCTTAGAAAGAATGAAGGCTTTGCAGCAGAGGGGTTATGTATTGAGGCATACAGACACTTGCAGCACTGAGACTTGATGCTGGGGTGTGTTTTTCCTTCCAGCCACACGGTGAGAAGACAATCCATCAAAAGGGGAGAGCAGAGGCAGATGCCGAGTCTGCCGCACACCGCGGAGAGCACGGTGCGGGAGGAGCACTTCTCCAGCAGGAGGGTGAGTGCCCACCTCAGTCTGGGGGCCAGAGGGGTGCTCGGAGGTGCAGAGAAGCCTGGCAGGTTGCTTGCAAAGCCACACACTATCAAAACCCTTGTTTGTTATCATTACCGTATTTTGCTTGATGAAGTTTGGCTTTGACAAGTCCAGCTTTAATGCCACATTCACCGCTGTGCAATGATGAGGATGCTGCTCCTGGGGTTCATGTGGGCAAAGCTTTCCTCTGCAGTTGAGGAACCACCGTGAGGCTGGGAGTGGTGGTTCCCCTCCTCCCATCTGCTCTGATTTAAAGATAGACAAGGCACTTTGCAGAGTCAATTTGCGTGCTGGAGGCAGCCCTGTGGCCATGAAAATCTGAGAGATTTCAGTGCTGTCCCCCTCTGAAAGAGGAGATGACAGTCAGGCTGTTGGTGCTGAAGTGGGTAATTTTAGCCCAGGCACACGTGTTTTGTGTAACTTCATCAGATGTTAACAGATGGGCCCTTCCATGGAGAGGGTGGATGTCTTCCTACCTCTTCATTGCAGCTTTGCTGCTTGCAAGTGAAAAACCCTGTGTTTGTTCAGGCTGTGCTTATCGTTCTCTTTCTGCTGCTCCCTCCCTCCCTCCCTGGGCTTTGTGCCACTGGAACTTCAAGACCCAAAGGATTAAAGGATTGTGTCTTGTGGCTGTGCCATGCAGAAACCCTGCTGTTCACGGCTTCTCTGATGTGTGGGAAGTTTGAGGAGAGAGATATGGGTTTAAAAGAGGAAGAAAAATGTTTTCTAGATACTTTATATTTTTTAGTTTGTGTTTCCTTTCAGTTTGCTTTGTGTCCCACAGGGCTGCCCAGTTTCCCATGCCCAGACAGTTTAATTTTTTCTTTTCTCTTTTACCACGAGGATGGTAAGAGATTACTTCTCCCTTAACAGTTTCTTCTCTTCTCCCCTCCTGGCTGGGGAGGACAGGCCCAGCCACTGCTGTGTCTGTCTCCTTAGGATAGGACAGCATGGTCCCTGTGTCCCTCACCCCATGAACCTTTTGTTTTGGTTAAACAGGCTCTCTCAGTTGCCTCTGAGCCTGTTTTCCCACAAAGCTGATTCCTGTGGGTCAGAAACAATGGGAACTGATTTGGTATTTTAAATTGTTCCGAAACTTTAACTCAGTCACAAAAGTTGATCTCAAAAGTCACCCTGCCACAGAACAGGTCTGCTGGTGGAAGGTACAAACACAGAGCTAGGAACAGTAAACAACCTATGACCCAAACTGTCTATGGTGCTGAGCTATGATATCCTGTGAGCACATAATAATGGATTTATTTATTCACTCAAACTGAAAAGTGGGTCTGATTTCTTGATTGCTTCTTGATGCAGTTGGATTACAGGAATTTTCAAGAAAAAACTCCACATCCTATCTAAAGTTTCAACATTTTAATTGTAGAAACAGCTGGAGGACTACTTGACAAATATCCTGAAAATGCCAATGTACAGGAACTACCATGGAACAGTAAGTAGAAATTAGTTTGCTTAGTAGTCTAAACAATATTCACTTTACAAATGCTGAATTCTTTGGAAGAAGACATGCAGCTTCTGCAAGAAATATTTTAAAGCTGTTTTGTGAGCATTTTGGCTTAGCTGATTTCTCCAGCACAGATGTAATATGATTAAAACCAGAGGAATGACTCAGAGGTTGCTGGTACAACACAGTGATAACCTCCTCAAGCTAGTTCAGTCCAGACAGCTGGTTGTACATGTGTGATGTAGTGAGATTCTGTTTAATTCTGGAGACTGTTTAAGATGAAATGTTAAGGTTTTAAATCCTTTTAAAAATGGAATCCAAGCCGTATTTGTAATTGCTCCTTCAGTCTGGGCTTTGTGTGTGGTTCTGGGTGCGGATTTGTGTCAGGTTTTGATTCTGTGCAGGTTCCCCGGACATCAGTGATGTTGAGTTTGTGTGTGGGGAATACCCAGAGAGGTGAATGAGTATTTTATCCGTTCCAAAGGGAGATGGTAGTTGGCTTATTTGCCCAAGTCAATACTCTTTGAAATGAGGAGAGATGTCAAATCCAGCTTCAGGCCTATTTTAAGTAAAAATATTTCTTTTGAAATGCATCCTTGAATATTTCTTCAGAAGTCCTCACCTGTCAGCTGCAGCTGTGACATCTCTTGGGGATGGTAATTTATTTCCCCTTTTTGTGGCTGCATAATGACTGTGTTACTTCATCTTTTGTATTTCCAGCAGAATCTGATGCACCCACTGAGTAGCTGCCAAGTTTAGTGACATT
This sequence comes from Donacobius atricapilla, assembly GCA_013397315.1. Classification (NCBI taxonomy): domain Eukaryota; kingdom Metazoa; phylum Chordata; class Aves; order Passeriformes; family Mimidae; genus Donacobius; species Donacobius atricapilla. The sequence goes on from WBMY01011671.1 coordinate 355,939, forward strand.
TCTGAGCACAGAGTGATAACTGGGAACACCTGGTTTTCAAACAAGCCAAAAATACAGACTGAACTTTGGGTTTCTGTAGCAGCTAGTTCACTTGCACTTTTCCTGTAGTTAGATATTCTTCTATTTTGCAGGATTTCTGTGGTGTAGAGATGTTGGGCATAGCTGGATGTTGTGTATAAAAACTCAAAAACCGTGCCTGCCCCATTGCAGAGCTCAGTGTTGAGCGCTGCTTGTTCCATGGGACAAAGTGGAGTTGGCCATTGCACTCTGGATTGCAAGAAACCTTCAGGCTGAGGCTGAAGAAGCTGCATTTCTTAGAGTTCTAGGGGACAGGCTATGGAGCTTAATTCCAATGCAGTGAAGAGCTGTGTCAGTCTGTATGTGGAAAAGAGTCATCTTTTGTTCTAGAAGCAAGTATGGGATAACTTGGCAATTTTGATCAGTAGCATATGCAGAGCGGGGGAGAGTTATTTTACAGTGTGGATCCATCTTGTCACTTTAGGCAGGCGTTGCCTTTTTCAAATATTTTGGAACATTTCTGCTCCTATGAGAACGTGAGTGATGCTTTGGCCAGGCTGTGGTTTGAGACGGGCGGCGCAGTGGGGGCTGGGAGGGGAGATGGGCGGCCCTGCCTTCCTGGGCAGCTGTGGGGTGCTCCCTCCTGGGCTGAATTGCCCTTCTGTCCCCAGCCTCCGGAGCCAGATGTCCCTTTTGCACATAAATTCTCAGTTTATTGTTGGCTTTCACTGGATTTGGCCGTAGAAAAGCGTTCAGGGAGGACTTTGCTGCCTGTGGTGGTGGCATGAGTCCTGCAGGCGATGCTGGAAGAAAGCCCAGGGAAGGAAGTGCTTCCTTTAAAACAACACCCAAACAACCCCCTCCATTCTCAGACGAGACTAAAGTGAGGATTTCTGGAACTTTCCCTGGAACTGTATTTGTCCTCCTGAGAACAAAATGAGGGCTTTGCTCTTCCTGTGGTTGAGAAGTCTTTTGCCCAGATGCTGACAAATGCTGTAACTGTCTTAATCTTGGAGCACATTTGGACTTCTTTGTGTTCGTCTCATCAAATCCATGCACTGAGGACTTTTTAAAATCAGGAACTCTTTTCAATCAGGCATGGAGTTGTAAAGGCAAGCTGAGCCCGCTTGGAATGTAACCCTTGGTCATTGTGAAGAGCCTGCTTGGGTCAGTAGCATCTCTGAGGAGATGTTTTTTACATCTGAGTTGCACAATTTAATGAATTGGCTTTTAAATTTTTTTTTATTTTGCCTTTGTGGTTAATTTATTATTTGCCAGTGAGAGCAAACTGCTTTATGCACTGTCTGGAGGATGTGCCATGCACTGAGACTGTTGAGCCTGCAAATCAAGCTTGTGGTTTTGCAGACCTGAAGTCTCTGGTTGGGTTAAGGATCAGGTCCACAGTTGGCATGGCATTGTCAAGGTTGTACATAGTCTAACTTTTTATATTTAATAATTTTATAAATTAATTGATTTATGTGATTAAATCTCATGTCTTCTTCTTTTTTCCAAAGCCTTTTTATAGTACTTTTGGGCTGAAGTGCTTTAAGACAATTACAATTAAAATGAACGTTGTGGCAATCTCTGTGTTAACTGTTTACACTTCGTTTTCTGAAAATTGGAGGAATATAGCCTCAAAATGTTGAGGCTTAATTGGATTCTGTATAAAAATTTTATTTATTGGACCTTTGCATTATTTTTGTGCAAGCTCTCATACTTAAAAGATGCCCAAGCAAAAGGAAAAGTAAGATTTGATTGGAGTGTGTGTGTGTGTAATGTTTTGCATGAACTTTTGAGAGAGTAAAAACCTCATCTTCCATGAAAGCAACACATTTAAGAACAGCTGTGAAGGGAGAGTGGCCACTGCTTTGCCTCTGATACAGCCCTTGAATCTGCAGACCTTTGTGGAGGTCCCTACATCAGTATTTCTAGCTATTGCACTTGAAATGCAGCACATTTAGGGTTTTTTTTAAATTTGTATTTTGTATAAGCATTTCTTTTTGTGTAAGGAATTGTGCTGAACAATATCATTCTGCAGAGTGTGTAATTCCATGTTACTGCTGGTGACCAGTGCTAATCAGCTTTTGGTGAATTTCTGAACCCACTAAATAAAGAACAAGAGTCAAAATGAAAAAGTAGCGTAGAGAAGCTGAATCCTTTCTGAAATGCAGATGCTCTGTGAAATTCTTACTTACATAAATCATGCATGCTCCACATTGCTGGCAGGACAGGATGGTTTCAGCACCTTGCAGCTGGTTCTCCACCTTCCATAGCCTGTCCTCCTGCAGCCCATCACTCCCATCCACCTTTTTTTTTTTTTCATTGCCACAGCAATGTCATTGAAGCTGCATTCTGCAGGCCCATATCTCATACCAAAACCATCCTGCTGCGGGTCACTCTGAAACCAGAGCAGGATGCCAGATCCCAGGGAGGCAGCTGGGCAGTGCAGGAATTCCTGTATGACGGAGATGAAAGCTCCTGCCTGCCTCTCCAAGCCTCTCCGTGGATGATGAGCACCTCGGATGAGGCACTGTGACAGTAAAAATAGCTAATTGTAACAATAAATCATTCCATCAGATGTTTTGCACTACGCTGGGGAATTTTCCTTCTAACTGCAGGAATTTTTTAAAGTTTTTTTTTTTCTTACAAACTAACACTTGATCAATGTGTTGGATGGGCTCCTGTCATTGCTGTTCCAGAGACTGGTTGGCTGAAGAGGAGGTTGCTGTGCTGCCAGACAGTCTTTCTCTGTTATGTAGTGGTAGTTCTATTTCTGCAAGTAATTTTTCCTCTTGGTTTTCCTTTTTGCTTCTTTGAGGACAGTTATTTCTCTGCATGCAGTGCTCCTCAAATTCCTTCCAGCTTTCTGGTTCCAGCCAGCGTTTTCAAAGGGTTTTGACACTTAACATGCTTTTTTGTGTGTGTCCCTACTGTGAGAGATGTCTGGGTTTATGATTTATCTGATAGGAAATGCCATGGAGAAGCTAAAATGGGATCCAGACAAAAAACTGGCCTGAGAATTTACTTGGGACCTCTGATAAGGGCCTGTAGGGTACACTGGATTTTTTTCAGGTGCTTCCCACCTGGCTCTGAGTGTCACTGCAGAAACAGCTGAAACGTTTGTTGTCACACCTGGTGCTTTTCCAGAACACTTAGGGAGAACAGAGAGAGCAAGATGGTTGGTAAAATAGCATGGAATGACTTGTTCTAACCACTTGCTGAAAATAGGCTGAAACCACCCTAAATGAAAGCATCGAAATTGCCTCAGCTGAGTAGAGGTTTCTTTATGTCCTTGAGATAGGCAGAGGAAAGCAGTAGTGTCTTTTGTTCTTCTCCATGGCCTAGGCTGATATGAGCAGTTTGGGAAGGTCCCGGGAGCAGCTGAGCATGAGGAGATGGAAGGATCTTCAGTCCTGCTGTTTTCTGGAAAAAAATGATGGTATTGGGAAGGGAGCCTGTGCTAACCTCATCATAATGGCAAGATAGACTTTGGCCCTAAATTTACTGATACTTTTTGGTGTCTGAAAAGCTCTTTGAGACTTAGGAGTCCACCGTGTAATTCCTGTGCAAAATTGGATTTTGCTGATGAGGGCCCTGAGGCTGGTTTGCCAAAGAGAGATGACAGTGGCCCTTTCCTTGAGAAGAAAAAGCCTTTCCTTGGAGTTGCTGTGGGTGTGGATAGGCATGTCCTGAAGCTGGTCCTGAGGCTGCCTCCTGTCCCAGCTGCGATCAGGGGCCTGGGCTGAGCCCTGGACTGCAGCCCCAGCAGGGTTCATTGCCAGAATGTGCTGATAGAGGTTCCCTCTGGCTTGCTTCCTGGCCAAAGGGACAGTGACACCTGCCCTCACCCTGCCCTAAGCACCTCTCTGTACTTGGACAACTTGATGGGACAATAAATTAGAAGCGCCTGAGTGCAGACAAGGTTGTACTTTGCAAGGCTGTGCCTGCCCCAGCCCTGTCCTGCACAGGACACCCTCGGAGAATGTTTCTCCCTGCTAAAGGGGCCCAGGGCTAATATCCAGCAGACTGCCAGGAATGTCCTGCTGTGCCAAGAAAAGCCTGCTCTGTCAAAATTGCCCAGTGTCCTATTTTTAGAGGTAAATGTAATCATGCTGAGCTTTCTCACCGACTTTGCTTGCTGTTATGTTCCCTGCAATCCCTGCTGAAGCAGGAGGAGCCCTGAGGAGGCAGGTTCCTTGACTTGGGGATTTGAACTTGCTCTCCTCCTGCCCCACTGTGGTTTTCCTGTAGATTTTCGGTTCCTGGAACCAGATGGGCAGTGATGTGTGTGCAGCATTGACCTACTGCAGTGGCCTTGGAGAATGCTCCTGGGTTGTGGGGCTGAACCCTCCTGTGATGTCTCCATAGGATAGGGGGCTTAAAGGGTGCTCCCAGCTCTGGGCACGGGTCCTCATTTCCTTTCCAGTGTTTCTGTGAGGGTTCCTGGAGGGAGGAGAGGATTCAGGCAGCCAGCCAAGATCACACAGACCCCTGAACAGTGTCAAACTTGAGTCCCTGTTTCAGCCAAAGATCCAGGAGGGAGAATACCAGGGAGTCCATGCAATACATTCGAGTTTAATTGTCCTGAAATGTGTTTTCCGAAGTACATCTGAAATAAACCAACAGAAAACTCAACCAAAATACTTTCCTTGGTCTTCTTGAAGATGCTTAAGTGATGGTGGGTAACAGCTGCTCAGGGTGTTCTGTAGGTCGTTATGGCTGGTCACTTTGATGGAGCAAAAAAACCTGTGGATTTCAGGGTTATAAAGATGGGGGGAATCTTTTTTCCTTTTCCAGATGGAGTTTGTTGGAGTAAGCCAGCTGTCATTCATCCATGACCTGGGACCGAAGGGCATGTGAGTTGTGAGCTGTGTCTTTGTGAGTTATGATTCACTAAGAGCATGGCTTTATAAATAAATACTGTTAAAATGAATAGCTTTCCTTTCTCAGCACTGACTGACTGGGGAATATTTTGCCACCTAGATATGAAAAATTATTACTGTTCACACAGAAATGCTACAATTTAGAGAAGTGTTTTTGAGAGTGGGCTGCTTTGCGAGACAGCGCTTATGGGATTTTCACCCTTCCCTCCCTGTTGAGCCGCTTAATTTTCTGCTTCCTGTGCTATAAGCCAGGATCCTGTGCTTCTTAAAACTCCATTATTTTCTTCTGGGGGGTTATTTTTGTCCTTCATCCAGCTTTCAGGGCACAGCACAGAGGCTGCTTGGGCACAGTTGGGGGTGACAGGAGCCAGCTGTAGGCACAAGGGTTGGGGTTTCAGCAAGCACCCCCTCCAAACCCCCCCTGCACCTCCAGGTGAGGCACAGCCCCCAGCCTGACCCTGTTCCTGTCCTTGCAGAGAAGGGTTCATCATGAAGCGCTCCGGCGGCCACCGCATTCCTGGCCTGAACTGCTGTGGCCAAGGGAGGATGTGCTACCGCTGGTCCAAAAGGTACTGCTGGGGTGGCAGAGGTGGGGATGCCATGTGTTCCCTGGGCACGCAAAAATCCCCATTTGTCTTTTTCTCCCCCAAAAATTCTGTGGGAGACAATCTTGCTTTTTTTGCAAAAGCCACAGATTTTCAGGTTGGAAGGCCTATGGGCTATTCCCTGCTTCACCCTTCTGTGTGGTGTGGTTTTTTTTCTCCTTTGGAGTTTACAGAAGGGACATGTTACTCCAGAGAAAATGTGGGATTTCCTAGAGCTGACAGAAATGGCAGTGACCTCCCAGACTGTGCCCAGCTTTCCCTCCGGCATGAGCACAGGTGGCTCTGTGCCTTTGGGAGGGACTGTGGCTGGTGACCTGCCCCAGGTAGATTTCAGCCTGGCTTTCTGAGCTTCCCTTCCTCAATTTACAAAATGAAAATCAATTAATTGAAGCACTCTTTGGACTGCTCCAGGGCAGGGGCAAATCAGACGTGACCTGCAGCACTAAGGAGCTGTTTGGTGCCATTAACCTTGGCATTAAATACCTTGCCTCTTGCTTATTGCTGCTGGTATTGAATCCCAGTGTTTCCTCCTGTTCCCATGCCCCTTCCTCCTGCAGACAGACATAATTTGCTGTTCCCATCCTTCTACCCTCTGTGTTAGGTCTTGGTGTTGACTGGGACTGCAGCACAGGGAGATGTGTGCTCTGGGGGAGTACCTGTGTTATCTGCCAGCCTCCAAAAAATGCAGGGTGTGTTTCCTGGACCATGCCCTCCCTCCCAGGCAAATCTTTCCATTTGAAAATCCAAACAGCCCGTAGCTGCCTTACAGCAACAATTTCTCAGTTGATGGAGCTTCCCCAGGCATTTTGCACCTTTGGATTTTAGCATCACCTATGGGCTGTCATTCATTTTATCTTTAATAGTTCTGTTTTCCAATGAAAGCTTTCTGTGTTCTTGTGAAGAAAAGGTCCTATTTCTGCACAGTCTTTCCAACATTTCTTAATTTAGGTTTACAGAAGGTCTTTATAATGAGGGCACAAGGAGATAAAGATGTGACCTTCCTTCAGGTCAAATCCTTAAATTGTCACCAATTCTTTTTCTTTTTTACGGAAAAAAAGCCTTTTTCTCTTGATACTACTCAGGTAACCCTTTCTTGTGTTGTCCAGAGCTCAAGCTGTAGTGGGGGCAGTAGCACATGCAGCTCTGATGGATCTCCATTTTTCTTTAGAGCCTAGAAAGGGAGTAGGAGAAATGTTTGAGTGGGATTGTGTACAGAATATCGCAAATGAGACACTAAGTTCCCATCTTGGCCCACTGGGACTGATAGTTTATGCATCAACAAATAAGCTAATAACAGTGATATTTCCCAGAGAGGGTTATTTAAAGGAAGGATTTTAGGACACGGGGGAGGATAGTGGGGTGAAGCTGTGAATGGGCACAGGCAGGACTCCTCAGGCATGCAGAGCTGCCTGGGAAAAACAGAAGGGAGAAGACTTGGAAATATACCCTGTGGGATGTTTAAGAGCGAAATTATGGGCCAAACAGAGAGGGGAGGTATTTTGGCACCAAATGAGAGGTGATACCAGGTAACTCTTTCAGGGCCCTGAAAGCAAGAAAAAAAATTACGGGAAGTAGATGAGGAGCTGAGGCTGTTACTAAAGATACAAGAATGAACAGATTTTTGCAGTGTTTTGTGCTGCTTTGTGTGTTTCTGAGTGTACAGAAGAATGAAGTGAAGGTCTGGTGATGGAGACCTGTGTGGGACAGAGGGGGCTGGTTACCCCAGCTACGCTGTAGGGGGAGGAAAAAATAGAAATGCCATTCACAGTAAAAAAAGTGGTTTTTTTTCTCTTGAGTTGCCTTCAGGCTACAGTATTTATATAAAACCTGCTGGTCATCCCTCCTCATGTGTTTCTGACAGGGCGCCTGTTGCTTGGCAATAAAAGCTTTCCAAAATGCCTTGTTCATATTTTTTGATAGGAGTGAAAGTGATCCTAGCATCAGAATGAATGTTAGAAATGTCAAATAACTCCCGTATAGCACACGAGCTGAATAAAAATCAGGGATGGAGGAACCCTCATGCACCTTGCCTCATGCTTGGAGGTTTATCACCAGGGAGGTTCTCATGGGTTTTGTTAAACAAGGGAACCTGTATTTTAAAGACTCCTGTAAAAAGGAGTTATTTACAGAACTCTAGAAGTCCTATATTGTATTAAAACTCATTACCTAAGTTCATAAAACAGACACTTTTCAAGAAAACTACCCCCTGGTGTAGCTCCTGAGAAAATTTTTTACCATTTAGTAGATTTCCCTGATACATGATTTGCACGTGTTTTGAAGAAGCACTTTTCCATTTTATTGCCTCTTTTCGTGGCTCATGTTTTGAGGCCTGGCATGGGAGTGAAATCCAGGTGATGTGGTTGCTGTGTCTGTGCAGGTGGCTGGTGGTGAAGGACTCGTTCCTGATGTACATGAAGCCTGATTCAGGGGCCATTTCCTTTGTCCTGCTGGTTGATAAGGAATTCAACATCAAGATAGGCCGGAAAGAAACAGAAACTAAATACGGGTTGCAGATCGACAATCTCTGCAGGTAAGAAAACAACTTTGTTTATCCCCTTTTAGTTTGCTTTTGCTTTTTGAAGGTGGAATCGATGCTGCTCAGCAGGAGGGGTTAACAAGCCTGGGTGGCTGCTGCTGGTGTGCTCAGACCTGCTGGGGATTTGCCCGTAATGCTGATTATTTCCCATGTCTTAATGAGGCATTTGGAGCCTCTGTTTGTCCATCCCTGTGGTTATTGCTGGGGCCTGGGGGCATGGTGCATGCTGAGTTGCACAGCCTGGTTTGGCAACAATTGCTTAGGTAATTTTTTAGGCACTCTTTTCTCTTTATGCTGCAAGTAGGGCTGTTTTCTTCTGTATCCTAATGGAATAATACTCAAAAGGCATGCTAGTGGGGAATAAAGAGATATTTAATGTTTTTATGTTAACACACAGTATAAATTCATCTCTTAAAAATAGAACATTAGCTGGCTCCAACTCCAAGTTAAGCTGGTGCTAATAATTTAAACATGGGTGGGTTTTTTGTGCTTGGCAGTGCAATACTGTTAAGTCACTCAGAGCAGCGCTCAGTACTGTGCATTCTTTTGCAAACAAAACAGCGAAGTCCTTACTTTTTGTGTAAATAAAATATGACTGGCACAGATGCATTTGCCAACATGGACGGGCAGCGAGGAGCAGCCCAATTAAATGGAGATGGCTTCAGCCTCCTGCTTTGTTCTTACAGGTCGCTGATTCTGAAGTGTAACAGCTACAGACATGCCCAGTGGTGGAGGCAGGGCATAGACGAGTTCATCCGGAAACACGGCAAGGACTTTCTGACGGAGCATCGCTTCGGCTCCTACGCGGCCGTGCAGGAGAACACCCTGGCCAAGTGGTGAGCGCCCGTCACCTCCCTGCCCTCAGCGCCCCAGCTCTGATGAACAGACCTGGTAGCCTTTGGTAGCTGTGGGGACTGGTGATAATTAAAGAAGTTGCAAAAAAAAAACCCCTGAGGCTTTCTTCGCCAGGGACAGAGTAGCAGTGCTGGTGGCAGGAGCTCTGCATCGCAGCTCATTGTGTTTTGCAGTGTCAGGTTCTGTTTAAATTCAAATGCATTGGGTATTTGTCATTGCAAGGATAAAGAGAGGAAAAGGGAATCAACAAATGCAGACCTGGGTATAGTTGGAGGGTGGCTGGGCTTTATGCACACAGCAGCCCCTGAGAAATCTTTCTGTCCCCAGTGTAACTTGACTGCACTAATCCATTCCCAGAAGTGCCTCAAAAACTGGATTCTAGCTGGAAGCAGACCAGTGCTTTCCCTGCAGCGTCTGCCTTGCAACAACCTCAGCCTGAGTACTTTCCATAAATCAAAGGAAACACCATTCCATCATCCTTTCTTGAGAGGCAAACCTGGCTTGCATGTCAAGCAGAACCCAGGAATATTGTGTGAAGCTGGCAGAAGTGCCAAGAGGCACTTAATATTCCCTTATTGTGCTGTTTCATCAAGCTACTGATAGCAGCATTGAATTCTCCCTGTGTGTTGTCCTGATTCTGGAAATTAGAACCGTGTTTGCTTTCGAGAAGAGGACGTAAATGTCATTAACACAGAACCCCATCACTCTTTAGCTGTGTACTTTGCTTAATGAAGGGGAGGAGGCATAACTCTGCACTCTGTTTGCTTTTGCAGGTATGTCAATGCCAAGTGGTACTTTGAAGACGTCGCAAATGCCATGGAAGCTGCTAAGGAAGAAATCTTCATCACAGATTGGTGGTTCGTACTGACGTGTTTGGGTGCTGCCCAGCTGTCTCTGCGGGGACGCTCCTGACAATGCGGCACTGTTCGGAGCCCTACAGTATGGCAGCTAGCCCCGCAGCCAGATGGTTTGGCAGCACACCCAAACCTCTCCTTGTGTTGTGTTCAAAGGCCTTTTCAGGAGGGCTGGCAGCAAAAGCGCATGCTTCAGATCAACAGCTTGGTTGTCTCCCTCCATGGAAATGCCTGGAACTGCACGGAGGCACCACCTGAACTGCAAATGTGGTGCCTTGAGGGGCTCCTCAGGAGTGTAAATAGCTGCAAAGCTGAGGGGCATGGGTGTCTTTCGGTGTATCAAGGAACAGGGATGCTCAACAGTGCTCTTGCCATGGGATTCTGCATGGGATCCCCTTTCAGCTCCTCCTCACTGCTTTGGGAAACCTCATGCCAGCATCTTGTGGCTGTGTCCTTTTGGTCTGCTCTTAAATGGGCCAGATAAGGGAGGAGGGGAGTTTTTTTGCCCTTTCTGGGCTGTGTGTCTGGCAAAGGGCCTGGCTCTGCCCACTTGTTACCTAGTTTAGGTGTTTATATAGTGCTCTGGTTCCTGTTTGTGGCAGGAAAAGGGTGCTCTCACAGACTGGGCAGAGTCTCTTGGCTGGGTGCTGGTTGTGGCTGCTCATTTCTTGCCTTTCTGGAGGTTAATCTGCCTGAGCTAGCCTGGACCATGGGCATGAGAGGCTTCCGAGACATGACTCAGATTTCCTGTTCACCTTAGGCATGTCTCTGTGCTCCTCTTTCTCTGTCTGTGAAATAAACCTCTGGCTGCTTATCTGCTGCCTCTGGGAACTGGGAGAATTAGTTTCTAGGAGGAAATTGTGAGAAAACTATACACCATGTTGGCATTTGGTGGGGTAAATCTGTTTCCTGCCATGACCACAGTTAAACCTATTGCTCATAGATTCCCCCTGTTCAACATCAGGTGGCATTTCAAGAGCATCCCATTTCAGACCCATTGTCTCTTAGTGTTTTATTCAGATAATTGTCAAAGTATCCAAAACTTACCTAAAACTTGATGCATAATATAAAAATAGATGTAGCAATATGCTTTATCCAAGTCCAAGTCGCCATGCTTGGTACAAAAGTAATAAAATTCTGTTACCTTGCTGTGCAGGAGTTAGATGAGATTGCCTAACTATTTCTTGTAATCCTTAAAGTGGTAAAATGTCCTGTTGAGAGATCCTATTGCTTTGTCTTTAGGCAGCAAGGAAAATTCAGAACAAATCTGTTCTGTTCAGATAGCTCAGGTGCCAGAAGAACCGAAATCCCACTCTTAATAATTTTTATATCTGCATATTTCTTTCAGATCTACCTCGGGGTTTTCTTTTGTTGAATCTTTCTTTCACAGATAGTCCAAATTTCCCTATTTATATATCACTGTTCAACCTGGTCTCGTGGGTTGTTGAATATGAAGATGAATGTGCTGGACATGTCCCCTGCCCTCTGTAATGCTCAGTTATTAAAGAACAAAGAGCAGGATATTGGAGAATACATCACTCTGGGACATGAGCTTTCACATCCACTTTATTTAAACCTCAATTCCTCTGCTTCCCAAGTTGATTAGTTAGGCCAGTGCTTTGTTTGCAGGCTACATCTGCTGTGTTTTTTATATATTTTATATTTTATTTTCTTAGGCTGAGCCCGGAAATCTTCATGAAGCGGCCGGTGGTGGAAGGGAATCGCTGGCGGCTGGACTGCATCCTCAAGAGGAAAGCAGTAAGTGAGCTCCAGCTGCACCCTTCACCCTGCACACACCCAGCCAGGGGGTCACACTGGGGCTGGAGCACTCCCACCATTCCTTTTAGTAGAGATGAGAGTTAAAGCCTCACATCAGATGGCTTTTGAAAACCACACGTTTTGATTTGTTCCCCTCGTTTGGGTTTGGAAGAGCTCAGAGGCAGAAGGGTAGATCCTCTGATTGCCCCAGGTTTGGGTCACTTCAGCCTTGCTTTACAACTGCCTCAGTTCCTGGTAGGGTCAATGACTTGCTGCTGTCCATGTGATCTGTGTAATTTAGAGGTACAGGGAGGGCTGAGCACTTTGTAGTGTGTGTGTGGGCTGTGCTCCCAACTGTTCACACACCCTGTGATAACAGCGGTGCTAAAAAGAGCTTGCCCATATCAGCAGTGAGTCACAAGGTTTATTCCTGTGGCTGGGAAACCTCATGGACTCTTGCTGTGATAGAAGTGCAGAGGTCCACATGGATATAGACTTTAAACTAAAAGAGGGCAGGTTTAGATTAGATATTAGGAAGAACTCCTTCACTGGGTGGTGAGGCCCTGGCACAGGTTGCCTGAGAAACTGTGGCTGCCCCATCCCTGGAATTGTTCAAGGCCAGGTTGGATGGTACTTTGAGCAACCTGGGATAGTGGAAGGTGTCTCTGCTCTTGGCTGGGGGTGGAACAAGATAGTCTTGAAGGTCCCTTCCAATGCAAACCATACTGTGATTCTGTGACATGCTGAAATAATCTTTGACTCTTTCCCCTTTCAAGCCAGTTGTCATCACAGTCCTCGCTCCTCCCCATACCTAGATAAAAAATGAGAGCTTTGTGTCTGACTGTTGTTGATTTTGAATTACTCTTATTTTGTGGCAAAAATAAACTGGCCAAAAAGCATCACTCACTCAAAGAAGGAATTTGGCTTCTTTTTGTCACACTGATGTAGATTTTCTTGTGACCATTAAAACACTGTGAGAAGCTGAGTGAGGTCAGTCCCTGGAAATGCTTGTTCTGTCACTTGTGGTGTTTCTTTGACTCAACAGGGCAGTCAGCAAGCTGATGTCATGGTGTAGGGGTGAAGCTGTTCTTTCTGTGTGTGCAGTGTTGCCTTGGACTCCCCTGGGTGCAGTGGAGAGCTGAATATCATCCACAATTTGGAGACTGCCTTAGCTCTTGGTTGCAGCTTTATGGGAATAGGGATTCAAACGGCTGTGGAAAGTTTAGGTTCCAAGTTTAAGCTGGCAAACTCTAGTGCAAGCTTTTAATCCATGCTGAGTTATGGGAAGTGGAGGTGTCCCAGTGTGTGACCAGTATTTGCCAAGGTTTGGGAGACACTTGGCACATTTGAAAGTGCTTTAACAAGAGTTCTTGGAAACCCTGCCATGGACACAATGCTGGTCACACAAAGTACCGTGTTTTTAGCACTGCTCAGTGTATTCCAGCAGCTTGTTTAGCTCTACCAGCAGAAAGAACCTTTTTGCTGGTGTTGAGTTGGCGACATCCCCTTCAGGAGGGAATGTGTGACCTCACTGGTCGTGTCATCCTGCAGGGACATTTAACTGTGGGCAACCCTCAGGGCAACACGAAGCAGCAGAACACTGAACTTTAGTGGATGAACATGATTGGAGTCAATCATGCTTGCAAAATCCACCTCAAAGGTTGTGTAAAAGGAGCTGCTGTAGGAATGACCTGTGGATGGGCCTTGGCACAGCTCAGACAAAAAGAACAAACCCCACACAAACACAGGTACTGAGCCCCTCTCGGAAAGCTGGAGAGCTTTCCCAAGCAGGCAGGTCCTACCAGGCTGTGGGGTCCCCATGGAGGATCTGGAAGAGCCTGATCAAGAACAAGTAACCTCAGCATTTCCATCAGCAGACAGAACACAGTTACTGCCTCTTAGCTTTTCCTCCCTTTGGAAGCAGACTGTGTCCATTGATGTGCCTGTGTTTCACGTGTTCTTTTTTATTTCTGACAGCAACAAGGAGTGAGAATTTTTGTTATGCTGTACAAAGAGGTGGAACTTGCCCTGGGGATTAACAGTGAATACAGCAAGCGGACGCTCATGCACCTCCATCCAAACATCAAGGTAATTGCACAGGGCTGTGTGGAGGGTGTTTGCATTCAATTGTTCTTGATGGCTGGTGCTGACTCGGGTGTGTTTGGGTGGGAGCTGCAAGTTCAAGGAGTGTTTCCCACCATTGCAGAGAGAATAGTCTGACAAGACGCACTCATATATTGACTGCCACATCTGGCAACTTCATTTCTTTAGGTTCTAATGGAACGTGAAATTGCTTAGTTTAGATTTGCCAAAGCAACTATTTGCCTTAATTCACAAGAAGTGTATTTCATGTGACAAGTTAATGGGGTTACATCAAATGGAAAATTACAAGTTGCGAGTGTTGTCTCATTTCAGCATTTCTGCTCAAATGTGAACGATGAGAGTCAACACTGGGTGTTAATGTTCCCACCACAGAAGAACAGCATTGCACTGTCCTGTGCTGTTACACTGCTGTCCTGGCACCAAGCAGAAAATCAGTTGTGGCAGAGAAACCAGTAGATAAGGCTAGATCCGGTCTCTTAGACACACAAACACCTTAATGAGCAGTAAGGTACTTGTTATGCTAGAATAATTGATTTATTTTCACTTGATCTGTTGTCACAGCAAAGGGAAGCATCTGTTCATGTTCATCTTTGCAGCAAAACTGGACGATACACACAAGCTGTGTCACAGGTTTTGGGAGCAACCAAGTGAAACTCAGTAGCGTTTTCTCCAGGAAGCTGGTCTAGCGGCTCTAACATCATAAATAAGACTCTGGGCTTAGATATAGAAATCAGGGTTCCATAGACACTTGTCAAAAAGAAATTCCTAAACAAATGCCACACAACTGGATTTTAAGTGGGGGGAAAAAACACCCAAATTCTCATTTCACTTGTGTGGTGGCGACAACCAAAGAAGTGACTCAGATCACCAGTATGTTGTTTTCTTTCAGAGCAGGCTCTGTGTTTGAAAGCTCAGCTATTACAGCTTAGCTGAAACAGTTGCTTTGACTACGGTCTTCCTATGAAGCTGTTGTAAGGGTGACCTATCCCAACATCAGTAATCATTGCTGCTTGGGATTCCTGTATCCTGGGGAAACACCTGCCTGCCATATGGCTGACACCAGCTATGGGGAAATGGAGTAGCTTCAGTAACTAAGCAGTGGATGCATCCAGTAACAGCTCCAGCATTTCCTCATCACCCCAAACAGCCCAAAAAGGCTGAACAGCTCTCTGCCTGGAGGGATTTACATTTGACAACGGTGTTGACAGCTCGAGTGTTGGTTTCCTCACAGGTGATGAGGCACCCAGACCACGTGTCCTCCTCCGTGTACCTGTGGGCCCACCACGAGAAGCTGGTGATCATTGACCAGTCCGTGGCGTTCGTGGGCGGCATTGACCTGGCGTACGGGCGCTGGGACGACGATGAGCACCGCCTGACCGACGTGGGCAGCGTCAAGCGCGCCGCCGCCGCCAAGTCCGTGTCCACCGCCAACCTGGCAGTAAGTGGGCTCTGGCCAGCTGCTGGCCACCATCAGCCACGGCAGGTCTGCGGCAGGGGTGAACGGGCTGTGTCCTCTTCTGAGCGTAGCGTTGGGTTTTGGAGCTTTAATGACAAGTAAGGGATGAAAGGAAGGGTCTAAGCGTCAAATGACTCTTTAGGGCAAGGTACTGACAAGCCCTTGCTAGGGCACAGAGGTAAGAGGGCTGGGTTTCCCCTGGTGCTTGGAACTATTTGACATCTGTGTTCTTAAAATCTTAGAATCTTAGAATGGTTTGGGTTGGAAGCGACATTAAAGATCATGTTGTTCCTATCTCCATCATGGGCAGGGACACCTTCCACTAGACCAGGTTGCTCCATGCCTTGTCCAATCTGGCCTTGAACACTTCCAGGGATGGGGCATCCACAACTTCTCTGGGCAACCTCTCTTTCGTTAAGAAAACTTAGAAATACAGAGTAAGCACCTGCAGAGTGCTCTAAAAAGTTCTTTGCTTATGCCCTCAGCAGCTGCCTTGTTTGCTGAGCTCTCTGCTAACCTGTATGCAACCACATCTCTAAAAATTTGAGAGGTCTAGGTTGATGAGAATTTCAAGGGGAGTAATAATCCAGAGTAAATTTATGGATCCAAATGCTGCTAATAATTACTCGGCCTTCCTGGCAAGTGCCTCCTCAGTACGGTCTCTCCCCAGAAAGCATGCCTAGTTCCCACCAAATCGTGTCTGTCACAGAGCAAAATCTGGCTCATGGTTGTTTCTGAGCACTGATCCGTACGAGAATCTGTAGTTAAAGGGGAACCTCTTCATACCTGACCTGCAACCATGTCTTGTGTCTTTGAAGTCTGCAGCGGAGTCAACGGAACGTGTCTTGCTGCAGCCTCAAGCTCTGGCCCCAGAGAGCCACTTGCTCGAGAGAAATGCTGATGATGCCCCAGATACATCAAAAATGAAAGGAGTAGGAAAACCCAAAAAGTTTTCAAGGTTCAGCATTTACAAGCACCTGCACAAGCACAGCATGCACCATGCTGACAGCGTCAGCAGCATCGACAGTGAGTCAAGTAAGTGATGTTCAGCTAAATAATGTATATAAAGGATGTGTGAAGGTGGGTGGGTGGGTGTGTGTGCACGTTCACATGATTTCTAGGGCAGTGTGTTCTTTGTATGGAAGGAAAGTCAACAAGTTACCTAACAATCAGAATAATAGCTGTGTAGAGTCAACATGTAAATTTGTGTCACTGCAAAATAGAGAAGAAAGGTTTTGTGTGGATTTTTTTCATTTAGCTAATTAGCAATTTTCATGAGCTATCAGATGATGTGATACAGTGTATGTGATTCGTAATGTTTGTATTGTTGGAATACGTATGTTCCTGCAAGAGAGAATTGAATCTTCATTTTTCAACTTGGATTTATTACAATAAGCAAATGATTTCTGAATGGGATTATCCCCTCTCACAAACTAGTGTTGAAAACTAGGTTTTAAATAAGTTCACTTAAATGGAAATATTCCAAATTTACCCACTTACTAGAAAGGAAAGTCTGTTCAGCAGTTGAATATTTAAATGCAGCTTTTAATTCCTGACATTAAAGATAACTTCAGAGATAAAATTTTAAGGATCAGCTTGACAAAATCCTTCCTAAAAGTCCTCAGCTCCTGAAGATGGGGGAACTTACTGGAATTTCCATCTCTCCCTGCAGCTCTTTCTCTTGCCTCTGGCTCCTTATAGGGGTCTTAGTTGCAGTCAGCTCATGACACAGTCATGGCTTTGTACTTCAATACATCTGTTTGGGTTAAAACCAGCTGGGTCCTGAATTTGGTCCTTTTCCTGGCAGTCACTTGTAGTTTCCGCAAACTGACATCTGGTTTGAGTTCCTGTTTGCCAGGTGTCTTCAGACAGGAGCAGCACCAGGGTGGCAGGGATGGATGTGTGTTTTTGCCATGAATAGAGCATCTTGACTTTCTGCAGGTTACTCTAACCCCACTAGGAGCCAACCGAATATAATCCAGAGTTTAAGGCCCCATCTGAAAATGTTCCATCACCACAGTGAATCCAAACAGGGGCTCGCTGAGCCTCGGGAGGGTAAGTGGAGGAAGGCAGAGCTGTGGACCCCTTCAGGCTTTAGCTGCTGATGTTTTTGCATTATAACCATGGTGAGAGTGAGGTTGGGTGCCAGGATCAGCCTTCATTGCTTGTTCTCCCAGCATCCTTATCCCTTCTCTGTGGGCATCCTGGCAGAAGAGCCATCTCTAGAAACTACAAATACTGCAGCATAAATAAATAAGAATTTAAAACCCCAAAACCACAACAAACAAACCAAAATCAAACAAAAAATTTGCAATAATGACAGCAGGGAACAGTTGCAGAAGTAGTTCTCATTCTGGTGTGTGATGATTTCAGCAGCTCTCATCCTGTGAAGGAAAGAGCTGTTACGGGAACTGGGAAGTTCTGTATTGGATATTTTTAAAGTAAACCTCATGCGGGAAGACATGCAAACAGAGAGAGGAAGCAGCACAGTGGCTGCTGCCTGTCCTGTGTTTGGACAAAGACTTGGGTCCCCTCTTTTGCTTCTAATTAAAACCAAGGAAAGCACACTCAGTTGAGACAGGATTTGGTGGTTGTGAGCACTGAGCTGTTCCCATCTCTGGACAGGTGTTGGAAGGGCCTGTCGCAGTGTGGTACCTTCCCAAGATGCCTCTGGGTTCAGGAACAGAGTGAGGAGCAGTTCTTCAGCATCATCCTCTTGTAAACATCTTCCTCTAAAGCATTAATTGACAATTACAAAATATTGGTTACAAAGTAGTGGCAACAAAGCACTCATGTCTTTGTGGAGACCGTGTGCAGTCTCCCCTGTGGCCATTCATGCTCACTCATGAGTCACTGTGCAGTCATCGGAGGTGTGTTGGCCTGTGTCCCACACATTCCCATCCCCACCTGGGCATGTCGAGTCAGTGATTCCTCAGCTCCACCTGGACTCTCACTCGCAGCTGGAGCTTCCCGAGGCAGCCGCGGTGCAAACCTGCTGCATGGCATTTCTGGCATGGCTTGGCTCAGCTCGGCTCGGCGGGGTCACAGCGGCGCTGGCAGGGCTTGCTTTGTGTCCCCTGGTCTCGTGCTGCTGCCAGCGTGTGTGTTTTGTTGACTGTTGAAAGTTGGTTTTTCTGTGTGCTACGGGGGTTTATGGTTACCTGGTGGTGTGGTTAGGTTAGGAGGAGGTTTCTGCTGGTGGCAGTGCTGTATAATTTCTGCAGTAGTATTTGGTGTCACAGATGAAGGCTGCTCTCGGGGTCAGGAAATAACAGCAGTTAACTGTTTGTGGTCTAGGCCAACATTTTTGGATTTTTTAAGAGCCTGGAAAAAGAGTTCACTGCACCAAAATACGTGCTCTGGAAAAGAGATCCTGTTAGGAGGGAATATCCTCGCGTACAATATTTTAGACCATTTCTAATCAACACGAATTTGGAATTCAGGATCCATTTGTTCAACATGTAAAATTGTATCAAAATGACACTGCTATGTGGAAAAAACAAAATAATACTAAGAAAACCCACCAGAGTTCATGAGGCAACATGAACATCTCATTCTGGATAATAAATACTACTTCTGTTAGAGGAGATAACACTGTGATAGGCAAAATAATAAATTCTCTAGCAGAGAAGATGGAATTAGTTCACTATAAATGTAAAATATATGAAGTAGATATACATGATGTGGACTGCCATATGGGAATATTTAGGTGTTATTGAACTGGAGATAGGCAAATGGTTAGAGGATGATGTCGTCCAAGATAAAATTCAGCATCTGCTTTTCATTTCCATAACAGAATCCTATATATAAACCCTTCTGATTGTATAAAAAATACTAAAATAGGGAAGAGAAAATACTAACATGTATCCCTTGAAAGTAACAGGAGGACTAGGAAGAAACCAGCTTCAGCTGCTTGGGACAGGCAGGTCCTACCAGTGCTGTTCCATGGCTGTGAGTCTCTCACTGCTGTGTGCAAGGGATGGCCATGACTTTGGAGCATGTTTTTGTTTTGTTTGCCTGGGACAGATAAAGGATCCATCCGTAGCCTGAAGACAGGTGTTGGAGAGCTGCTCGGGGAAACCAGGTTTTGGCACGGAAAAGACTATTGCAACTTTGTCTTTAAAGACTGGGTGCAACTCGACAAGCCTTTTGCTGGTGAGTGGGACTCTTGCATTCCCCAAAATTTCTGCTGCACCTTTTTGGTCTCAGATCATATTTTTCCTGCCTCCAAGGCAGAGGTCACAACAAGGCTGGTTTGGTTTGGTTGCTGGGAAAAAGCAGCAAAACTCCCTTTGAGGGGTTTTAGGGCCAATTTTGCTGTTTGCAGCCCAAGTCATCTGCCTTGGGGGTGTTTGGTACCATGTCCGAGAAACGTCAGTCTGAGGAGGGGGACGCTGTGCTTTTCCACATTCCTGTCCTTTATATGAGGAAGTTCCACCGTGCTCCCCTGTCCCACAGACTTCATTGACAGATACACCACGCCAAGGATGCCCTGGCACGACATCTCCTCCGTGGTGCACGGCAGAGCCGCACGTGACGTCGCCCGCCACTTCATCCAGCGCTGGAACTTCACCAAGGTGGGTGTGGGTGTCACTGCTGGGGGCAGGGAGTTAAGCACAGCCTTGCCTCGTCCCCCTGCCCTCTCTAGGCAGGTGTTTTATTTCCTTGTGGTGTTCTGATATGTTGCAAGCATTTTTTCTTTATCTGTTGCAAGCACATTTTCAAGCATTTTTTCTTTATCTGTTTTGGTTTTTTTTCCCCTGTGCAGATTATGAAACCCAAATACCGGTCCCTGTCCTACCCATTCCTGTTGCCAAAATCTCAGCAAACTGCTAACGAGTTGAAGTATCAGGTGCCTGAGGCTGTTCCTGCCACAGTCCAGGTGGGTGTTGATGGTCTCCCGCTCACACACTCTTCAGAGGGTTTGTTCTGCACCCTCCCAGGAAGTTCGAATGCCTGACAGACCCTCTGCAGGGCTTGAATTATAAGATGCAAAACTCTTACCTAATTCAACTCACAGATTAGGTGATAGATCCTCAATTGAAATAGAGTAATGCAACTCTTTTAGCAGAGAGGCATTAATTGATAACGCCACCTTTGAGGTAAGGGCACTAAGGTGTATGCTGTACTCAAGTGGTGGGAACACTGTGACTTTGCACAGCTGTGTGGTTTAATGGTTTGTTTTCTACTGCTCTTCGTCTAACACCTAACATTTGGGCTTTATGATTCAAGAAGGCCGGATGGGTTGAGGTTACCCACTGAGTATTTATCTCAGATCTCAGAGCAGTCTGCCAGGCTCAGAAGGGTGGTGGTCAGTGAGAGCCCAGCATTAAGTGGAGTCTTGGGGCTGTTGCTTTCTGCCTTGAGCTTCATCTGTGCTGTATTATGCAGCCCTGCACCCCTGTGGGTCCTCTGCAGCTCCACACAGCCCACAGTCTGATTTGTGACTATCAGTCTCACAGTCAGAATTACCAAAATACCTCTGTTTAAAAGCCCAGTTTGCTCTATCAAGTGCACATACTTGAATATTGTTGTTACCCAGCAGAAGCAGGAACTTGTTGAAGAGTACAAAGTCAAAATAGTTAGGCTAAAGCAGCAAAACCATTGTATGTCTCTGTGCATGAAAGATGTATGAAGTAAGAGCAGTTAGAACAAAACCAGGAAAAATGCATGACCTTGCTCTTTGTTAGGAGCGGTCTGCCCAGATGACAGTGCTGCTTGGGGAAGCTTAATGAAATAAGATGCTTTTTTCTGGGTTTGTGGGTTGCCAGGGCATTGTCTGCTCCTCTCTGTGTGGTGTGAGGGATGGGCATCACAGGGATCTTGTGTCGGGGTCTGGGGTGTTTCACATCAGCCTCCAAAGCAAGGCTCCCAGCTTGCTGGGAAGTAGTCCCCTTCAGGCATCATCCTGTTCCCTGTGCCTGTAAATGCCTCCCTGTCTGTCTGACACCAGCTTTTTGGGAAATGTTCTCATGGAAGTAATGGGGTTTGTGTCCCCTAAGCATGCTGTAACCACAAGATAAGCCACGACTTCTAAATCACGGGGTTTGCTGTAGCAAAAAGTTAAGCTCTATTGATTAGAGAACTTGAAGCAATTCCCAAAGGAGAAATCAAACTGAAAGCAACCTAGATCCAGCTTCTCTTCAGTCCAGCTGCAGAGCTGCTGGCTGGCTCAGGGCATCAGGCCGTGGGAGAGGAGGATGGAGCTCAAACGGTGACTGCAAAATCCGCGGACTCCGGTGCTGAGTGATGGGTGAGCAGTTGGAAAACCAGCCTGGCCCCCACATTGCTGAGGCATTGCAAATAACTGATCCATCCAGGAAATGAGGGGCTGCTCTCAATGATGCCATAAACAGCAAAAAGAGAGCAGGTTTGTCTTGTAAATTATTCATTTGGAACTACCTTGCTCATTTCTTATTTATGCATCTGTCAAAAATAGCCCTGCATGTAGACAGATAAATAAAACTACATGATATTAGGCTGCAAATGTGTTGTCCTGAAATGTGCCAGCCTTCTCAGTATGAGGGAAAACTGATAGGGAAGAACATTTGCAATGCCAAGCCTAGTGAAAGCAGTGAGGGGGGCTCCTCTGCCCAGGCTGGGGCTCCCTGCCTGGGTGCAGGTCCCCAGGCTGCTTCAGCTGGGTTATGATTTCTGGGTGCCCTCCTCAAGCTCCAAGGGAGGGATTTGCATGCACACAGTAAAATTTGGCTGTCTCCTCCCTAATACCCACACTGGCTAGGTTTCCCTTGGTCCCCAGGTGACACAAGTGCCCTGAGGATCCCTGAAGTCCCACTGCGAATCCACAAGTGACTCAGTCTCTCCTCCTGATGGAGGTTTCAGATTTGGCTGCTGTAGAAAGTGGGGGGATACCTGCAGCCTGAGTCTGAGCTCCCCCTCCTGGTGACCTTTTCCTGGAGCTCCCGGGGTGTACATCAGGGCATCCTTGTATGACTTCTCATTTTCTGCAGGGACAGAAATATCAACCTCTTCCCCATCCAGTTATTAATTTTGGAGCAGAGGGCTCAGGTGCTCGCATCTCCTCTCAGTGGTACAGTTCTGCATACAAATAAGCAGATATCCTAAAACCTTTTACCAACTTTTTATCCCCAAAAACTAAAGCAATATTCTTCTTAGTATTGAATCCTTTGGCTGGCCAGCAGCCAGTCCCCTGTTATCTCCATTTGTGTTCTGTGTAGGGATTTTATAGGCAGAAGTTACTGCCCCAAGGTAAAATCCAGCATCCCAGGACTGCTCTTGGCTGTGGGGTGATTGAGGAAAGCCTGGCTGTTGGGTTTCTTGTTTCTGACCTTGTTTGCAAATCTGTCTTCAACTGTGGGCAGATCAGAGGGAGGGAAAACACAAAGGATCCGTGGGGATTACGACGTTGCTGCAAGCCCAAACCATTGACCTGTCAGCAGCAGATTCCAGCCTCGTTGTACCATCTGGTTTTGCTCTCCTCTGTGAGAGGAGAGGAATAGGAAAGCATTTCTGGGAGGACAGAGCACTGACAAGGGCTTTCCCCTGGGCAGGGAGGATGAATGCAGTGTGTGTGGGAAACACACTGTTGGGTTCAGGCTGGGAAGGAGGAAAAGGAGTCAGGCATGGTCTCCCATCCTCTTTCATTTGAACTTCGGGGCTTTGCTTGCAATAAGCAACATGATTTTCGCAAGAGCACATTGATTCTTCCAAGAGTCAAATAGAGATCTGCCAAAGGCAGTGTCAGATTTTTTTCCACTGTTCCATCTCCCTATTTCCACTCCAGAGTTTGCAGTTATTTGCCAAAGCCAGCATTGCAAAAGCTGTGATGTGGTGAGGCAACATCCCATTCCTGATGGAAATGCAATGAAAGTTTAATGCTCTGGCAGCAGCTGACACCCTCACCTCTTTGAAGTCTGCGTGAGAGCCCTGCATTGTTCAGGGTTTATGCACTAACCCTCAGCACACATCATATTTATTACCCTTGTATCAGTTAGAGAAGTTAGGGAGAGGCTCACGGGAGGGGAATGGAGAGGCAGGAGCATGGAGACTCCAGCTCTGGATGGGAGGTGCTCTGCTGGGCAGTATGTGGCCTTTTCTCCCCAGGAAACAGGTTGGGTTTGAACCAGCTGCCTTTAAATACCTTGACAGGAAAGAGAGGTGTCCAGAAGTGTGAGATGGAACATCGGTGATAAGGGAAGGGCTGTGTAGCAAACTTCCAGGTGTGGGTATGTGTGTCTGTGAGTGCCACAGCTTTGTCTGCGTGGGATGCTGCCTTGGTGGCATTGTCCTGTCCCTGTGGCTGCAGACCTGTTAAAAACAACTTGTTTTTGAGGAGGTCCAAGCTGAAACACCTCACACTCAATCTGCTATCCCATCCAACATTTTCTGACACCTTCCCTTTGCAGGGGGATTGGAGGTTGTACCTGATGAGAGCTTTTTGGGTGGTGCTGTGCCAGCTTTTTGGAATCAGCCATGACAGAGTGTTCTGGGGTGAGGCAGAGGGATGATCGCACTGAAATAGGGGCAGCCCAGGGTGTGGAGTGAGCTGGGGTGCCAGTTATGTGGAGGGGTGAGGAGGAATGTGGGAAAGGGCAGGTGGATGATGCACTGGGAAGTCACGGTCCTAGAAAGGGGTAGTCCTGAGTGATGTGTTAACTAGCAAAAAAAAAAAAAAAAGGTTGAATATCAGACTCTGTGCACTAGAAAGGTACAATCTGCCACTTTCTGAAGTGCAGTTCCAGATTGCTGTGCTGGTGAGAGTGGAAGGGCTGTGAGGCCCAGTCCAGGCTGTGTATGGAATAATTAGCCAGCCTTCTACCCAAAAAAACTGGTTTTTCTGTTCTTATTAATGCCATTAACAGCTTATTAATGCCAGTGGTGGAATTTTGTTCAAGATCTCAGTCTGCCTTGGTGCTCTGTGTTCTTTCAGCAGTGCCCAACTTGGGATGAGTGGGAACACTCAGCCTTGGCTTCGTAAACCAAATGAGTGATTGAAAAGCTTCGGGAATGATCAGCATGGGCTTGCAGAGGCTTATGCCTTGCCCTGCAGGCAAAGGGCAGCTGTTTGGCACTGCTAAAGGCAGTGGCAGCCCTTGTATTCAGGCAGAATGCCTCACTCCAGCACTTGTGACCCCACCGCTCAGGGAGACTGCAGACTGCACCCTCCTGTTGGCCAAGAGAGCAGTCAAATTATGAGAGGTGCAGGGCCTGTTTTTTACTGGGAAAAACATATGGGAGAAAGCTCCTGTCCAGGTGAAGGAATTAGCTCGGGATCATCTGTTGTTTAACTCCAATGCCTGAGTGCCACCTCCAGAGATGCTCTGGAGAGGAGAGGATTGGTTTGGTCAATTCCCAAGAGATCAGGATTTTCCTATAACTGACGCACACATTTTGTACATCTCCAGCCCCTGGGTCTTGTGCTGTGTGGGGCTGGCCCCAAGTTCCAGTATAATGGTTATATTGAGATATTCTAAGGTTATTGTTTAAATGTTTTTGTCTTGACAATGTTTAAAGAGAGAGGCTAATAATGAGTAACTATTCTCCCAAGCACGTACTCTGCCAACACTTCATTAAAAACTACATTTCCATCTAGGAAAGCATCACTTGGAGCCTAGTATGGCTGCCTCTTGACTCCAAGTGCAGGAGCAGGGGATGCCACAGCATCTCTGCCTGGGGGGCACAGGATGCTGACTGCTGTGGGGCTTGCTCAGCCTGGCCCAGAGCACAAACAGAGGTTGTTTCTCATGTTGGCTTGGCTTTCTTGCACAAAGACTGTGGGATGGAGGGGCAGGACACACCCTGGCAATCTTGCAGGAATCTATTTAAAAGTAGATTTCCAGTAAAAACTAAGAAATAAATGTGGGCAGCTGAACTAAAATTTTAGAAGTTGTATCATCACAAATGGGACGGCTTGTGCAAGAATTTGGCAGAAGAAACAAATGACCTCGAGTGCTGAGGACAAAGGCATGGCCTGCATTATCTGACCGATGGTACGATTCTGTACAGCCTCCTTGGAGGGAAAACACTCTGCCCCAGCCAGAGACCAGCTTTAGCTGGAGATCTCTGATAGGAATGTGCATCCCTGAAGCTTGGAAGTTTAGGTTGTTTAAAAAGCAGTTTATCATAAGAGCCTAGGCAAGAACAAGGATCTGGAGCTGCTCAGGTGGGAGAGGGCAGTGGTACAGCAATGGGACAGGGCTCTTAAGTTTTTAATCAAAACATTGCTAAGCATTAACACTATTTCTGAATGTCCTTTCTCACAATTACAAATGCAGTATAAACGTTGCACTTAGTACCTTATTTAGTGAAAACCTGGCTGTCCCAGGGAAGAGCCTTGCCTGGAAACACACTTCAGTGCCATGGTGCTATTCTGGATGGACAGAGCTGAAGGTGTCTCTCTCTTGCTTTCCAGGTGATCCGCTCTGCTGCTGACTGGTCTGCTGGCATTAAATACCACGAGGAGTCCATCCACAAAGCCTACATCAGCGTGATAGAGAACAGCAAGCACTACATCTACATAGAGGTGAGCAGCAGGGAGGGAAGGCAGGAGGGTCCTGATGCTCTGGGCATGGCTTGCAGCCATCAGGAGGGTAATTATTACTTCTTGAGGTTTGGTCCTAAGTTTCTATGCATTTAGACAGATCCATTATCTTCAGTGGTCTTCAGGCTAGACTGATGGCTGTGTACCCTGACAGCCATCTGACCGCGAGGTGGAAAAAAGTAGACCTCTCCTTTATAAGGCTCTTTGCAAAATTGCCAGCAGCTTTCATGGCCTGTGCAATAGTCTCCCTGTCCCCTCTGTGGCTTTGCAGTGTCCCCTGTGCATGCCCAAACCTCCCACAGCTCTCTCAGGGCAGCTCTTCATCCACACAGGCTTCAGCTGCAGCAATCTCTTGTGTCAGAGTGACACTCAGTGCTGCCTGAACGGGGATGCTTTTTCTCCTCTTCTCTTTTTTTTTTTTTTTTTT
>WBMY01011671.1:381973-405118 GCA_013397315.1 Donacobius atricapilla
TTTTTGTTTAGCCTCTTGTTAGGTTGCTCTTTATGTGAACTTTCTAAGGAGTGTGATTAATGAGGACTAATTCATTCCCTAAGCAAGCACAGACACATATCATTTAATCATAATTTAAAAAAGGCCTCCACTCCAATGGCACACAAACCCAGCTATCTTTAGTTCCTCTTGGTCTGGAATAAAGCATGCAAATATTTTGGGCTGGTTGCTGGCAGTGACTGACAGTAGCTTTGCTTGCTTTTCCTGCAGAACCAGTTTTTTATTAGCTGTGCTGATGACAAAGTTGTCTGGAACAAGATCGGTGATGCGATTGCTCAGAGGATTCTTAAAGCTCACAGGTAACCTGTTCTTAATGAGGGAAGTGGAAGTCTTCAGGTGCATTTCCATGGTGTGGTGCAAAAAATAACCCTTCAGTGGACACAGCTGGACAGTAGCTGTGCCAACACAGAACCGATGGGGTCCAGCATCTGCGCTTGCAGCAGTGAGACTCCTGAGTGCTTTCTTTGCATCCAGAAAGTGATTTTCTGGACTTACCCCAATGTAAATGTATTTTTAACTATGGAACTTGTTTAAAGGCAAGTCCTTTCTGCTCTGGTTCAGTGGCACCTTTGCTCCATTGCCAATTTGCCTTGAGCTGGGTGGTCAGGCGATTTCATGGGTGGGAAGGGTGAACTGGGATTTGCGGTTTATTTAAATCATCTACAGAGGAGCGGTTTCAAATTGGGGAATTGAGGATTTGACTGCAGGGTTCTGCTATTGTTTGAACAACTTTTTCTGGTACATGCTGGAGGGTGTTCACCACCTCCAGTCTTTGCAGGGGGACCATTGTTTGTTCCTGGATGGATTGAATCCAACCATGTTTTAGGTACTCCTTCAGCACACCTAACCCTGTGTTAACATTAATGCCACAGGTAGTGGCTTGTCTTCACTTTGATCCTGGGCAGCCTTGCTTAAGGTTGCTCCCCTGGAGTCTGAGACATACATTTCATAGTATAAAACTGTACCCTGCTGTTGCTGGGCTGTTACACAGGAAACTTTCTAAACTTTCCCCTTTCATCTGTCAAGGGCTTTTTTGCCACTCACGGAGATGTTTTCTTGCATGGATTATTTTTTCCATATTGTACTTGTCCAGAACTCAGCAGGGTCTGCTTTTCCAGACGTCCTCTCTCTGAGGTTGCAAGAATTTTGCTCTTTTTTGTACTTCAGCTTGGAAATTCCCACTTGGATAAAGGCACCCAACCTGAGACGGCCACAAGAGCTGCATTACTCCAATTGTATACCAGTATGGTGCTGGCTTAATGTTGGCAATTCCTAACTGAATATAATGTTCAAATTCCACATCACCTAAGAGTAAAAGTAAATTCAGACCTAAATGGTTTGTAGCATAATGCAAATTTTCCAAACTGCCCCAGGCAAACAGCGTTTAATTATAAATTAAGGTCTGCAGTGAGCTTGTATACTTCTCACTCTTCTAGACTAAATATTTTCTGCTGATGTTATTAATAATGTTCTTTTCTTGGTTTCCTCTTTTTTCATGGGTGGCTCTCCAAGCAGTTTAGTAAACACTGTCCTTACACAAACAAGCTGCTTTTGGGGGAATGCTTTTCTTGGTAGACCTTTCTCATGATACAAACAGACTTGGTTTCTCAGTCTCCTGTGTCTGTGTAAGGCTTCATTAACTGTTTCTGAGCTCTGCTGGCAAACCAGAGACAGTCTGCAGCACCCAGCACAGCTGGAGGGAAGCACTGGTTGAAATAAAAGCCACACAGGTCCTCACTGTCTCCCTCCCAGGTCAGATGGGACCCCAGTGCTTCACAATTCCCACACCCCTAAATTCACAGGCATGGCTTTCCCGAAGAAGGAGTACTTCTAGCAAAAACTTCTGGCACATCCTCAGAGTGCTTTTGAAATGGTTGTGTGCTGATCAAACTGTGTTTGCCATCTAGCGGCAGCATCCTTCCATGGAGCGTTATCCTCATCCTCTTCCTCCTCCTCTGGGACATAGAGCAGGGAATTCCCAGCACCCAGGGGCACCTGGAAAGTGCTCTCAGAGCAGATGCACTTGACATTTGTCAGCAGAGGAAACCCAAAGGGAGCTTT
This sequence comes from Donacobius atricapilla, assembly GCA_013397315.1. Classification (NCBI taxonomy): domain Eukaryota; kingdom Metazoa; phylum Chordata; class Aves; order Passeriformes; family Mimidae; genus Donacobius; species Donacobius atricapilla. Next base: position 384,074 of record WBMY01011671.1, read on the forward strand.
GAGTAAAGCCTCAAGCAGTGCCACAGTAGTAGCTTTTGTTCTGAATGGGATCATGATTAAGGTATGAATTCGTTTGGAGAACTCTGGAACTGAGATTTTTGAGTGCCATGATGTATCAAGGACATATTTGCCTTCCCCCAGTGATCAATGTTTTGCTTGTGCCCTGAACTTTTTCCACCTTTTGTGGTGTTTCTGACTTCTGAAAACCAGGAGGCAGTGGGAGCATCGAGTTAGGTTTTGGGTTTCTGCCTGTGATAGGTCTGTAAGCTTTGCTGTGCTCTGCCAGGCAGCTGTCTACACCAGTCTGCACCAGTATCAGTGTGACTGAACTACTGGGATGCTCAAACAAACTTCTGTAGTGGCAGACACAATCTGAGAAATCCTTAGCCTGCCCTGAATCTCAGTAAAAATGTGTTTTTTTCCTTTAGCTTCTTTCACTGTTTGCTGAGAGTAAATTATTCCCTCTCCTCCTGAAGGAGCACTCACAGAAGTACTGATGGCAGGTGATGATTTCCTGGAACTGGAAACACACTTCACACCTTGCTACTTTAAAATTTGTGTGGTGGCCTTGGATTGGAACCACGTTGAGCATCTCGGGGGAAGTGAAACCAAGGGGACTTCATCTTGTGTGAAGCTGTGACTTTCCCAGGCTGATGTGACATTCCCAGGCTGATATTCCCCCTACTCTGGTGTGTTTCAGGGAAAACAAGAGATTCCGGGTGTACGTGGTGATCCCGCTGCTGCCGGGCTTTGAAGGGGACATCTCGACGGGCGGGGGGAACGCGCTGCAGGCCATCATGCACTTCAACTACAGGTACCACAGGCAGGCTGCTGCAGACCCCTGGACACCTCCACTGCTTCAGGGGCTCCCCAAGGCCCACCGGCCATCAGTGTAGCCAGCGAGGACAGAGCTTTGGGCAGCCTGCTCTGGGGAAGGTGTCCCTGCCCATGGCAGAGGGATGGAGCTAGATGAACTTCAAGGTTCCACCAACCCAAACCACTCTGTGGTTTGTTTTCCACTTAGCTGATTAAATCAGACTTGCTGACCAAGATTTGTCTCCAAGTCTGCCTTTTTGGCTGATACTTGGCCTGGCTCTGCCTGTTGGCCCCATACGGGCAATGGCATCTTCCCCAGTGTGATTCCCCTGCTCCAGGATGGATGTTTGGGGGGGATACTTGTAGCCCAGGAGGTCTCATAGGAAGGACTGAGATGCAGCAGGGTAGTTCTTGTGCCAGGAAATGTAGAAGGCGGCAAAATGGCCCAAGATGGTTTCTTTGAAAGCTGCTGTATTGTGGTATGGACAGGGCACAGTCAGTGTTCAGAGACTGCTGCAACCCTCAGAGTGAAATCCCCCTTGAGCTGGCCTGCAGGGGTCCTGCTGTGCCTCCAGGAGGACGAGTGGGGCAGGGGGCACAAGCAGATGGAAAGTAGCACGTCCCCCTGACCCTTCTGCATTGAGCTTCCTCCTGCAAGGGCAACCAGAGGAAATTGCCCATGGTTCTTAGTGGAAGAACAGTTCTTCCAGCTGTGGCTTTTCCAGCTCAGCCATAATCACACAAACTCCCTGACCTGATCTTCTGCACGTGTCAGTGTTTTTCTTAATGTGATTTCCCATCCAGGCCTGGCACAGGGGGTAGCAGCCCTGCTTGTCACACGTTTACAATCATTGCCATGTGCTCTAGAAGGCAGAAGTGCTGCGCAGCTCCTCCACGGGTTGGTATAAGCTCCTTTTGGAACATGAGCAGTCCTTGATGTAGTAGCAGTCATTTGGGAAATTGTGCTCTGGAAGCACCCTGTTTCTCCTGCTGTGTGAGGGGCATTTGAGTTAGTGATTTACCCCAGCTGGTTCTGCTCCAGCACTTGTTCCTGTCGGGAGCCCCAGGGGTGCTGATGGCTGCCTACCTTCTTTCCAGGACCATGTGCCGAGGGGAAAACTCCATCCTGAGCCAGCTGAAGCCAGAGGGTAAGAACTTTCTTCCTCTGCTCTGTGTTGTTTACTGTGGATGCTGCTGTTAGATGGATGCATCTGTAACACGTAATGCAACACACGCTGCGGGCTCATGGGGCTGTGAGCGACCTCCCCCTGGCGAGCTCTGTCAGGTCACACAAGCCACAGCCACTTGGCAGACCTCAGACCTGGCTGCAGCCCTGATCCAGAGGAGGGGAGCACCCCAGGGAGGAGCACAGCACAGTTGCAGCTGCTGAGGATTATGTTATTTGGAAGATGTCCTGAGCGGGGTCATGCTTCTGGGAGCCATGAGCCCTCAGCCCTCCCCGTGGATCCCATGCAGGGTTTGTTTCTGGCTGTTGTCAGATGTGGAGAGAAGAACCTGCCTGAGCAGGAGGCTGTTTCCTTGCCATGAGGAATCCTGCTGGAATTTGCTCTGCTGGGAATCGGAGCGCTGTGAAAACCCACATACCACAAATGCTAGGACCATGCTTAATGCCTCATTTGTTCTAGGTCCTGGTGTAAATCTGAACTGCACACAAGAGCATTAGGACACATTTGCCATAATAACCATGGACAAAACACCTGCTTCCAGCCAACTTTCTGCAGGATCTGCAGAAAAACAGTCTCATAGTCCACCTATTGTGCTCTGCCCAGGAGACTGGAGTCATTTCTCACAGAAGTGGGAGTCTCTGAGCAGGCAGATCAGAGCAGCACAGTGAGCTCACAAGCAATTTTTCAAGTCTATTTTTTTTAAATATGTTATCTGCTCATTTATAATTTTTTTAAAAGTCAAAAGTGAACTGTTATTCATAAGGGTCTTCATGTAAACAAGGTCTTCTTTTTTTTTTCTCTTCCACCTCCCTCATCCCATTAGTTTTCTTGTCTTTTAATTTTCAGTTGGAGATAAGTGGATAAACTACATATCATTCTGTGGCCTTCGAACATATGCAGAGCTGGAAGGAAAACTGGTCACAGAGCTCATCTATGTGCACAGCAAACTGCTCATTGCTGATGACAACACGGTTATAATCGGTGAGCAGGGGCTCTCAGGAGGGGTTTGGGACACTGGGTTATACCGGGAGCCATCCCTTCCAATCCCATGCCCAGTGCAGGCTGCAGTGCCATGGGATTTCTATGTTGTAATTTCTTTCCTGAGAAATATTTTGCTGTTTAAAAAAAAATCAAACCCAAAAACCAAACTCATAAATTCTTCAAGAGGGAAAAAAGGATTCAGAGGGCTGTCATTTAATTTGTTTTTCTAAAACCTTTTAAATCTGTGTGTAACGGTGAAGAGAATCCCAGTGCAGGGAATATTGTCCATCTGTCTTGTATCAAACTCTGCTCTAGCAGGAAGACTTGTGAGACTTGTCATCTGTTCCTGAAAGAACAGAATGTGCTGTAAAATTTGGAAGGTTTGGACAACATGTGTCATGTATCAGCTCCATTTCCTAAGAATGGGACAATATGCTATAGGGAGTAATAGATATAATTTCATCCTCTTCTCTTACTGTATTTATTATGAGAACATGAAGCAAAGACAAGAGAGTTCAGGCTCAGAGCTCTACACTGCAGCAGAATTTCAGCCTGTTTCTTTAAGAAGGCCCTTTTTGGGCTGTTTTATCAGCAATAAAAACTTTGCCAATGAATACCTTAATACCAGATTTTACAAGACTCGAAATACTCCCTCCCTTCAAAGCAGTGGTCTCAGATGACCTGTGGTGAGGTTTGCTCCTCTGTCACCTTCTCGGGGGCCAGATCCTGTTTCCAGTGCACAGAGTGGCTCTGAGGTGGTTTGATATCACAGCAGGAGCTGTTCCAGCTGGGATGCTCTGGGGGCCTGAGGCAGCTCTTAGTTTTTATTTTCTGTACCTATAAGCTTGAGGAGGGTAGATTTTTTATTCAGCCTGTGCATCTCTGCTGCCTGGTGACAGGATGGGAAGTCATCCCTTTTCCACATAAGAGGGAGGGCATGGAAATTAAGTGCTCATGAAGCTACTGGGCAGGAGGAGGGGGTGAAAGGACAGAGAGGCACTTAGCTGGTTTTTCCTCTGGAGGTGTTGGCTCCCCTGGAGTTAATCCAGTTCCAAGGAAGGCACAATGGCTAACCTAGCCTGGAATTCTTTTACAGCTGTTTCTGGAGATTTTTTTATTGTTGTTTTGGTCACTTCTGCAGGTTAATGACCTCGTTATGCCTATCCTTCCCTGCATCTTGGAGCCAACAGCCCCAAGCAAGCAGTGCTCCCCTATGCCCTGTTTTCTGACGTTTGTGTAGGACAGAGAAACTGTTTGGGGTTTCTCAGACCTCAGCTGGTCTCGAGCAGACCCCCCTGAATGGCACAGCAACCTGGTCTAGTGGAAGGTTTTCCTGACCATTGCAGGGAGGTTAAAACAAGAGGAGCTTGAAAGTCTTTTCCAAGCCAAAGCATTCTGTGATTTACCCAGAGAGCCCATCCTGCCTCAGGTAACTGGGTCTCCAAATCAGATGCAGTTCAGACCTTTGAAAGCTGTGGCTCCTTCAGCAGAAGCATCTGGGAAGTTGCAGAAAGAACAAATTTTGAAAATGTTAGCCTGAGCTTGGCTGTGATTTAATCTTCTTCCAAATTGTTAAAGCCTGCAAAAATTAGTTGGGGTTTTTTTTTCTCTCCCCCAACTCCTCTCAGGGTCTGTTTCCATAAGGAAAGCCCCCTGGCTGATGTCTGGAACGAGCTTACCCAGAAACAGAGGCCAAAGTTAAAAAGATAAAAGCAGATCTATTTATTGAAGGGCCTTTCAGGTAAATTAAGAGCAGACAAAGCCTCCCCAAGGGGCTACACCCAAAATGGACAACGAGTTTCTCAGACAGATATAAGTTTGGTCTATTTGCATATCGGGCTAATTCTCCAATTATAGCTTCAGTCATATACTCCAAATTTGCTCCCCACCCTGATTCACTTTTGTTTTTACTTTTTGGGGCTTGGGGCAGAGGGTGTCCTTGGTTCTCAGGCTTAGAAGGATCTGACCAGAATGTGAAGAGAGCTTACTAACACTCTATATGGAGTTCAAAGTTATACACTAATGCAGTGCAGGATCTGAAAAATATAAAAGCTAAAAGAAATCTCAAGGAATCAGGTTGGGGTTTTACCTGTCGAAGCCGTGGGTGGTTCCCCGTGGAGCCGAGGGCTGCGGAGGGTCCCGGGTGGTGATGGAGGGTGTGCAGCAGCGCCTGGAGCAGCAGCCAGACATTGCCTGTGCCTCGTCCTGCCCTGCCCAGGCTCTGCCAACATCAACGACCGCAGCATGCTGGGCAAGAGGGACAGCGAGATGGCTGTCATCGTGCAGGACAGCGACACGGTGCCCTCGGTGATGGACGGGCAGCAGTACAGCGCCGGCCGCTTCGCCCGCTCGCTCCGCCTGCGCTGCTTCAGGTGCGTGGCGCCGGCCCAGCACGTGGGGAGGGCGTGTGGGCACCGGGCACGGAGGCCAGACAGGACGCGCCTCGCCACCACTGCAGCCTTCTGCTCCGGCAGGACCACGTCTGTCACTCCAGGAGGACTCACCTGGACCGCCCCCAGCACCCTGACCAACAGGGTGTCAGGTCATATTCTGGCTCTGTCAGTGTTGCTAGGATTTTTGTTGTTGGTTTTTTGGAGTTTTTTTTTGTTCCTTGGTTTTTTTTTTTTACTACTACATTTATATTTTTAATATTCCAAGTAAAGAACTGTTATTCCTATTCCCATATCTTTGCCTGAAAGCCCCCTTAATTGCAAAGTTAGAATGATTTGGAGGGAGGGGGCTTATACTCTCCATTCCAAGGGAAGCTCCAGCTTTCCCTGGCAGACACCTGTCTTTCCAAACCAAGATAGATTTTGGTGCCCAGGGCAGCGCTTGCTCAGCCTTAACCTGCCCCCCACAGCCTTTCAAACCAATGGGCTGCCACTGCTGTCCCAGGTTTGGTCTGCTTGGCCTGGATTTAGCCCAGGGTTTTGCTGCTGTTTCACTGGCCTTCCTCACACTGCTCCTGCCCACAGCTTGGTAGCTTGATTTTACAAATCATTTTGCTCCAGGATTTCGCTAGCAGAGCTCATAAACAAGTGGTATTTCCCCTCCAGATCCCGTTTGCATACTGTCTCAATCTTGGGTGGCAGTGTCACTTTTTAAAAAAAGCTTCTTTGCTGGGAGCAGCCATCTGGCCCACAACACAGCCATTTTTAGTTTAAGGCCTTTTTCCTTTTTTTTCCCCCCTCACCCTGTTTTCCATCTGGACAGTTACTGCACAGAAGAAAAGGAGAAAATCAAACAGCATTAGAGCTGCCAGATTATCACAGGGGATGGGAGTGGGAGGGTGCGGGGAGCACACAGGATTTGGCAAGTCCCAAGGAAACTCCTTGTCTCCTGGCATTTATCAAGAGGGGGTGTGCACAGTGCCTCAGCCTCTGTGAGCATCCATCCCTTTGTCTTTTCAGAGTTGTCCTTGGCGGCTCCGATCTCAATCCAGAACACCAGGATCCCGTCTGTGACAAATTCTTCAAGGAGGTGTGGATTGCCACAGCAGCTCGCAATGCCACCATCTTTGATAAAGTGAGGAGCGCAGCAACTTCCCCCTCCCTCCATCCCACACAGAGGCTGCAGATGCCAATGGCAGAAGCAGCAGAGGGAGGGCAAAGAGAGCAGGTCCAGTGCCTGGGGTTGGACCTTCAGAGATGTTTTGAAGGAATGAGGTGCAAGAGCTGTGAACAAGAAACTGGAGCTGTTGCCTTCTCAATGTGACAGCAGCCAGGGAGGCAGCAGATCAGATTTCTCCTTGTGTTTGCATCAGCTGTAGTTCCAGTGAATGGCCTGGTGTAGTTACTACTTGTAATTAGCCACAGTGTAACTGGAGTAGAAGCAGATTTTACTTCTTTTAATGAGCTTCTGCCGTGATCAGAAAAGGCCCTGGAGCTTCCCCTCTGCCTGCTCCAGCCTCCTTGAGGACAGGCACATCCCTGCCTGTTCCCTGGGCTGTGAATTCAGTCACTCCCATCCTGGGGAATTTGCCCTGTATGCTTTGGTCTTTCTCAGGAACTCTGCATTGCTGCATTTCCCCTACACTGACAGGTGACTTTCTTTCTGTTTTGATCAGGTGTTTCGATGCCTTCCCAGTGACCAGGTGAATAATTTAACCCAACTGCGTGATTTCATCAACAAGCCCAAATTAGCAAATGATGATCCTGCGAAAGCAGCAGAAGAATTAAAAAAGATTCGTGGGTTTTTAGTACAATTCCCCTTTCGTTTTCTGGAGGAAGAGTACTTGCTTCCCTCTGTTGGAACAAAGGAGTCCATGGTACCCATGGAGGTTTGGACTTAAGAAGATGCAGACTGCTTTACCTTTTAAAGTCTTGTTCTCAGCAGAGAAGTTAATGAAAAATATAGGGTTTTGGAAAGTAAAAGGAGACAAAAGGCTTCTCCACCAAGCTAATGAGCCTTTCTGAAGGATTTTGGTGGAGGAACTTGAGGCAAATCGACACTAGCAGACAAGAGGAGCAGAAAAACTTGGAAATGATGGCAGATGAGAAGTTTAACCTCTGAAGGAGTTACTTCTTCCGGCATGTTCTGAGCATCTAAAGGATGGAGGCTACTTCCTAGGACAGGAACTGACTCCCAGTAGATGTTGTCACCACTGCCAGCTGTATCCTGTGGTTGTGTTCATACTGTGATCGTGCTGTGGCTGCACAGGAGTCGTGGGCTGCGTGTGCTGCTTCTCAGGCTTTGGGTATCTGCACCTTGGCTCGCTGGAGTTCCCCATCTCACCCCTTCCGCACACCATCAGAGCACATCGTGCAGCCCTGCCACTGTTGGGAAGTGCCATTTGCTGCCTTGGGCTGTCCTGCAGCCTTCCAAGTGTAGATGTTTCACTTCTTGAAGGGAAACACACTAACAATCCTGTATCAGAATCAGAATTTTGGTCTTTTCATCCCTTTAGCGGAAAAAAATCCTCTTCCTATCACAGCTGGAGCAATCAGGAGCCCTCAGGCTTGGCAGAGGGCAGTCTCAGTGGAGCTGGAGGTGCTGGAGATCACTGGAGTTTGCTGGCCTTTGCAGACACACGGCACAGCAGCTTCGTCCCATGCAGTGTGACTGTTTTCCTCAGGAGAGGATCAAGGTTCCAGCTCAAGCCTGAAGTGTCCAGCGCTGGGGGAAACCAAGGCACTGCGTGTAACAGGACTGAGACTCCAAAGCCAGCATGATCCGAACCAAGCTCTGCACTCTGCTTGTGCATTTATCCTGCAGCATATGGGTGGATTTTCATTTCCATCCCTTTCCCCCTATTTAACCAGGTCAAAGGCCATTAAGCTGACACCATGCTCAGACCAAGCTGTATGATTTGTAGATGGGGTGAATGCAAGGGGGAAGGGGGGAGCGGGTGACAAAGCCTTGTCTCTGCTCTGCTTTGGTACTGAACCAGCCACGACCTTGAGTTCAGTCATGTAGGATGTGTCTTCCCAAGCAGAGGTAAAACTCAGCATGCACATTCCTGTTTTCCATTGCTGTAAGAAGGTTTCCAAAGCTCTTTTGCACTTCCCTGTACAGAGAAGCAGCAGTTCAATCCAGCATCCTGGAAAAACACTACAGTTCCTGGGTTAGGACCTCGTGTGGTGGGCACCAGCCTGCGTCTTAGCCCCTGCTCCATCCTGCAGTGAGGCCATGTCTCCCAGTTTCATGTCCAGCTCCAATCTGAGCTGTTCCAGGCAGTCTGTGTGCTGTGTCACCACTGAGAAAATGGAGCATTAGAAAACACTCAAAGAGAGTTGGATCTGGAGGAGTGGGAGGCTGAGCTCTTCTGCTGCCCCTGCATCCGGCCATCCCTTCCCTTCCCAGGGTTATACCTGTGTTCAACACTCCTTGGTCCAAAGGCCCAGTGAACTGGTATTTATGTTAGTTCACAGAAGAGTTTATTTTTTCCCTTTCTGGCTTTTCCAACAGTTTTTTAACTAGAAAAGAATCCCACTGGTCACCTTGCTATCCCCAAAACGTAGCTAGCATGACATTTTAGCTGATTGCCTTCTGTGTTCAGACCTGTGAATAGGCACCAGCTTATTCCATACCTGCTGCATCACCCAAATAGGGAACAAACCCCAGATGTTCTTCCAAATCCAGCCCGTTCCTACAGCTTCCATTGTTTTACACTTGTGTTTTGTTGCGGTTGCCTTTTACCCTCCTTTCTGGCATCTGTGGTCTGGTTCACCTTTGGGAAGTGCATGTGCAGCCTTTTATGTTGTTGAGTCCGGGGGGTTGATGGTTTTACCTGGCATGCTGTAAGCACATAAATGTGTTCCCTTGACTTTTTTCCCTTAAAGAAACTGACCCGGGGCCACCGCCTGCAGAACCAAAGCAACGTGTGCCCTGACCATTTACAATCGAGAAAGATCAAAGGTGTCCTGTCATTTCACATCAGTGCAGGTTCAGAGCTTTTCTCTCCTGTTTAGCTGTTTTAGTTTGACTGCTGACTTTAAACAATTACAGCCTGCCAGAGAATCCTTGTCAGTCACACAGATCCATGTTCAGAGTCAGGAAGTGTTCAACCCCACCACCTATACACTGAACCTTGAAGTGCAACACTCCTTTCACCTTCTAAGTGCTCTTACTCTCCTTATCCTCATATTAGGGAAGGTTTTTATAATTGTTAAATTATCCTTACATTGTCTTTTAAAATGGTAGGTAGCTAATTGTTAGGGCTTCCTATCCAGGGTTGTTAAGTCCCCCTCTGCCAGGCTGCTTTGGGAAAAAACCACTCAGGTTCTGCAAAACTCGGCCCACTGTGTGATAGCTGCCGGTCCCCAGTGACACAGCAGAGCCATGGAGGGAGATGGAATTGACTGATTTGGTATGAAAAGGTGCTAATTAAGAAGATCTTTCATTATTGAGGTAGCAGACAGGCCTGATGTTGGCTCTTTGTGTGAGAGGGGCTTCCCCTCTGTGGGAGCAGAGGCACTGTGCTGATCATCCCTTCCCTGTGCTGAATTCCCGATAGCAGGAATTCAGTAACATTCACATGCGAGCAGGGTGTGCATGGCAGCCTGGGCACAGGGAGGAGATCCCAGCATCCCCAGGGGCTTGTGGGGCCCCCAAGTTCCCCCCAAACAGCAGGGCTGGAGCCACTCCCGCTGGGGGCCCTGCTCATTCTCCCTCGTGCTGCGCTGTTTGGAACTGGCTCCTTGGATCCTGTCGGCTACAGGTTCGTTTCTTATATTAAGAAACCTGTGAAGTTGAACACCTTGAGAGAGTTGGTTTCTACACCTGAACAATCACTGCTGCTTAGTCTGTCATACCAGCGTGGGCTTCAAACTGGAGAGGGTCACCCACGATAACCAGAGCTGGAACAGGGTTTGTGGATTCAAGCACTAACAACCCCAGAAACATCAGCTGTTTCTTCCAGCATTTATTTGTCAGAACTATAGGAAATGAGAGCTTCTCCCAGGCTCAGACTTGATTTTGTAATCAGCCCGAGTAGAACACTTCTTTTCCCTTTAATTTATTCCTTAACATGCTCCACTTTGAGAACTCACACTCCTTTCCTTAAATTTTAATAGTCTGATATTTTAAAATTTGTGTTTTGTTGTATAGATATTGGACTGGATAAATGTTTCACTGTAAAGTTAATGTATGATTTTAAAAATGAGGGATAAAATGTCATCGTCTGCAAGAGCTGTACTAAAAAGCAATTTATAGGAGAACCACTCCAGTGCTCCATGGAAGAGGTGAAGTGCTCAGCTCAGTTGCTGATCTCTTGGTCTCAGTTTGTCCCCTGACTTGGTGTGAGCTTTGCTGCATTAAACCCCAAATGCTCCATTTTCCTTTCTTTTGATCAAGTTTCACAACATGATTTTGCAATGCTGGTGCTGTCCCTGGGAGAACCTCAGTGCAGGTGTTGCCTAGCTGGGACTCTTCCATGAATAATTTACAATGTCTTTATTCCCTCCAGAGGCACATCCCCGTACAATCAAGTGTCGATGAGGTTTGCTGTTGTTATTTCAGTGTAACGAGCCTTGAGCACTTGCAGCAAGGACAGTCAGGGGCTTGTATCTGGGCACACAGCTGCGTTTGTGGGGACGCTCCCATGCAAGTATGAGAGTACTGTAGGAAAATGCCATTTCCCTCTCCTGCTGCACATGGAGCCCTAAATCCATGCTGGGCTAAGCAGACCCCTCTCCCCAGCAGCAGCGCCTTTCATGGTGCAGTGCTGTGGTGGCCCAGGGGAAGGAAACCAGCGGTCTCCAGACCAGGATAGGAGCAGAGGTTGGCAGCCCTTGGGTGCGCCACGAGATGCGAACGCGCCGTTGCGGCTTGTGCCACTCATTCTGCCAGTGGTTTCAAACAAGCAATCGCTGCTGCACTGCTGAGATCCTGCTGAAACCAGGAGCTCTGCAGAACCCTGCTTTGAACCCAGCGTGTAACTCCATGGCAGTGAATCAAGGGCAGCATGTCAATCTCAGTGTATCAAAGTGGAGCCGCCCCACGCCCCACTAACCATACATCAGCCACTGAATGCAATGATCCTCTTGGGTTGTCACTTTTTTTTTCCTGTTTTCCTTTCCCTGCCTGCTTTCTTGTTATATTTTCCAGTATTTGTGATTATTCTATTTTTAACCTTCCAATGTCTTTTCATAAAATCTTCTCTATGTAAATAATTTCAACTTTCCCTAGCCCTGACACTAGGGAAATGTGAAAAAGTGTCAAAAAGTCAGAATTTTTGGATTTTTTTTTTTATTATTATGTCTCCAGCTAAACTAATCCACAAAAGGAGAGCTTCCACTTGGGGTGTGTGCGCAGGTGTCCATGCGTCCCTCCCTTTCGACAGTGCTGCTGTGCCACTGAATATCCCTTCTGTGAAGGCTGCTGGAATTGAGTTTTGTATCCTTGTTCCTGCTAATGATTGCTTTCCTTTCCACTCTGTTTGTATCTGGTAAATGAATGTGTATTAATGGACTGAAAATACAACCGATCATCATGTCAGAACGCTTGGCTTTGGTGTCATTTCTCCTTGTTTTGGAGGCTTCATCCTTCCTTGGGATGACTTCTGTCCTTGCTCTGTGTCAGCAGCCAAGACGTGATGGGGAAAGGTCCAGAATAGCAATAAAAATGGCTAGACTTGAGTCATTTGGGTTTTCCTGGGAGAGAGAAATTGCTGGGGTGAAACAGCATAGAAAGAAAATTGGACTTCTTAAATGGATTAAAAAGTCGTGTTTTTAAGGAGTTTTAATAATCCAAAAGCATTATGGAAGGGAGACAGAAACGCTCTGTCTCCAAAACAGAATTAACTTGCCCCTGCCTCTTTTAACTTCCAGTAAGGGAAATTCAGCAGAGAGAGAGGAAGAAGCAGCTGCCTGTTGTCCTCCAGGGGCAGAAGAGATTAATAAAGCATCAGTGGCATTTCCAAGCTCTCTTGCAAACTGCAAACATATTAACTTCTCCATTTCTTAGGTTTCATCTCCTCCCTCCGATGCCAGAGGGCTCTCTGCATCTTCAGAACTTCCAAACCCAATCTGTGTCCTCGACAGACACAATAAACCAAGGCAACAGAGCCGGAGGGTGAGGCAGGGGGTTGGTAGGAGACATCAGGCAGCTGCTGAGTGACACTGTCGCCTCCTGCTGCCACTCCAGCATGCCCCTGCTGATTATGTGCCTCCTGAACCCCACTTAGGGGCTCCTGGAGAGGAGATAGCGGCACGCAGGAGCGAGGTGGGAGCTGACAGTCACTGCTGGGGGCACGATGCTGAGCCCAGGGTGCTGGGTGGCAGCGGGGTGGCTGTGGGGTCACGCAGCACAGTCACTGCTGAGGCTGGCACTGTCCTGCCAGCATTGCTTGGTTTCCTGCGAGCAGCAGGGGAGCCGAGGGATCGCAGTTGAGACTATCTTGGTGTGAAACAATTGTGAAACTGGAAGTGGTCCTGAAACTAGGGAGTTCAGGTATGGATTTGTAGGAAGGATTCTTTCCCTTTTCTACGTGGTTGTCCTGGTTTGGGGAGGGATAGAGTTCATTTTTCCTTAGTAACTGTTGGGTTCTGTTTTGGATTCAAGCAGGGCCCAACTTGAGGGCACTGTTGCTGCCTTTGCTGTTTTCCCTCTCCCACAGTGCTCCTACAGGGCCTGACTTTGTTCCCATCCATCCCTAAAAGCAGAAGTGAATGCCAGCTTACGGCTATGGCTGGCACTGACTGTGTGGGGAGGCAGGAACGCAATGGCAAAACTCCCCCTGACGTTCCCCTGACCAGAATGTTCCTGTTTGCTCGCTGGAGGACTTGCAAAGCCTCTATTTGATGGCTCCTCACTGAGCAGGAACGCAGTCCACGCCTACCCTGAACACAAAGTGCCCTTGCCAGAGTGTTTAACAACCTGTTCTTTCCAGGATGGATTTCTCCAGCCATTTTTTGTGCCGAGGCTGTTCCTGCCTTCTCCCACAGGTCAGCTTCTCCATCGTGGATGTGTCCACAGGAATCCTGTGCCAGGGGCAGGAGGAGTCCTCTCATCCACCCCAGCACCCAGCACAGCTGCTCTCTGGCCCTTTGTTGGCATTTATGCACCGAGCTCTCAATAACACATCAACTTTAATGAGTGCCAGCCCTTCGCATGCATGAAATCGCGAATATGCTGTAGTTATTTTTGTTCTGAGGAGGAAAGCAGGGAAGAAAGGAAAAAAAGAAAAGGTTTTGTGAGCCAGGTCTAAGGGTATATGAAGAAATAGGTTTCTTCTCACTGCTAAAAATCAATTTATTTTAGTTTCTCTGCAATTGTGCCGGCTCTTCACATTTTCAAGTACAGCTCTGAAGCGCTGATGCAGTGGAGCGAAGGTTTAAAGAGCTTGAATCACAACAGCACTGTGAGTGAAATGCTCGATTTTTTTCTTATTGGAAAAATTAAAAGTGACAGCTTCAAAATTGGTTCCACTGCTCTGATTGATTAGACAGAATATTTAGCTCAAAATGATTATGGCAGGATTTTCTACAGAGGCTCATGGCTGGGATGGAAATTAATTTGGAGAAAAGGGCAGGGGGAGTTGTTGAAAAAGAAATTATTCTGCAAAGGAAACTGTTTATCCCTAGAATCTGTGATGAGTAATCTCTCCATATTCAGCCTGATCTCAATAATTAAATATTCTGTGAGTTCCCATTTGAGGACAAAGGGAAGGGGGACGGGGAGATAGTGATAATGACGCTTCACAGGGGATTCTGATGCCCAGCGGGAACAGGATGCTGCCAGTGTCCTGCTCAGTGTCCAGTGGGTGCCCTGTCCCTGCAGGCCAGGGAAACCTGCCCTGGGCCAAGGGTCAGGTGTTCAACTGGAGTCCTGCAGGGCAGGTGAGCTGGAGATCACCCATGGGGAAGCTGAGGGCCACTGAAGGTGCTGTGGGCACACGGGAGGTTCAGGTAAGAGCTGGACCCGCCTCTCCAGCTGGAGAATCCAGGGCCAAGCACAGCTTAGAGCAGACACATCACAAGGATGCTCCAGCGTCTCCAGACAGCCAGCTGCTCTCTTGCTCTGGATCCTTCCTGGAATGGGAGAGCTGAGCCCTCCTGGGAGAGACATGGCAGGCAGGCTGGGCTGTCACCCAGGGAGATACCAATAGCAGAACCATAGAATAGTTTGGCTTGGAACAGACCTTGAAGCTCATCTTGTTCCACCCCCTACCCTAGGCAGGGACACCTTCCACAATCCCAGGTCACTCCAAGCCCATCCAGCCTGGCCTTGGGCATTTCCAGGGATGGGGCAGCCACAGCTTCTCTGGACACCCTGTGCCAGGGCCCTACCCCCCAGACAGGGAAGAATTTTTCCCTAATACCCAGTCTCAACCTATTCTCGTTTAGAAGTGATTCCCCCCTGTCTTCTAACTTCAGGCCCTTTAAAAAGTCTCTCTCCGTCTTTCTTGCAGGCTTCCCTCCCTTTTCAGGTACTGAAAGGCCATAATTAGGTAACCCCAGAGCCTTCTCCTTTCCCGGCTGAACAAGCCCAATTCTCTCAGCTTATAGCAGAGGTGCTCCATACCTCTGCCCCATCTTGTGACTCTGTCCTGCTGCTGGTGTCCTGCCTTTGACATGTATCTGATTCACCCTTGTTCTTTTCACTAAACAGGCAGAAAAGTGTTTCTGCTCTCTTCACTGGGTTATCTTCCTTATTCCATTCTTTATGGAATGTACATTAAAGAGGCAAATGCACATTAAAGGGCCCAGCCAAGCCCAGCAGACTTACAGACTGGAACCGGCACACTGTACATCCAGGACAGAAACAGAAAATATGTCCTTCAGGAGAAGACTCAGGCTACTTGCCCAGCATTTTTTAATTTCAACTTGAAAACATGTTTGAGATTCTGGGTTGTGTTTTTTGGTTTTGGGGAGTTTCTTACATTTTAGGTTTTCACATTTCAGACATGCTTCCTCTCGAAATTGGTGCATGGTTTATGAAATAAAATATAAAAGCACTGTAACTGCAGAAATGTGAAGTAGTACTGTATATGGAAGTAATTCAAAGTAGAGTTAATGTTTTTCTCTATACAGAAAAGCTCCATTTTGACCAGTACCAAATATGGAACAGGGAAACTCCAGGAACAAAGACAGCTGTAGCCACAAGCCTCAGCTGTAGCCACAGAGCAGCACAGCACTTACAGGATGTTTTTCCATGGGTGTCTCCTGTCTCGTGCTCAGTGAATCCCAGATGATCCCCACATATCTCTTAGGACTGTGTGTTGGCCAGCAGATCCTGGCTGGAAAGAGTAATGCAGATGTAACCTGGGCATTTAATCACATGTAGGAATTTAGGCTGTGTTGGAGCCACGTTACAGCAGCCCCAAGGTCCCTTTCAGATGACAATCCACCTAATCCACAATTTTCAGGGCTAGGTCACTCTTAGGTGAGAACCCACTTGACTCTTCCTGGCCTGGCACAGCTGTCCTGTCCAGGTGCGTGTGGGGATGCAGAGCCCATGGCTGAGGGAGGCCGTGCCTACAGCTCGGGGTCCTGCGCTGAACTGAGCTGCATCTTACAGGGCCCTCATGTTGTGAGTGACTTGTTCATCTCCAGCCCTGCACTTCCAGTTTGGGTTAAACCTGCCACCAAAGCAACGCCGACTGCCGCTGGGGAGCCCTGTGAGGTAGGACCTTGGAGGATTTCCCCACGGCGCTGCTTTCCTGGCTTGCCGGGGAGCCTCTGGTCCACCTCGCCCTCCCCTCCAGCACCAGAAAGGAGCACCTGGAGGCCTCAGCAGCGCTGCGCCCCGACATGGCGCTGGTGCACAGCGATGCATTTAAACCTACCTAAGAAATTAAAAAGCATTGCCGGAGAGCTGGTTTGCAGCGGATCCGACACCCCGCGCAGGCGGGGCCGCGTTCCTCCAGAGGGAGCTGCGGGCCCAGCCCGCGCTGCCCGGGCNGCCCGCTCCCCGGCCGTGCCCGCTCCCCGCCGTGCCCTCTCCCCGCTGCGGGAACGGCTGAACACAAATCCCCGCCGGGCTCCCGTCTCCAGCCCCGTGCTGCCCCTCGCCCAGGGTGCCCCTCACACCTGCCCTTGCTGCGGGGGGCTCGCAGGTCAGCATCTCCCCCCTCCCTCTGAGCACGGGCACGCTGAGACATATTTAAATGAAGCTCTGCGTGCACCGTGACTGTTTGGGCTTAAATACATCCCCTGCCGAACTTGTCCTTCCCAGAAGGCTGCCTGGGCTCTCCGGTGGCTCGCTGCAATATGGATCTCCACTTTGTTTCCTTGCAGACCATATCTGTACGACATCGATTGTACTGGCTAAGAATGCTTACAAACCTATTTCCTGCTGCAGGATGATCACATTATACACAATTACACACTCTAGGAATTTCTCCTGAGATCCAGCTGGGTACAGGCTGGAGTGGCGGAGGAGCCGGAGCGTGTGCGGAATAATGAATCATTCATTCAAGCTGACTTCAAGCTCTTGGGTTGTGCGAGCATGTGGCGAGCTGCACTAGCTGCTTATTGCCCCCAAAAAAGCCTGAATCACCTAAATCATTCCAGATTTGCTTTCCACTGTGTGTACGCTTTCTGGGTCTTGCCACTTCATTATTATTATTATTTTTACCATACCGGAAAGGTTTGTGCAGAATTTATTCTAAATGTCTCAGCAGGAGAAGTCTCCATGAGCCGAGACATGCTGTTCCAAACAGAGACTTTCTCAGCAGGAGCAAAAGCCATGTCCACAAGGTTCCTGCCCTCAGAAGAGACCCAGTATTGCTTGTCCTGTGTTACTGGTGGTGATGGCAGCAGCAGCGGCAGCACTGTGATGCATTTGCGTGGCAGCACTGTGGGGCACCTTCCCGGGATCCTGGGGTGCTAAGGGATCTAAAACCTCAGCATTTCCCTGGCCTGGAAATCTCACAGCCTTAGATGGGTCAGAGCTGCCTGGAAATCATGGAGATGCTGTTTGCCCTTGAGAAGGGCAGGGTTGTCTCGTGCAGTGTTTTTCTGTAAACAAGGAAGCTGATGATTTTCTTTGACCCGCTGTTGGATCTGCCTGGCAAAGCCACGTGCTGTAGTGTCACGGGAGGGACACGGAGATGATGTATGGCCATGATGAAGCCCGCAGTGAGGAGCACAAAGCCCATCCAGCTTGCTGGCCACCCCTGAGAGCAGGGCACTCGCACAGCCACAGTGCCAGGGCTGCAGTGGGGCCACATTGCGACACCCCAAAACCTGACCCTCCGCCTTCCTCTTCCTGGCCCAGCTGCTCCAGGAGCTGCTCTCCTGCCCCACACTGTTTCCTCTGGCCTGGAGAAACACCTCCCTGCACAGCACCACTTCCCTGGTATCCAGCTATGTTTTATCCACTGTTCCATCATTATCTGCCAGCTCAAAAGGCTGGAACATGTTTGCTAGCTAAAGATTTCCTTTTAGGGAGCTAGCAGCAGATTATCCTGGCTGTTTCCAACAACGTGTAATCTAAGCTGTCACCCACATTTCCAATATTTTATATTTTACTTCTGGCAAGGCTACAGCGAGGCTGGAGTGGAGCTGAACACTTGGAGAGCCCTCCTCACATTAGATGGATGGTCTCTACCTGGGACCTCACCAATCCCATCGCCTCCACCCTCAGGTCACCTGAACTTCAGGTTTTTTAACCCTCGCAGGGATCATACTCTATTGCTTTCCTAAGGCTACAACTTCCATTTGTTTATTTTAAAAGAAGAGCTAAAAGTCATATATGGACACGTGGTTCCAAGATCTGCGAAAGTGCTGAATGTTGTGAGACCTGGGAGAAAAAATGAGCAAAACATCTCCACAGAAACACTTCAGAACGCCGTTTGGGAGACCCACCCTTGCCGAGCAGGCTTGTGCACTCCCCTTTTGTTCATCGTAACTTCTGTTTTTATCAACCTCTGCAGAGAGAATTTAGCAGAGGATTTACTGGCACAGAGAATTTTTTTTTAGTTTTCCGATGTGGCACATCCACCCACCGGGGTGTGTTTAGCAGGTGCCCAGCATCTTGTGATAATCTGAAGGGACATTTCCCTTCAGTGCCACGTGAGGTAATGTCACTTTGACCCCGTCTGTTTCTGTCTTTCTGACTAAATGGCTGCTGCGCTGGTGGTTTTGCTGTGCTTAATCTGAGCTCAGTATAAGGCTGATGTGCTCGTTATGTTCTCACATTCCTTTATCTACAAAGCCAGGACCTGAAACAAAACACGGGAAATTCTGTAAGGGCAAACACAACTGTTTTGCATGCCTGGAAGAAATTGTTGTCTTACAGTTGTCTTACAGGTTTTTTCATTATTTTAATGTGTAATCCCAGGCCAGCTGCATCTCAGCTCTAACACTAGATGAAGTTAGAGACTGAAGAGTAATGAAAGAGGCTGAAAGAGGGCCTGTGTGTTTCAGGAGCTCAAGTCCTATTTTTCACAAGCAACCCGGGCTTTTAGCAGCCTAATTGCCATTTACTAGCAGCTGGACTAGCTCTTAATGCTCAGTTTTGCAGAGGAAAAGGCTAATTCTCTTTCAGCGAACAGCGTGTGTCAGCTACAGCAAATGCAAAACTCAGACTTGGCTGTGCGTGTCCTCTGGTGCTTCTGAGAGCTCACAAAGGGCTAAACCACCACCTGCCTGTGCGGAGGATGGTGGATTTTCTGTCAGGATACGGCTAACTTGCTTCTTAAGATGTTGTGTAAAGCACTGAAACCTTCTATAGCAACGAAATAATTCAGAGGAATTTTGCAGAGAGGTCCCTTGTGGGGCTGTCAGCACTTCCCCTCTGTGCATTTTGGAGAAATGATGTGGTACAGAATGGCTTTATCCCCTTTGTCCAAGCATGTGGTGGAAGGGGACCAGCAGGACATGACCCACCTCAATCAGCTTTGGTCAAGCAGGACTTGGAAAGTGGGCTGAACCACTGGCTCATTTTTACATCGCCCTTGGTGGGCACCAGGGAGGAAGATTCTTACTGTCAGGACAGGCTGGAGCTCTTCCAGTATCCAAGGGCACAAAAACACCTCCTGCGTTTGCCACTGCCCCACGCCTTTCAGCTGACTCCTCGGCAAAGGCGTGGTTAGAAAAGCACCAGTAACAAACACCAGTAACAGAGCAGTGCGTGTATAAACAATGGGCTTGGCCTTTGTAGGTGTCTCAGCTTTCCCAGAGCGCTGCACTGGATGTGGCTGGAGCACCACTCTGACAACCTCAGACAGCGGCGACGGATAGAGAAGTCAGTCTTCAATTGCTGTCTCTTCTCAGTCACCTCCGTGTGGTTTTGAGAGTCTTGTAACTCTTGGGGGTGGCAAAGGTCTTGGACGCCTCTGTGCAGGCTGCAGTACTGCATGTGCTAGGAGCCACAAACTGAGAAACACAAACTTCTGTGTTCATTAAATATGTAATGACACTTTTTAAAGTCTCTCTAACACTCTGGCTGCTTTGAGCCTGTAGGGGACAGAATTTCAAAGGAAATTTTCCAGCGTATCCCTCCCACTCAGAACTGGTGCACGGAGGAACTGGGTCCCATTCATCTCTTTGTTGTTTGGGGTTGGCGTCATTTTCTTACCAAGGTTCTCCTGAGTGTCCTGTGTATTCCCAGCTGATGGTTCCCTTGTAGTAACCTACTCATGAGAGCCCAGACTGCAGGCTCCGATGTGGGCAGGGTTTCCCCCTGCTCTGAGGATCAGCCCACTCTTTTCTGCTTTCTTAACTGAAGATGGAGTCACTCCACTGAACATGCAGAACGCCTTCAACAGATATTTTCAAAACCACACAGTTTCCTGCCTGGTGTTTTGGTAGTTATTCAGAAATCACATGTTAACATTAAAGTCATCAGCTTGTTTAAATGTACCCATTTTATTTTGATCTATATACCCTTATGCTGAACCAAGTGTGACCGTGCTCTTCCCATCTTGGATGCTCCTTCACTCCCAGGTTTCTACTGACCAGTGGGATGTTGCACAGCTAGGAGGACCCTTGTCCCTTCCTCCTGGGTTTGCCTCCCATGGGTAAAGACACGTCAATCAATGCATTTAAACTCTACAGGACCTCCTGGGCCCAAAGCCAGCCTCCATCCACATCCCTGCAGCAGAAGGCCTTCCATATATAAATCCAGACTCCAGTGCCTCCTCTCTGAGATGGTGAAGTGGTATTTTTGGGTTCTCTGTAATGATTTTCACTTTCAGCAAGGCAGAAAGCCTGTGCCTTGATATTGTCCACCATTTCCTAAGCATACAGCGTGTCTTACCTTTGGTGAATATTTGGGTTAACTTTTTCAAGATTTTCCTTGTTATGACAGGACTTACAACATCCCCCTCCTTCTTCCTTTTTTTTTTTTTAATACCATTTTCATCTAATTCCAGGAGGAGTGCTTTCATAGACTGCCACATCTCCATGAAGGCATGAGGAAGTAAACACCTCTGAGCGAAGCCTCCCCAGAAAGGCAACAGCAGTTGGCTCAAACCCCATCTTCCTACTCAAACCCTCACACTTTAAGCACTACTCAGATGATTACTTTGAGTTGCTTTAAGTACCTCCAGTTGTTTTCTGACTGGCTTCTGCTTTGGGCATTGATGATGAGTGGGAAGCCTGAAAACACTTGCAAAGTCTGTTCTGTAGTTTAACCTTTCTTTTATTTTTTTTTTTTTTTTCGGGGGGGGGGG
>WBMY01011673.1:7546-41950 GCA_013397315.1 Donacobius atricapilla
TTTAATCTGGGAGGAGGCTTTGATGTTTTGTCCTTGGTAATACAATGCCAAAAAATAGCTGAGTGTGTATAAAGTTTTACATTGGTCAATAATAGTGTTAAAAAGGGATTGTTAGCACTGCATAGGCTAATAGAATCTTAATGTAAGCTACCTTATTGATTGCCTTCCTGGGACTGTTACCTGGTACATGATCACAACTAAATAAATGTACAAGAAATTACTTCTTTTAAATGAAGATACTTGCCTAATTCTGAGAAATGGCTGCAAAATGCTGAGGCTCAAAAATGCTCTCAGTTGCAGCACACGTAGGCTGAAGCTTTCTGTTTTTTCCTTGATGGTGATCCTTACTGTCCCTTGCAGCAGTAACACCAAAGATCAGGACACTGGGGTAAAATCCCCCAGAAAATGAGGTTGGGGTCAACAAAGGCAGGGTGTGTGTTCTCTCCAAGTCAACATCATAGTTGCGCTTCAGTGGGGAATAAGTGTGGATTTTCTGACCATCTCTCTTGAGAACACATTTGTAGCTTATATGTAGCTCATGGTTTGAGACGTGCGTGCACATTCTCCGCTGTTTTGTCCCCTGCCAGCAGCATCCCCCTCATCTCCTTCTGCAGGCAGGCTATTACACACAGCAGGGTCTCTAGCAGCAGGGGTGCTTTATGTTACTGGAAGCTCCTGTGATGTCAGAAAGATTTAAGAAATAATAACCAAAAAAAATCCCTACAGTTCTGGATACCACTGGTGTCTCCTGATGGCGTCAGGACTGAGGGTTCTTACCCTCTTCCCTGAGGAGGAGCTGCCTCATCTCCTCTTTGTGTTAATATATGTGCTGTTTCATGGAAGCATCCCAGGCGAAACCCAACTGGAGAATGTCTGTTGTCTATACATCCCAGAGTGAGTGAGAGCTAATCCCACGTGCCTTGGTGATAAATGTTGACCCTTGGGTTTGCCCCTACCACTCTGCTCCTGAGCAGCTGCTCTCCGCTCCTGCCAGCCTAGATTTGCAAGAAATTGTGACTTCAGCTACTTTAGTTTCCCTCAACATCTGTCGAGTTGGTGAGAGGTTATATCCTCTCTTCTGTCATCATCTTGTGCCTGCTTTGAGGAGAGGCTGAGACACCACCGCCGTCATCATCAGGTGAGAGATGTTCCTTTCTTTTCCGTGGACTGGCGGAGCAGGAAGCCTGGAGGAGCAGTCCNGCCTCCCTGTCTGCAGGCATCCGTGCCTGGCAGCTGAGGCGCCGCCGGGCAGCCCGTGCTGGGAGCGCTGCCAGGTGAACACATGGGCACGGATGCCGGCCGTGAGGAGCGGGAGCGGGCCCGGGGATGGCAGGATGGGCGTCCCAGCTGGGCGCGGCCCCAGGGCCGGCTGCCGCCGCGGGGCTGCGCGGCCCCGCATCTCAGCGCTGCAGCCGCTCCGGGCAGCCTCGGCGCCGGCAATGCGGGAGGGCTGCCAGGCTCAGGCGTGCCCATCGCGGGCACCTCGGGCTTTGGCTCGGCTGCGGAGCAGGGGAGGGAGCTGGCAGGAGCGGCACAAGCTCCGTGCGCTGCCTCGCTGACGCGCCTTGCCCCGAGCGGCTGTCGAGGATGGCTTTTGCTTTCTGCTCCTGCCGGCTGCGGCCGAGGCCGTGGGCCGGGGAGGATGCTCCGAGGAGGGGAAGAGTTCTTCCGCGGATCCTGGGGATGTGGACAGCGTTTGGAGCACGGGGGAGCCAGGCTGATGCCGGCACTGCTGTCCCTGGAGGACGGGGCGTCAGCTGGGACTTCACCAGGCAGATGTGAGCAACAGGAGCGGTCCCAGGTGTTGGTTTGAGGGATCCTGCCGTGGATGGATGCATTGTTTTCCTGGCACGGTTGAAGTCTGTTGTTCCAGGAGGGTTTTGCCGTGTGTCCCAGGGCATGACCTGAGCCGTGATTTGCTGTGCTGGCTCTCGGAGCTGTCGCTGAAGTGACACAATGGAGTTGTGACTTGCTCCCGACTGGGCTGGAACTGAGCTGGGTGGGAAGCTCAGGTGTTTCCTGAGACAGCCCAGCACCATCCGAGGGAAAACGTTACACAACGTGTAGACATGGAGTAGCTATTGGCTCCCTCCAGCCCCCTCTTGGGGTCTGTGTGTGTAAAAAATGAGCAAAAGTGTTTTTCTTTACATTGTTGAGGAAGAGGGACTCATTTAGTGGATTGGGGTTTGGGGCTTTTATGGTGATGCCATCCCCATCCCCAAGAGAAAGAAATCCTTCCTCCCTCCCCTTCCCTGGGACATGAAATGCTTTTAAATTATGGAATTTGTCCTTGTTTAGAAGGGTGGAACTAGCTCTTTGATAAAACCTCCAGCTCTGCTGTGCAGCTCAAACATAGCAGAGTTAAGAGATGTTTTCTGCCTGGTGTCAGCTTGAAGCCTTGCAGATACTGAATCCCTCTAGAGGAGGGCACATCTGTTCAGGAATCTGATCTCATTTCTGCCTTATAGGTTCTCCAGCTAAATGGACCATTTGCTTTCATGAAAGTAATTGCTTTGAATGCTGTGGAAAAGAGAAGCCAAAGCCACAGACGGCATCTAACCTCGCTGCTGTTTATACAATAAATTAATAAACACTAAAAGGGTAGCACTGAAGTTTACAACAGCACACAGCGTATTTTTAAGCCATCCTGGATGCTGCTAGAAGATCACACAGTGCAGCAGCCACTCTCTGTAATGTGAAAACCCTGGCTGTGGCTGCAGACAGGGGTTACAGTGCACCCAGGAGCATCGTGGAGCCGGGGCGTAGCAGCTCCATAGAAACACATCTGCTCCTGCCCTGCCGAGGGGGAGCTGCTCTGGCTCCACTGCTGCTGCTGCTGGCACTGAACTGTCCCCTTGGTCTGCCTGACCCGAGCCTCAAGAGATCCTGTAAAATACACCAATATTACCAGTAATAAAACCAGGATGCTGTGGGCCTCGGCATATTATTCCTGAGGCTGCTCTGGCCTTCCTGCTGCCCGGATGCTGTACAGGCAGGGAATGTGCTCCCAGCATGGGAGGAACACAGTGAGCCTGGGAAACCTGGGTCGCTCAAACTCCGTGTCACGGTGACTTGTGCGCTCTCTCTGCCCATCAGAGAGGCATAATTCCCTTCTTGCCATAAATCTGCTTCTCTCCCCTGCTGCACTGCCCTGCCCCTCTCTGCACATCCATAGCCCTGCCTCCTGTAAAACAGGAGTACTAGAGCATTCCCTGTCTGAAAGGAGCAGAGGGTCTTCCCCATGCACAGGCTCCCTCTCCTGCCACTGCACCCACCTACAATAAAAATAGTGGTTTATATATAGATAGATTTACTGCAAATGTATTATTGTGAATTTTATGTAATTATGTATGTGCATACTAAAATATATAATAATATGTTATTATTTAAGCATGTAAGGTTAGGCAGATGCTTTTTTAATGTTTAAATTATAATATATTTATTATAATTATATATTTAGGCATATTAAAAAAACATTTCCTCAATCTCATACCAATGTCACAAGGGGAGAGGAATGGAAGGTTGCTGCTAGCTTTATATATGTAACTATAATTTTTTTCTATAGGGCTGTTAAAGGTAGGTTACCCTAGGCTTACTTGTTAATATTGCCTTTTCTGGTTGTTTTTTTGTTTGTTTTTTTTTTGTTTGTTTGTTTGTTTTTTAAGCGGCAAAAGTTACATGGATTCTTCAGAAAGAAGAAACGTTTTTACTGATGTAGTGTTTAAATGGCCCCAACCAAACTGTGGAGCTCATGTTTATCACCCAGGCCACAGCCACCAGGGGCCAGCCCAGGTACTTTCTTTAGAGGCTGTGAAGGGCTGCTACGTGGGGAACGGCAATTTCCCTCCCTCCCGTGCATGTACCTGCTCTGTCCTGCCCTCTCCTCACCTCCTCTGGGAGCTGCCTTCACAGCCTGGAGAGACACATGGCACAGTTCCAATGATGACTTCTTTCTTGCGTTTCTTTTACTAAATATATATAAAAAAAAATATTTCTGCGACAGCCTTCCATCCTACTGGGATTCCAGCACGTGCTCTGCAGAGCAGCTCAGACTCGAGGTGTTTGCCTCAACCTGCAGCTTGCAGAGACGATGTGTGAGGGAGATGAGGAATGGGGCGCAGTAAAGCCAGTGACAAAGCAAGAGTCCAGTTCCAATAGGCTCCTGGCTGAATTTGGGGTTGCACAAAGCTGTGGTTTCCTCTCAAGACAGCAAACCTGTGGGGTTGTGGGTTTTACTGACAGATGGATGAAGATGGTGCCGCTGTCTGCAGTTGACTTTTAAATGAAGTAAGCAGGTAGCAGATAAGATTGTAAGCTGACTGGCACCACATGGAACTGCTTTTATTTAGTACCGTGGTGCTACTGCTATCCTCAGGATGTAGCGTGGTACTAATCACTTCTTCAGCTGGCCTAATTATGATATGTTGGTCCTGAGATGCAGCTGCTTTTATTCCAGTGATGTGGGGATTCACGGAGTACCTACTGCTGCATCCCATGAGTGCAGGGAGCTGCTGGACCAAGGTGCCAAATCTCAGCTCCTGGGTGAAACCTAGTAAGGTGCTGAGCTGTAGCTTCAGGCTGAAGGCAGTCAAAATAAAATTGACCAAGCCTTTACCCACTGGTATTTATACAATGCCACAGTTGTGACCAGGGCTTCACAAGCTGAGGAAGAGCACACTGGAAGTGTTTCCATATCAAATAAACTCAGGACCAAGTATAACAAACCACAGGGTGGAGGAAAAGTGTGATGGAGACTCAAACAAGCAAAAAATGAGAACTGGGGATGCAGTCAGCCCTGGGACTAGACACCCAATTCTCTCTGTGAGCTCAGGAGCAGGATTTCCCTTCCTAGCCTTCCCCCAAGAATGACTTTCTCAACTCTTTTGGGAATATTACATCACTTCAGATTTTTTGTTGTTGTTGTTTTCTCTCCTAAAAATGAGGTCGCTGCTTTTATGCCTTTGCAGTCTGGCTGGGACAATGGTAACTGTTTGCAAAACGCTCCAAAGGACCACCAACCACTAGGAGAGATTTACCCAGGAGAGGAGGGGCTTAGCTCCTGAAATGCATCCTCCTCCTTTCCAGGTCCTCTGAAAGCTGGAATCGATGCTCCACTGTTGGCAGAGTAGGAATTCAGGTGGGACCATAGGGGTCTCTCCTGGGAAGCTCAGAGAGGAGTGCATTTTTGCTGATGGAAATCAGCTTTCAGCAACGTTGCTGAGCTCCCTGCTGTTTCAAATGCTTGCCTAGATGTTAATAATGATGTTGTTCCATAGCTGAACAGATTCAAACAGTGGAAAATACACCCACCTTAGTTAGAGGTGGCTAAA
Source organism: Donacobius atricapilla (assembly GCA_013397315.1). Lineage (NCBI taxonomy): Eukaryota > Metazoa > Chordata > Aves > Passeriformes > Mimidae > Donacobius > Donacobius atricapilla. The sequence continues at coordinate 12,877 of WBMY01011673.1, forward strand.
TAAGCATATTTTATTTAATAAAATGTTATAACACTCTTTTGGCATTAGGTCTGTTCTTGGTGTCCCCTGTGCTTGTTCCTGTGCCTCTGTTGGGTACAGGGCTGCCTGGTGCTGATTTGGCAGCCAAAATGTTTTGTTGGGTTTTTTTTTAATGAGGAACCAACATTTTTGACTGAGGATTTTGGCTCCATTTTGTGACTGCAATCAGCTAGTGACAGTTGAAGACCATGACATTAAAAATATATTTTTTAACTCCAGTTAATTGATCCTCATGGGTAATTAGCATGCAATGGGCTGTTTGCTCCCTATTCATCACTCTGCTCTGCCGAACAAACTTGGCTGTGCTGTCTGCTCCTGTATTTCCACTCTCATCCATGAATCCCCCCATACCTCGGTGATGCCAGGCTTGGATGTCAGAAGGCAGAGGCTTAACCCCAAGCTGGGACAGGCAGCAGCCAGGTGCCATGGGAGGACCTGGGCTGCTGGATGGTTTCAGACATTCTGTGGGTGCTCTGCTCCAGTCTCCATCCCCATTTTTCTTTCTGCTGCTTTCCTTTTCCTGCCCTGCTGCGGCTCCAGCTGGGAAGCCAGGGCCACGTGTGTGTCTCCAGGCTACACATGGAAACTCTGCCTTCTGTGACTGACCGCGGCTCTGCAATAAACGAGGGGAGAGTGTCCCTGTCTGACTGGCACGTTAAGCAGATGTTCAGTCTCCAGACCTCATTTCAGGCAGTCAGAAATGAGAAGGGAGAAGATGATTTTCTCTCCCCAAGAGCCAACGATGCCCTCGCAAAGCTCCTGCATTCACAAAGCCAGGCTGCAAACCCGGCTGGCTGGATGGCAGGGCTGCTCCCTCCCAGGATATTTGAGTGTGTGTGAAGCTGGCTCCAGCTGCAGAGATAAAATGGGCTGAAAGGATGCTTTAGAGGCGCTGAAGAACTGCTGAGAGAATATGCTGGAAGCCTGGGGGTTATGGGGCCGTGTCACAGCTGAGCTGACTGCTTTAGCTCTCCTTCGAGCTACTCTATTTCTTTCAGAAACAGCTCAATTTTTCATAACTTCCCTGTGTGAAAGGCTTATTATTTTTTGTTGTTGTTGTTATTCTCCAAGGTTACACAGCATCTCTGTGGCAGAAATGCAGACCTAGGAAGGAGCCGAGCCATCTCAGCTCCATTTTCGCATCCATCCAGACACCTTTGCCCTCATCCCCAGGCAGCAGTGAAGGGGAGATGTCCCTTTGACAGAGGGATGTAATAAGGGTTATAAATGGAATAACTGGGCACAAAGAGCTAATTAATGTGCAGATGTGCTCTAGTTAATTGGGGACCCTATAAACACCACTCTACCTGGGCCAGACAAAGTTAGGGGAGGTTGTTTGCTCCTTTCCATCTGACACATGAGGAGCAGAGTGAGTTCTCAGCCTTGTGCTCCAGATATGGGTCAGCTTTCCCATTTCCAGGTGAGCCACACTCTCCCACCTCCATCTATGCAAACAGTTGTTAAAATGACTCCTCATGTTCCCATTTAAGTTGTTTTAACTGCACAAATGACTTCTGTGTAGTGGTCAAGATTATAGGCAATGGCTACTTGGAAAGTAAAGCATTTGTGTAGCAGGCTGGGGAATTCTGAATATTTCTTGGAAGAAAAAGGAAGGGCAGTGGTGCCCTATTAAAGCTGTTCCAGAATAACTCCAGCACTTCAGTCCATGTACTTCCTAAGGAAGGGTTTTCCTTTCAGCAGCAGCACAATGGTCACTGCAATGGTGCTCCAGCAAAAATCATCTCAGGGCAGCACCAGGCAGCATCTGCCTTTCATAGGATGCTGCAGGAGTGACAGGCACCAGGCTGGTTTCCCCTGCTTGGCTGCTCAAAAAACCCAAGGAGCATCCATTGTAGGGACAACGGTTGAGACTGTTTTGGGTAATGCTTCAACTTCCCACCACAACAATAGGTGCCCCCAGTCCTAAGGCTTCTCCCTAGTCCTACATCCACCCAGAGAGCACCACTGGAGCTGCTCCGAAGGCACAGCTGCAGTGAGGAGAAATGTGCTGCCAGCTAATACAGCAGGTACTCCACTTACAGCAAGGCAAGGGTGTGGAAAGCATACCCATGGGAACCTGGCCAAGTCCTGCTCCCCAGCCAGCTCACTTTGCCGTGCCTTCAGTGGGACAGCAAACCAACCTCGTCCTGGGCTGCATCAGAAGTGTGGCCAGCAGTCGAGGGAGGGGATTCTGCCCCTCTGCTCTGCCCTCCTGAGACCCCACCTGCAGTGCTGCATCAGCTCTGCAGACACCGGCGTAAAAAGGACATGGACTTGCTGGAGTGAGGAGGGTGGGTTGTCCAGCTTGAAGAAGAAAAGGCTCTGGGGACACTTTGCAGCACCTTCCAGTACCTAAAAGAGACGGACAAAAAAAAGGTGAAGAAGGCTTTTTGCAAGGGCCTGTAGTGAAAGGACAAAGGGTAATGGCTTTAGTCTGACAGAAGGTAGGTTTAGGTTAGATATTGGGAAGAAATTCTTTACTCTGAGGGTGGTGAAGCCCCGGCACAGGTTACCCAGAGAAGTTGTGGCTGCCCCATCCCCAGAAGTGTTCAAAGCTACACTGGATGGGGCTTTGAGCAATCTGCTCCAGTGGAAGGTGTCCCTGCCCATGGCAGGGGGCTTGGAACTGGATGATCCAGTTGGAAGGTCCCTTCCAACCCAAACCTTTCTATGATGATTCTGTAACTGATTATTTTTCTAAAGTAATTGAAATTTGCTCCTGATATTATACAGCTATTCAGGGAGCATTGGTTATGAAGAATTTTGTGAGGGGTTATTTGATGTGCATGGGGACTTTTTGTATAGATTTCTTCTAGCAATAAGGCAAAAAGAAATAAGGGTAAAAGACTCATATGGGACAAAATCTGCCTGGGGCTCAGAGTCAATTCAGAGATGTCTTAGAGTGCCTGCGTGCAGGAAAAAAAAGTGATTTAATGGAACACAGGGCTTCATTCCAAACAGTGTGGCATACCTTGAGCCCAAGGGGAGGTTTTCACAGGAGCTTCTGTCTTTGGCAGGGCTTCTGAGGGCAGTGGCCATCCCAACACCCCCCTGGCTGGGCTTTGGCCGCCGTGAGGCACCAAATGACAGCAAAGGTCACTGCAGTCCCACCAAACCACCCAGCACTGATGGTTCACCTGGAGAAAATGTCAACTGGGGCTGAAAAGGAGGAGGTGATGGGACTGGGAGGTAATTTTGGGAAGCAATGGGAAGGAACTGAGGTGTTTGCTCAGCAGATGTGCTGAGGCCACCTGGCACAGAGAAAGATGGATCCCTGCCTTCCTCTGAGCCGGTCTCATCACATGAAAACAAGAGGCCAGAGAATGAGGTTTATGGCTGGTGTGTCTGAAACAAATCAAAGGGAAGAATATTTGGCTTGCCTGAGCATGGCAGGGAACATACCAAATATTTCATGTGGGAGCATAAGGGTCAAGGTGTTGCTGTGCTCCGTGTTGGAGGAGCACATCCTGATGGGCAGGGACTGATGGCAACAGCAAAGAATGGGCCTAAAGTCACAGATATTGGACCAGAATTTAAATAAAAACTCTACAATTATACATCTCAGTGGGACAGAGTTGGGAACAAAAATCTGGATGTCACCCCAGGGGACTGCAGTCTGCTTTAGGGACCTCCAGTTGCACTGCATTGCTGATCTGCTGCTTTCCCAGTCTCTTCCCTGTCCCTTCCCCACCCCATCTCCCTTCTACAGCTGATGTTGGCTATAGAAAAGGACAAAATTTCAGAGACAAGACAAAAATGGTCTTTCATTTCCATCACCTGTGTTTGCTCACTCACTTCTCTGTCTGACTTCCTAAGTCAGAATTTAACACTTATCACCTTCCCTTCCCACCCCCCCCTAATTTTCCCGCCTTGTGATTTGGGTTTTCCCTGGGCATTAATCTACCCCTTGGGATGCCAAGTTTCCTGCTAGGGGCATCACTTGAATATATACACATGTAATATAAAGGCTGACAAGGGCAGATGAGCAGCTTGGAAGCCATGTGAAGGGTATAAAACTTCGTATAAAACTTCCAGAAATGACAGAACTGGATGGCAGGAACGGCTCTGCAGCCTGAGCCCACCACACTGGGCCAGCTTTGGGATGGGGGTGGGTGTGGTGCTGGAGGGAAACCCCTCTCCTTGGGCAAGCTGCTGGAGAAGCAGCAGAAACTCCTGTGCAAACTGAGCCAGACAGAGAGAAACATTGCCGTGTCTATTTTAGGATTTTTGTGCTGCTGCTCCTCACCACCCTGTCCAAATACATCCCTTTAATGGATGCTGCCCGAGAGGAAGCACATACATCCTCCTGTGAGAGGGTGCCTGTGCCCATAAGCCTGTTTCCCAACACTATAAATTGGTCCTATAAAAGATGTTACTCCTCCCTGCCTCTCCTTAATAACTCCGTGCCGGGACTATAACAGTGCTTTGCTGCCATCATATTTTTCCACCAGGACTCCAGTCCCCCTCTCTTTTTTTCCTCCCCGGTGCTGAACAGCTCCCAGCAAAACCAGGCAGTTCAGCATCCCAGAGGGGTCTGGTGGGGATGCTCTGGGAGGAGGTGGGACACTGGGTACAGAGAAGAGGGCGGTGGCAGTAGGGCCACAGGAGAATTTGGGAGCTGAGTGGGTGCATAGAGTGAGGCCGCAGCAGCTCTGCAGTCACAAGGGTAAACCCGCTGCTTTTCCAGGCCCACCCTCCTGGGATGACCCCTCTGATGATCACAGTGCTCTTTGGGAAGCCCAGCCCTGAAACAGCCCTGCAGTGGAGGCTGTGGGCTTGTCCTCAGGGACTCAGCATTCCTTGTGCGAGGAGCACCTCTGCTGCCCTCATCCAACCTGCCTTCCCGATGGATTGTGCTGCCCAGTGCCAAACAACACAAATGTGAGGATGAAATGGAGCAGGAAGGGTTCCCAGCGGGCTGCCCATCTCCTGCCCATCTCAGCACACCCTTGGCACAGTGCTGGGATGCAGAGGGGACACCAGAGACCCTACTGACACCCCTTGCCACTCAGAGGGGCAGACTTTCAGCTCTATTTAAAAACAGTAAATGCTCAATTCCCCCAGCGAGGGACCAAGTGGGGAAGTGCTCATCTGCACCCAGTCCCCCCTACCCAGTGCCACTGGCACCAGGAGCAAAGCTAGGTCCTCTCTGCATGACTGGCATCCAAATTGTGGCTGCTAGTGGTTTTTTCTGTGGCTGCTGCTTGGGGCTGCTCCTCTTCCTTGCATGCATGGGGAATGTAGCAGAGTAATTTGTGTCTGGAAGTTCATGTTCCCAAGTATCTTTTCCCTGAGGATATCAGAACCTTTTCGCTGAACACTAAAGAGGTGACGTGGTCTCCTTCAAAAATAAATGCATTCCTTGGGTGCTCAGCGTGTAAGCAGAGTGCAGTGTGGCTGCTGAAAATCTGCACAAGCCCAGCATTAGGGCTGTGTTAAGATAATAAAGGTTTAAAACAAACCCTTAGAGGTTTCTCTGACAGTTGAAGCTTGGAGGTATCCCTCGCTCACTGGGTAAAACCTTGGGGAGAACTCCAGGATGTGGTTCACCTCTTCTTGTGTCACTTGTGTGCATGGCTGGGTGCCCTGGGGATAACAGGGCAGGGCTGTGTGCTGCAGGGGATTCCCACACCTGGGGCCAGTGGCATCTTTATACACAGGAATGGGACTGGAACAGGCTGATCCCCTCTGGTGCTCACTGCGTGAAGGAGAAGGGGAACGTCTCAAAGCCATAAAATCTTGTCATCTCACATCTGGCACATCCAGCCCAACAGGTTGGGTAAAAGCAAGCAGCTGCAATGTCTTCTCTCTCACTTGTGCCTGGATTTTTTTTTACAAAGAAGATCCCTTCCCCTTGCTGTTCATTCCCTCTAATCAGAGCTGTGACTCTCCTGCTGCAACCCCGCAGCAAGTTGCTGTCAGGAGCAGCCCCCTTGCTTTATGCTCTTCCAACAAAGCATGGCCAAGTATTTGCATGAGGGCAAATACTTTAATGAGCTGCTTTTCTGATGATGTAAATAATCTTGTCATCTTCCTGACAAATCAATGCCTACTCCCCCCCTCCCCTTTCTAACTGGCTAAAGTGTTAACCATTACTGCTTTGGGGCTTATTAATATTTTGGAGTACAGTAGTGACACGGGGAGAATGCCGGGAGGCTGTATGAATTAATGCTCCTTTGCCTGTCAGGGTATTTAAGTCTTAGGTTTGGGACGTGGGTGATTTAAATAATTCCCATGGATTCCTCAGCTTCCCTTGTCACATGCATGGGGACAGAAGAAATCACACGTACAAGCATGATTAACTAATGAGCTGCCTAATGAAGTGCTTCTGACTACAGGCATTAACCATCTACTGCCAAACAGATCAGGGGGGAAAAAAAAAAAAAGGCATAATCCCGTGTCAAAGTTCCCTAGTGTGTCACCCTGTCTTTGGTAACAGAGGCTGGTCCCAACCCACATGTGAGAGATGCTCCCTTCTGATAGGAAGAGGTTTATTTAACCAACCCAAATTAGCAGCCTCTCATTTAGCAGCCTTGAGCAGGGGGCTGCCAGTAACAAAACCCAGTAGGAACCCAAAAGGAACAGCCCACAAAATGAGGAGAAATTTAATGAAAAAAAAAAACCCTCAGAATTTTTAATATCTGCATGTATAAAACACAGATTATCACACAGATGCTCTGACAACACACATTTCCAATATGTAAAAGTCACACATTTTTAAGGCCAGGCCCTGTCTCTGGAGCTTGATTTGCCAGCTGCAGTCACTGTCTGTACCAAACAGGGGCTGCAGGGCCAGGAAACAAATGCAGCTCCTCTTCCTAATGCAGGTAAATCCAAAACTTCCCATGGAAGCAAGAAAAACGCTGTCTGGAATTGGCTGAAAAGCTGTGCATGGGTCAGCAATGCTTTTGGGGGCTGTGAAATGTCACCTGTGGGATGCAGAGAACTGTACCAGGCAGCCACCAGCTCCTCCCAGATTACTTCAAGGAATTAGAAGGGTCTCCTGGGGCTCCAGCCTTTCTGCCCTTGGGTTGGGACTGAATTATTTGTCCAACCATGACATTTCTCAATCCACAAGTAACCGGCCTGTCTCTCTGTTTTTCTCCTGGAGCAAAGGGGGAGTGTTGAAATAAGGGTGCCCCTCCAGGCTGATCCTCACAGAGGATCAGTGGCATTCCTGGGGACTTACTCTTCACTGGGCTGTGGGGAGGAGTTTTGTGCTCAGGTGGGATGTAGATATGGATCCTAGAGGGCTTGGTCCACCTGTTTTCTGAGGTGAAGTGCATATCTAATTGCCATTCCCAAATCCAGGATTCATGATACATCAAATGGGATTTTTACTGTGGGTGTGGGCTGTGAGTTTCCATCTAATTCCCTGTGTTTAGTCTATTTCCCCAGGGGCTGTTTGGGGCCCTGCTCAGCCTGGGCTGGGCATCTCTCCTGTGTGTGTTTCCTGCCTCCCGACGTGCAGGAAGCGGTTTTGAGGGATGTTGCGGAAATTCTTTGTCTCCACTTCCTATTTCTTTTCCTGCTCACCCCCCTCATGCAGGCACGTGTGCTGCCTGCTCGAGCAGCCTTGGGCTTCCTTGTTCTGGGGCATATCTGGTATTTTATGCTTTATAAAAGATGGGAAGGGCTGGATTTTGATGCTTTGACAAGATTCTGTGTACTAGGTATGGCCAGGCACTGGTGTGGCTGTCCTTGTGAAGCACAGTGCCTTTCTCCAGGCTGATCCATCCTCCCCAGAGGCTAGGGTGGTCCTTGCTCTGCTGAATGTCCTCCCATTCAGATGTTGGAAGAGCAGAGTGGGTTTGGGTGCAGGCTGAGGGCATTCCTTCTTCTCGTCCTGGATAAATGGCTTTATTCCCACAAATTACAGGATGTAGGAGCTGCCAAAAATCCCGGTGTTTTCCAACAGCATTGTCAGCAGCTATTCCTGGGTGCTCCTTTCCAGCAATTTGCATGCTGGAAAGTGAATTTCTGCTACACAGAATGTGCCTGCGCAGGGGGGGAGGCCAATGGTTGTGCCTGCAGTTTGGTTTTGTGGTTTACAATCCAGTGGTTCCCACTGTGGTAGGAGAGATGCCGATGCTGCTGGGACGAGGGCCAGCCCAGCTCCTCTGCCTCCAATCTCTTCTAGCACCACAGAGGCCCTTGAGCTTGCATGGCATAAGGGATGGGATGGCCCCAAGGCAAAGGGGTCTCACTGTGGCTTGGGAAACCCCTGGTAAGCTCTGCTCCTTGTTTCATCCCCCTGAGCAGTGTCACGGGTGTGCTGGTTTCCCCAGGGTTTGCTCAGTTTGGTATTATTTTGGAGCTTCAAAGTCTTCAGCTGGATTATTTTTTTTCCCCCCTAAACATTTATCCAGCACCTGCAGCCTCGACAGTTCTCTGGTTTAGGCCAGGAACTGGTGAGACTCCTTCTGTCAGCCAAAAGGGGCCCTTGGCAGATCAGCACCAGGCCCCTTTGCCAGGAGTCTTTCCCATTTCTATGATCTGTGTGCTAAGCCAGGGAAAACAGAGGGATGTTACAGGGGAATCGGGGTGGATAAACTCTGCAACACTAGGAGCGGAAATTTGTTACCTTCTCCCACCTACAGCTTCCCACAGACTCTGTGGGGCTCCCATCACTCCTGCCATGCCTCTGCATCCCAGAGACACCCATCCCTGTCTCAGAGCATCAGACCAAGGCAGGGATGACCGGGAATTACCTGCTGACCCCGGGCAAGGCCTCCTCGGAGTCTGAAATACAAATCCGAATCCTTTAACTATAGCCCCATCTAATGGCTCGATCCCAGCAGCTCCCTGTGCAAAGCCGGTGCCTGGGTGGGAGCAAATCCTGCTCAGGAGCTGGGGGTCCCTCACTGGCAGGGCATGCCAGCAGCCCTTCCCCTGCCAAGAGTCCGTGGTCAGGGACACAGCAGCAGGTGCCGCCTCCCTGGGGACACCACCGGCTCTGCGTCCCAGGCTGCTCCGTGCAGCGCCAGAGCGGGGTTGGTTTCCCTGCTTTGCTGGGGGTGAAAAAGCAGCTGCTTTGATGAGCTGTGCTGGGCAGCATTCCTTGTCCGCAGGGCCCTGGACTCCAGCAGGAGCGCGGCTGGGACACAGCAGCAGCCTCCGGACACACCGGCCTGGACACATCTCCTGGCTGATGCCGGGGCTGGGGCACTGATGGGAGCCCAGACTCAGCTGGCTGCCAGCCCTTTCCAGCAAGAAAAATCGGGAGAATTTCCAGCAGACCCACGAGGTGGGCCCTGGGGCGTAGAGCTGGGACAGCCACTCTGCCCCCGAGCCGCTTGCTCCTGGGCTGAGCCCCTGGAGCCGTGTGGAGCTCTGCACTGATGTCCCAGCAGCAGCAGAAAGGTCACCGGATGGTGACTTTAACTGAATTTAAGTGCTGTCTGTGGCTGAGGTAGCAAAAGCCATGAGAAATTAGGCCAGTGGGGCTGGTTTTGCCAGGATGGCTCAGCCCAGCTGCTGCCTGGAGGAGGGGTCCTGCCTCTGCCCTGAGCCTTGCTGGCTGAAGCATCCCTCTCTCTTTGCAGAGGGTGGTGGCCCTGGTGCTGGGTGTGGGGTGCTGGCTGGGGCTGTCCCGAGCCTGAGGAGGCTGGTGCTGCTGCCTTTGGGGAATGGCTTCATGTCAGCCAGGTCAGTAGCTGGTTTAGGGTGGGGGTTTCTTTTTAAACTGCATTTACACACGTCTTCAAATATTGGTGTTGACTCAAACCCAGCTCCCAGCCGCCAGATGTGGCTGTTCTTGTCTTCTGGAGCCAAACCATGGTGTTGAGATGATCTAACAGCAGGCTGGAAAGGCCGGATGTTCCGCTGAGTCCTCCCAGGGTGGAGTGAGGTGGGCCAGCCCTCTGTGGTGCTGTGGGGATGTTTTAGTCACGTTATCCATGTGTCAAGGTGTGCACTGGCACCGTGTGTGCATCCACAGCCTGGCTGTGCCACCCAGCCTGCCTTGTTCGGGACTTTGTGCTGCCAACAGCAGCACACAGTAGGGAAATGAAGAGGATGTAGGCCCAGCAGGAACCCGGCTGCAGCTTCTTGCCTTAAAAACAACTGTGGGGTTGAAGACAGGATCAGGATTTTTCCAAGCCTGGCTGAGAGAAATGTTCCTGTGGCTGGGTAAAGAAACTCCTCTGTGCAGCATACTTTGCTGGCTCTGGTTTTCTACACCACTTCGAGTGCTGTGGGTATTTCCCTTCACCTCCCACTTCCTCCATGCACGAGGCTGTGCCCTGGCTGTGCCATGTGACCTGGTCCCTGGGACCCTCATGTTGGTTGAGTCTGAGTAGGGGTGGTGATTTTGGGGCTTTTTGAGAGCCCTGGGGGGCACGAGGCTATTGAGAATAAGGTGGCATCATCAGGAATTGTCCCCTTGGCTCTGCAGCATGGTGAGAGCAAGCCCCAGCTCTCCCACAGCAAGTTACACACTATCCCACAAAAGCACAGAAATGCAGGAAACCAACAGCTGGAGCTTTAAGATATTTCTTTTTTTTCCCCACTGTTTTTGGTCTTTGCCCTTCCCTTGGCACTAGGGAAGGGGATCCTCCAGCAGCTGGGGCTGGACCAGGGTGCTGTGGCACGGCTGTGACTGGTCAGGCTGGCACCCACCAGGCCAGCCAGCCCTGCCTGGGCTGGGCATGCCATGGCTCCCTGCTCCTCCATGGTTTTCATTTGCTTTGTGGCCACTGCAAGTTCCACCAGCGAGGCTGGAAGGGAAACCTGGCCCATCTCCCACTGGGTTGGCTCCAGGGGAGCAGAAAGTGGCTCTTTGTGGGGTCCCTTTTGCTGTAAGGGGGAGCTGCCCCCCAGCCCCTGTTTATCCAGTACCCGCAGGCTGGCCACCAAAGCCTACCTGTAAAAATTAGTTTTGGCACAAGATGCCCAGGGAGAGCATTTGCCAAGGAAAAATATTATCAATGGGCTCTAGGAAAACAGGATTACTCATCCAGGGGAAAATCACCCGGCCAGGTTGAGTAACCTGCAGAGAGATACTCAGCACAGCTTCATCCCCAGTTGCAGATGGGTGCCTGCAAAAGGATGGTGCTTCTCCTCAGCGCTGCCCCACGTCACCCAGTCTGCCCCATCTTGGGTTGGTGCAGGCTTGTGGGTCCCCACTCCCCGCCAAGGGACACATTAGGCCAAAGGGGACATTTGTGGGGTGTAGCTGGCTGGGGCAGGGGGTGGTTTCTGTGCCGGGGCTGTGCTGGGATGCTCTGGAGCTCTGCTGTGCCAGGGCAAAGCCCAGCCCTAAGGCACTGCCTGGGGGGCAGCTAATTTTGCTTCCTGCCTTGTTCTTCCCATCACCAGGCCTGCATGAAGTCACTTCCTCCTGGGCATGAAGCAATCCAAGTTTTAGTGTCACTTTCTTTTCTTTCAGACATTAAAACCCTCTGTTCTCTTCAAGCCAGAGTCAAATTCAACAAGCATCAAGCAAAACTCTGCTAGGTGTTCTGAACTCACTCTGTGACCTGTTTTGACTGTCCAGGCTACAAATAACTTCCCAATGTTTTACACAGCCGGAGAGATGGGATTTGAGAATTGCAACTCTCCAGTGCAAACTGCTGCCATGGGCAGAAAGACCTGGGGTGGGTTATATGAGGAAGAAGACCACTTCATAATGTCCATCCAGGCAGGTCTAGAAAGGACACCTGGGTCACAGCTGGGTCACAGCTGACTGCTCAAGTGGCACAGGAAGGGTCTGAAGGCCACGGCCATCCTGGATTCAGGAGCAGTCACAGCCAGAGGGGCCCATGCCCAGCCTGTGCCCAGCCTTGGAGCAGCAGAGGTTGTGCTGGGCTGCCCAGGCTCTGCGGGCACAGCTGCCCCTCAGTCCCTACAGCAGAGCTGTTCCCACACGCCCCAGAGGCTGTCCCAGGCTGGCGGGTGTTCCACTAATGGTGGTGGCAGAGGGCCAAGCATTCCTTCTGCTGGGTGAGCAGTGGTGCTCTCCTGCTCACAGGTCATCCAGAGCACAGGGGAGAGCCTGGGCTTGAGCATTCCTGCACAGACACAGTGCCAGCAGCCCTGGATGTGCTTCCCCAGGACATCCCTGCCACACCAGGGCTGCTGCCACAGCAGGAAAGGAGCTGCAAGCAGGCCTGGAGGGTGGCACAGCAGCTCAAACATCCCTGGGGAAAGGGAGTGGCAAACTGTCCAGGCCAAGGGAATCATCTTTTTCCACTCAAATCTGCTCCACCATCAGGGAGCACAGCCAAGGGGAAGTTTTGCTCAAATGCACTGTGAGGGAGAAAACATCAAACCTCCTCCTGAGCCTCAGCACAGACCAGCTGCCAGGTCAGATGAGAGCAGCGACCATCACCCAGCAGCAGCTTTCTTAGGACAAACATGCATGAAAGCTGAAGTCCAGCACTGAGGAAAACACTAAACTCCAGAGAAGTGGAGGCTAAAATAAGGAATTACTCCTCTAAATCTGACCACCCGCAAGCCATGCAAATGGTGACTCCCTGATTAAAAGGAGAGAGTTTCTCACCAGTTTCACGATGGAGATGGCACAAAATGAAAATAGCAAGGGCCGGGAGAAGAATTTATTACAGAGAAGCAGTGTTGCCTTGTTTTTCCTCATTCCTTGCAAGTTTTGTATCTTTAGGATACCAGATGGTAACTTTGCAGATGCAGTATCTATATTGCATGGCCATGTCTAGATCTATACTAGTCCAAGCAGTTTAATATGTTTCTTTAAGCCAGTCCGGAGTTTCAGTAAAACTTCTGATGTCCAAGGGGCAGGCCTCAGATGAGCAGTATTCAGGGAAAGATCTGGGATGGCATTGCATGCTTTGCTTGATCTTCCAGTACATGGTGGTGGGTGTAGCTGTGGTGTGAGTTGAGAAGTTTTATTTTTTAAGGCAATGGACCCAAAAGCACGTAGCTGAGATTTGTAACCTGCCCTCTGAACCCAGCTGTGGTGCAAGCTGAGCACACCAGAGCCCAAGGCAGGTTCTCTGCTGCCGCAGAGCATGAGACCAACGGTAGCACAGGGACTTGCACTTCTCTATGGAAAACAAAGCAGTGATCCAGCCCTAAAATTTGTCCCTTTGACAGCAGACCCCCACGTCTGATGACCCTGCCCACTACAGTTACCTCAAAGGCTGCAGCCAGCTGCTCTAAATCACAGCCTCTCATCTGTGACTGACAAAGCAAAGTACAAGGCAGAAAGTGCCAAAAGCCAAGGGGTGGGAAGGACAGCAAAGGGGATAGGCAAGGATAATTTCACAGAGAAGACAAGTGGCTTAATTAGCAAGTTGTTTTGAGCATACTGCTTATCCTTCTGGGATAGCAGAGCCAAGGAAGACCATGCCTTGCCCTCTCCCATGGAAGTGCCTTGAAGAACCTGTTCTAACAATGGTTTTTCCCCCGGGATTATTTAGCTTTTCTAAAAGGACCAGTATATTCTGAACTGAGCTTTGTCAAGCCGTTGATGTTGTGTCACCTGGAGTCACTGCCAGTGACTCTGTTCATTCCATGAAGTGTTTATAATAATTCTCTTGTGGAAGGGAGCTGCCTAAAGTGAGCTAGGAGGAGCACAGCTCCTTTTTTTTTTTTAAATTTCCTTTTAACTGGGGAAAGGGGAATTTATACATGCACGAGACAGGTAAAATAGGCTCAACCAAGGCAGGCTTGCTGCTGTAATTACTTTGGTTTTCAATGCACTTGCATATTTCATGTGAAATTAGCTTGTGGCATACCCAGACTATGGTACATGAACTTCTCAGCATCTTGCTTCTCACAGCACAGCACTTTGTTCTCTCCAACGAGAATTGTGCTCCCCAGGTGAACTCTGGGACCAAACTAGTGCGCATCCTAGACTCAGCTCCAGGATAAGCTGCTTACCACCAACAGCTAAGCAGTAAAAAGTGACTGACACAAACCTCTGCATAACCTTTTTGCCTCTAGGTCCTTGCTTTTCTTCTGGTTCAGTCTGAACTGGGCATGGTCCTGTCTCTTGGCCTCTGGGTGAGGGATTTCAGGACTCCTGGAAGAGGGACCTTACAGGATTTAGCTGCCCATGTCCAACCCCCCCTGCTATCCACTTGAAACCCAAAGGGATGATGCAGTTCAAGCTGGGCGCTTCCAGTACTGACAGATGGCCCCATCCAGCAGGCCAGTGACATTCCTGGGCAGAGCCTTTGACCACAGTGTGAGCATGGCGCTGAACCTCTGAACATGAGAGAGAAGATAGCAAGCTTATCTTAGCTCCAGAGCCATACACAGCAATGCCAAGGTTTGCAAATTAATAAAAAGCCAACAGCATTACAGATAAATGTATTTTAATTAGGATTAAATACTATCTCAAGTTATCTTGAAATCGCACTTGTACTGTACTATCAACAGCCAGAGGCAATAAAAAAAGGTCTGAAAACGTAGAAGTTCTAGCATCCAACACATGACAGTTAGTGCTGCCATTTAAAGCGACACACACCGCTCCCAAGAACAGATACTCTTAGAGGAAAAGGTTGTAACATTTTTGTATGGACAAAAAAGAAAAAAGATAATTTGAAAACCAGAAGAAATATATTAGTGCCTGCCTTTTTAAAAGGTTTTTTTTTGTTGTTGTTTTTCTTTTTTTTTACATTAAATACAGTTTTCTTTAAAAGCAAGGTACTTTCTAAATTCATGGTTTATATACTGTATGTACACAAGAGCAGAACATTGTACAGTGTTTTTGGATAAAGCAGCACTAACCAGCTGTAAGCTGGTACGGTGTTGCTGACCCAAAAAGCAAGATGACAAGTTAAGCACTCTAGGAGAAGTATCTCCATGGTTGGTATGAGAAAAGTAAAGTATCATGTATGTACAAACTGACCGTTCAAACAAACCCTGCCAACTCAACACCATTTGCCATGGAACTGCACATGCTGCAGCTGATCAGTGGAAGCCTGACTGCAAGAGCTGGTCTGAGACCCAAAGCAACCATTTCCTTTCAGTAACAAGGTGCATCACCCATGCAGAGAGCACTTGCAAAGTCATTATTGCAACATGTCACCCTTGGGCTCTGGGGGGAGCGCATTCTTACTGCAGCCTCAAGCCAAGGAGACACCTGCACTGCTTTTTCACTATACAAAATACAAAATGCCCCAACCAAACCATATGGAAATTGAGATTAAAGCTACATTAAGTATCTGTATGTGCACCTGGCCTTTCTGCCCACAGTTACAAATTAAAGCAGAAAGTTTGCACCCCACTGTCACCAGTTCAGACTAAAATGGAGTGGCAGTGATTTCCTTCATTAGTGCAACATTAACTCCTATACTCTATCAAGGTGACTGACTGCTCTCCAGACACACAACATGTGTATTCAAGTCTTACAAAACTGGTTTCAAGTTTGTAGCCTTTTTTTTTTTTTAGTCTACCCCATTAAAAACCCCATTAAACTCAGGAGTAGTCTGTGTCCTGTTTGAAGTCAATTGCATCAAAATATCACTTTTATTCTAGGGTTAGCAGTGGGGCAGAGATTAAGGTTCTTCTTTTTACACATACTTTTTAACATCATTCAGTTTACACCTTCAGAAAAAGTTATTTGCTGTACTTTCAGGACGTCCATCCTTGTCTTACACACTACACTAGTTTAAGGAACTGAATGTTTCTTCTTTGATGAGGACAGAAGTGAGACAACTTGTTTCTAAACTGCATTAACTTAAAGTTTCAAGTTTTAATGGTGTAAAAAATCTGACATTCAATTACAGTTAAGAGAAACTTGCTACACAGCAAATTGCATCCAAATCTACCAGTTACTGATGGGACCTTTAAATTAACCATCAATGAGTAATTCAAGGCATCCAGACCTGGAAACATCAGATCACCCAGCCAGTGAACCAGCAACTCCCTCCCCCCTTTTCATGAGGCTTTAACAACTGCAATTGACGTGACCTCAGCACTGGAGCCAACGACTCCAATCCCCAAAAAGGTTAGGGAGATCCTGTGTTAAGCCCAATGCAATATGCATTAGTGTCATGGAGCAGGAAGATCCCAGTGTCTACTTGTTAAAAGTTCACACAAACCATACAGATACAGACAGGATGAAATACAGACTCAAAAGGATCCATTACGCTTGAAGAAAATTCCAAATAAAATGACATCTTCTGCACAGCCCAGCCTCAGACACAGCCACACCTTTATCTAGTATAATAAACTCTGTAGTAAACTGTTTTTGACCTCCATAGAGAGTAGGAGTTGTCAAATTTAAGAAGATAAACTCCTCTCCCTGGGTACTGGTGGCTGCCAGCATACACTTCTTCGTGACAGTCTCGTCTGTACACAGGCACTATTTCATCTAGCTGAGGCTTGTTGGCATTCTTTTTGGCTTTTTCTTCACTGCTTGTATTTTCTGCAAGAGAAAAAAAGGGGTGTAAGAGAACATGGGTGGATGCTTTATGAGAAAGTCAGACTAATCTCTGAAGGACAAGGCTCTCTTTGTTAGTTAGGAATGAGAGGAGTTGCAGGGATTCATACCAAGGCTGGGGCTGAAGCACTCAGCACAGAAGCAGGAGGAACAGCAAGATGCTCACTTTATCATGACTTTAACAGTTTGATATTAAAACCCACCACACCCATCTCTGCGGCACAGCCAGGTCAGTCTGTGAAGATGCCGAACTCTAGTTTTCAGTAAGACAATCACCCATCACTGGCAGCCACTGATGTGACAGTGATCTCTGACCAGCAGAGATTACTTGGTAGTGAATCCCAGAAAGCCACTGCTTCCTAGGTCAGGGCAGCTCCTTCCAAGCAAATCACATGCTCATTTAAAAACATTTTTGTGATGCTAGACTCGTCCACAGGCAAAAGCTGTGACCTGTGTCTCAGCCACTATCAGGACTTGTTCTCTGAAGCCATTTTGCTGCAGCCTCAAGGAAACTTCCTCCCTAGGAACATCTCTTGAAGAGCAGGACAGGATTTTTCCTAAGGTTTCTGAGTGCAGATCCACTGTGCTCTTACAGCACGGGTCCCAGCTTAGTTTACTGAATAGCTCACTTAGGAAAAGGATTTCCCCAGAAGCAGCTGCTTTAACCTGTCTGTGATCCAAGGAGGGGACTGAAGTTACTTGCAGAACTGCAGTTCCTTTTCAAAGCTGAAAACGTGACTCCAGCCAGATGGAAGCCAGGGAAAGCAGACTACACAAGACCATCGGTGGGGGTTTCCCTCACAGCCAGCTCTGACAATTTACATGCATTAGCCTCCTTACCTTCCTCTTCCTCCTCATCATCACTGGACTCGCTGACATGCACACTGACTGCAGTATTAGGGGAGTCTGTCCATTCAAAATACACCCCAAAACCAATGTCATAATTGTCTGTAGCGAACTCCCAAAAGAGGTAAGACCCCTCTTCATGAGTTGGTACTCTGACTGTAACCACTTCTCCTCGGCCCACTGTGATCACAGAGTCTGCATCCTGACGGATTTTTTCCTTGAAGTCTTTTATCTGGGGTCGTGTCCACATGGATGGGGCAGCGATCACTGGGACAGAATCTGGAGAGAGGGGAGAAAATGCTCCAGGTTAGGTTTTGTTTCAGTTATTTATGCTGCATACTTAGGTGTGCCTTGAGAGCACTTGAGGGCCCCAAGCATCAAAGTTGCTACCAATAATTTTTTTTAAACTGAAGAAGCAAGTTTCAGCTCTGAAAAGATATATGAAACAGTGCAAATTTAGTTGTAACACTACTAAATGCTACCAGTTTATCCACCACATTTAAATCAACAGCGCTTATGCAGAAAAGCCTCAGAAGGCAAATGTACTGTCACAGGTGACAGGTTTATATTGCACAGGAACCCTTCACTGGAAGGATCTTTAAACAGCTCTGACCCAGTTCAGATAAAACTGAGCACATTTCTGCCCAGAACAGCTTTGTGCTAGAACTTTTATGCTCATTTCCTTACGTCTAGAGTGACAGTTGGTTCTGGATCCCATCAGCTTTGCTGAAATGCTTTTCCTGCTTCCTCTTTCCCTCCCCTCCCAAAGCTGAGCTTTGCCTAAGCAATATTATTCTCCCATGAGAGACAGCAGCCTCAGGAATCAAACCTAGCTTTTCCATAGGCAAGTGAAGCCAAAGAACTACACTAAGCCTACTTAAGACACCTCAATCCTAAGAAAGGCTTTTGCTATATATTTTTAATTAAGAAATTCAGCTAGCCCCACCTTTTGGTCCATTCTCCAGTGCTTCTTCCAAAACCTCTGGATCCAACTCTTTTTCAGGGCTGTCTGCATGTGCACTGGCCTGCCCATTAATGGAAGGGGTGTCCCCTGGGGCAGGGGTGTTCATCTTCGATGCAGTAGTCAGGGGAGTCCCTGTTGCTGCCACCACTGCATCCTGCTGCTTCTGTAAGGCTGCCTAAAACAACAGGAATTTAGGTCAAGTACAACCAAACCCTCACAAGATGCCAGTTTTACACCTTCCAGCAGAAGGTATAAAGACAATTCAAAGAGAAAACTTCTGCCTTCATCCTACAAGGGGGCTTGACGCAGAAGACCAGAAGCAGCACCCATTAACCAGTTACATCTACTCAGTCCCAAGGATGCGAAGTCACTTGGTTCTAGGCTGGTGGACACAACCCGAACAAAAAAAATTTCAACTTTCAAATTAACTACAGTACACACAAACTTACAGTTTACTATGGAAGGTTTTCATTCCTGTAACATTTCTATCAAAGTTCGAAGTGTGACTTATTTACTGGGGTTATTTTTTTGCTGGCTGGAAGGGTTCCATCCAGCCTGAGCTCATGCAGGTCTAAAAAGAGCTGACTGTTGAAGGTCTGTTAGCTACTTGCCAATTTATGAGTTAAACAGTGAATTCTCTTGAGCAACCTCCTGGCCCCTTGTTATCGCCCAGAGAGACAACACAGGCTTTTTTCTTGGGACAGGGAAAAGATGTGACAGTGCCACTCGAAAGGATAACCTAATAATCACAAGATTTTGATGAGCAAATGCAATATAGGTGTGCTGCAGAAATATGAAGACAACACAGAAAAATGTCAGGTAAGATTTCAAATTTAAGCAATTGCACAGATGCTGTCCAGACTTCACTATCTACTCTGGCAGTTTTGTGCACTGATAGAAAGGTGATGTGAACTTTTCCAGTAAACTATTGCATACAGCCTTTCCAAGATTAATTGCATCAGAAGCTTATCTCTACGCAGAACAGCACTTTCTAACTGCACTAACAGATCCCAGCGCAGCAGACTCACAGGCATCCAAATAAAGTATTCCTCAGAAGTGTTATGGAAGCTACATGAGGGAAATCCAAAAAGTAACTATAACAGGGCAGAAAGTCTCTGCCTTTCCTACACCACTTCAGCTCCATCCAATCATGGTTTGGCTTAGAAGAGAGCTATAAACATAATCCAGTTCCACATCCCTGCAAGGGGACACCTTCCACTAGACCAGGCTGCTCCAAGTTCCATCAAACCTGTCCACGAACACTTCCTGGGATGGGGCTTCCACAGCTTCTCTAGGCAACCTGTGCCAGTGTCTGACCACCCTCACTGTAAAAAAAAGTCTTCCTTATGTTCAATCTAGACCTACACTCTCGCAGATGAAAACCTTTGCCCCTCATCCTGTCACTACAGGGCCTGGTAAAAAGATCTTTCTTTGTGTTTCTTATAAACCCACTTTAGGTACTGAAAGGCTGCAGTGAG
Organism: Donacobius atricapilla; assembly: GCA_013397315.1. Classification (NCBI taxonomy): domain Eukaryota; kingdom Metazoa; phylum Chordata; class Aves; order Passeriformes; family Mimidae; genus Donacobius; species Donacobius atricapilla. The sequence continues at coordinate 32,573 of WBMY01011673.1, forward strand.
GTTTTCCCAGAGCCTTCTCTTCTCCAGACTGCACAGCCCCAGCTCTCTTGGCCTGTCTTCATAGCAGAGGTGCTCCAGCCCTCTGAGCATCTTTGCGGCCTCCTCTGGACTTGCTCCAACAGGTCCACATCCTTCTTACGCTGGAGGTCCCAGAGCTGGATGCAGCACTGCAGGTGGGGTGTCATGAGAGCAGAGCAGAGGGGGAGAATCACCTCTCCCCCTCAACCTTCTTGGCACATTTATTTCCTGCATCCCAGGATAAAACTGATTTCCTGAGCTGCAAAAGTCCATTGCCAGCTCATATCCAGTGTTTCACTCACCAGTCCAGCCCTGCAGGACAGCTCTCAACCCATTCACCCTCACGACTGTACTGATACTGGGGAGTGCCCTGACTTGACCCACTGCAGGGGCCTTGTTGAACTTCATGAGGTTTACATGGCTCCCCTCCTTGGACATTTCTTTACTGAGGGCATCAGCCTCCACGAAATACAAATGACTTAACAGGAAATTAGTTACTGAACTTCAGGTCTTTATCTCAAGAACAGACCTCAGGCTGGCAGCTACAGTCTGTCCTACCACCCAAATCACGAGCTGCTTATTCCAGGCAAGCAACTTCATCAGGTATTAGTACCTGCTGAAGTCAGACAATAGGTGCAACGGGAGAGAGAAGTCAGCAGTGCTCAGGCTGGCAGGGAGAAGCAACCTCCAACCCGGCAGTGATGCTACAGTGCTGCATGTGCACGCTCAGCTAGAAACACAGGGCTGACCACAGCCTGCTGCTCTGCACAGATCTTCAGGAGAGCCACCTGAAGAGCTCTGTCCGTGCTCCGATGCACTGGTATGACATTAAATTACACACACACATCACCAATGCTGCAGCAGAGTGCTTCACATTTCGTCTCTAATGGTAATATTGAACCAAGCCATTAGAAAAGACCGTTTAGTGTTTTCTTAATTAACAACTGCTTCAGAAAACTACTCCAAAAGATGAAACAAATAAAGGGGCTTTGCTGCTTGCATCTGAAGCCGCATTAGTCGCTAGCATGGTAACTCTCCCTGTGGCAATTATCTTTTCAAGGAGATAACAGCCGACAAGTTAATGCGTCCTGGTGACAGCCGGGGTCACAAACCCCTCGTTCCCCAGTGACAGCCTGGGACACAAAGCCCAGGATTCCCAGGCATACCTGCTGCTGGGCGAGCTGGACCTGGTAGAGCTGCTGCATGTACTGCTGGTAGTGCTGCTCCTGGAGCTGCCGGATGAGGATCTGCTGCTGCTCGTAGTTGCCGGGATACTGCTGGGCCGCGTACTGCTGGAACTGCACGGCCGTCTGCGAGTTCAGCGCCGCCATGATCTGCTGCCTGCACGGGGAGCACAGCACGGCCTCACCAACAGCTCGGGGCCCTCCACAACCCCTGCACTTCACTGCCTCGGAGGCCACTGCAATCACTTAATTCCATTCCGCAAAGCCCAATCCAAGTAAATCTGCGTAATCAACCTGAACCCAGAGCTAACGCAGGTGTGAGTTTTGCCTAAAAATACGCTGAGAACATAAAGAAGGGAGCAACATTTTCTACCCAGTGTTTGGAAACATCAAATGTTAAAATAACAAGAGCTCCTACATAATTCTCAATCTGTAGTCTGATAAAGAGGCAGCATTACACAAAACCCACATGACTAAACTCCTCAAACAAGCAAAGGAAAAAACCCACATATGCTTTTTCCAGAAACCATCCTTCCAGCAGACCACCTATAAATATTGGTAGGAACAAACCTGCTGTGGCACAGCACAACAATGCGATTTGCTGAATCAAAGAAAAACACACCACATAACTATCTTAGTTTTCCTGGTCAGTATGCAAACAAATATGAAAAACATACATGACCAACAGTGGCCTAATTCAGGAACAACAACAAAAAATGCTGCCAGATGGGGCATCCTCATCTCCAGTAATCTCAACTGCCGAAACTTCAGGAAGAACACATGGGTTACATATGCACAGGCTGTTTTTCTCTTCTCTCCAAAGAGCTAACAGAAATTCTGTGGCTAAATGACAAGATAGATCCAGGGCCTGTCTCATGTTACATCCATCAGTGACCAGCTATCAATGTTTCAGAGGAAGGAAGAAGTATCACACAACTGCAAAAAGAAAAATTCTTTCCCTCTCACTCTTCTTCTATCCCCAAAAATCACATTCTAAAGCATCAGTATTAGACTGGTCTAATATCCCAAAGAGCAGGATTTACTGCTTTTCAGTAAACTTTGACCAGTCTGGATACACTCGGTATCTACATTCCTTTTCTGTATAAACTCTTTATTTCTGTAACCTGCTATGACCACTTAATACACAACTCCCATTCATGTGAAAAACCCCCTCAACTTCAAGGCATACCACGCTTCTTGTTATTTAGCACTGTGCAACACTTTTTATTGTATATACAAATTTATGTCTGTCTCTCACACTCCTCTGGCTCTCACCACGTTAAACAAGCAGCAAAACTTGTGGTTTCATTATTTGCTCCCTTCTCAAAACCACTACATAGCAAGCATAGGATCTACTTCAGAGACACCCCCTGCAAAGACATTTTTATGGTGGAAAATAGTTGCTGACTGATGTGGAACAGCTTCACTATTCTCTTAAATATTACATGTGCAAAGCCAGATCTGTGTTTTCAGCATCTGGATGTGATGGGAACAATGAAATATAATTAGAACTGTATATTCCAAGAATTGTCTCAAATGCAAGGCAGTTATTTTTTTAAAGTGTTGTTTGTTTCCACTACTCACTTCTGTTGTTCCATCCGAAGTCGCTCCTCTTCTATCCTCCTCCTCTCCTCTTCTTCCCTTCTCAGTCTTTCCTCTTCTTCTCGCCTACGTTTTTCTTCTTCCTTTTGTAACCGCTCCCGCTCCTCCTCTTCGCGCCGCCTTCGCTCTTCCTCTTCTCTTCTGCAACATCCACTCAATAAGCCATTTCAGCATTCCTACAATCTTAGGATGAGTTATTTTCAACATGCTGTAACCTGCCTTTTGTCTGCCCAGCGAGGCTTTTTGTCTGGTATCATCTCCTCACACTTAAATTGGCCCAGAGAGGTGTCTTACTGGACACATGAAAAAAACCCACATTACTGCAGAGTTTTATTGCACTCAGTAGCATGACAAGCGTAAATTCTGTGTTAAAATTTCATATTCATGCTAACCTGTTACTATGCTACCTGTATAGCAGAAAAATTTGCCTGGAAGCTTTAAACACATCTTCCAAGCTTTCATGCATGTTCATTAATGATGTGGATGCTACGGTTTAATAATCACACCTGGAAGCAATAATAAGACAGCCCTTGTCAAGCTACTAACCCATATTAGAAGAGAAATTTAAAATTGACAATTTAATATTCTCTGTATATTCAGTCCACAGACATATTGGGACAGACATTTTGTGAAGCATTTCTTCTTAAGCAGATGACAGGACCAGCAAACTTTTTAAAGCTCCTAAACAACCACCCATTACTGGCAAAGTAAAAAGACTTAAAGAGATCAAATGGCACCACAGCCACCTACACTTCAAGCATCTCCCTTCCCAAGACAACTTCAACCTAAGCTAGCTGTGATACTGTCCACAGGCCAAGAGTTACAAACTCCATAGATGCCAACACCAACGCACCCAAATATTACCTTTTCTTTTCTTGTTCTTCTTTCTCTATCTTGTGGGAAGTGACATACGTTGAGAACAAGTGGCAGCACCTGTGTAGGAGCTTGACAAATTCTGTCATAGCTTTTTGCTTTGACATGTTTCCAAGGGCAGCCCATTCCTTCCTGAGAGAGAGAATTCAGCTGAAATAACAGGCTCGACTCTTTTCAAGCCAGAAGTGAGCACTGACAACCCAGCAAAGAGAAAAAAGTCGGAAGACCAGGAACCAAACATTATCATTTGCATTCATTTCAGAGAACCAACAACTTCTTTCCAAAGACAGCACAATGTTCTCTTCTCTCCTGCCTTTCAAATAGACATAACTCAGCTCTTAGATGAAATTTCATTCATCCTAACAACCCTACTTTGAATTCTGAACTATGTCCAAAAACTTTCCAGCTACAAGTGAACCTGAAGTATTTTTTTAACCTCCTTCCACTCTAGTTTGTGGGAAAAAAGTATACATTTTCCTGAATGAACAAACATGGTAACACCTATTGATTACAGCACTTCAGTTAGTTGAAAGAAACAGCTTTGTTCTTCCTAAGAAAAGTAAAGTTGCATCCTTTTGTGCAAAAGCAGTGCACTGGGTCCACCTCAGAGAAGACACTGCTGTGTTGCACACTGCACATTCTAGAGCACTAAAAAGAGCAAAAAAAAACATGAGAAGTGCAGCCTGAGCTGCAAGCAACACAAGAGACATACCTGAGACTTCCCAGGTCTCATAAAAGATTTACTCAGAGCTTGAATGCATCAGGTTTTAATTTTCTGACTTCAGAAATTATCTTTGGTGTTAGAACAAGCTGTGGTGAATGATTCTACTACTGGCAAAAGGCTTGGCCTGCTGTAACCATGGTGTGGAGTTCGGATGAAACATGGGCTTGCACATTAATGCATCTTAAACTGCTACGAGAAACTGGACTGTCGGCAGAGCAGCTTCTAGCGTGGTAGAAAAAAAACCAACTCAATAATCTCTTAGTTCCTGTACTGAACTGTGACTCACACTTCTAGGATGTATTTGAAGAGGCCACTTTCACTTTCCACAAGCACAGACACTTGAAATAACCCACATGCTTGTAGAAATCGGACGATTTTATCTTCTCACAGGAAAAGCAGAGTTAAGACCAACAAAAGCACCAGCCCTTTTACCTCCTATCATTCCCCAGAACATCAAAGAATCCAACTTCAGGGCAAGTGTCAGGGTTGTAAGGTCCCAGCAGAACCTGCTTGTGCAGTGCCACAAGTTTGAGCTTTTCTTCATATGTTGGATGAAAGGCTTTGCCATCCTTTTCTGTAAGAAAAAAAAAAGATTTTTCACTGTTGTCATTAATTAAGCACAGAATATGAATGAGGATGTTGCATAACCCTTACCACGATTACCACCATAAAAAAAAAGAGAATAAAGTCAAGTCACAAAAAGTTAGACAAATTAAGTCAATTCTATTTAAATAAAATATAGACCTGTCCAGAAGAAACACATCTATTTCAGCCAATGAAAACTTCAGTGTGGAGTGCTCTGCATCCCACTATCTATAGTCAGTCTTAGTGAGTCAGTTATCACAAAAATATTTACATTAATTTGTTGAACGTCACACCATATGGATCTGTATCTCCAAAATATTTAAAAACCTTAACTGAATTCAACTGAGTCTGCCAAGTCTACTCTAGTGTGCATAGGAAGGATTTTCCACAAGGAAAGATGTGATGTTAACTTTATAAACTGCTCTCCTTTCATACTCTTCACATTGATGAAAGCAGAACAACCAAAGCTGAAGGCAAGGAGAACTGCAGAGAGAAAAAACTGAGTGTCAAGGAGAGCTGTCCTTGAGGGAATACAATTGCTGCCATTGGCCAAGGCAGCTGGAATAGCCCCTCACAATGAAAGCCTTGCAGCCGACTCCATCAGCACAAACACACAGAGTGAACTCTGACAATAAGAAGGTAACATAAGCCTGAACATGTTCCAGTGGCCGCACAGGAACCTCTTCTGAAGCATTCCCAGTTAGATCCCACCATGCTTTTACTGGTAAGAAGATACTTGCATTGATTTAAAATGATATATGACTTAGTCACTGAGGACTTAGGACATTTAAATTGTCAAAACAAATCAAAGAAACAGGCATTGCTGTATGTGACTACACTGCTTATAAGAAAAAGACATTTTTCTTGAACAGGAAAACAAATAAATCAGCACCATCTCCTTTTTGGAAGAGCTGAAATGAGGAAGCTACTTCCAAGGGGTAGAAGTCACTTCCCATGACTGCACTGCTCTCCATGTAACTGGGAGCTGGAAACAAATCTGCCACTCATTCCCAGTTCTCCTTTGGAGCAAGTTGTTTACAGCCCCAAACTGAACAGTCCACACCTAAATTTCAGGCTGACACATACTGCAAAATTGCTTGGCTGAGACTTGGGAACAGTTATTAATAGGGAAAGAAGCAAATCTTACAACAAGAGAGGAAGGGAATTACCCCCACTACAGCTTATTGAGAAACTCAGAGCGAATACTTCTGGAAATCAGAAACAATCCCAGCGAGAAAGTGCTTACAGTTCACAGCAAGACACTCTATTTTTGACAGATAAAGTTCATTACATTGCTGGACTTACTCAGCTGAAACATCACAAGGAACTACTACATGCATGCCATTTGTTTTGAAGCCACAATCAAGTGATTAGGAGGGCAAATATTTAATTACTTATTATCCATTCCTAGAAGTCCACATCACTCTTGCAGAATTTCAAGTATTTGCTCTTGTCCCAGTGTCACACAACCTTACAGCAAATATAGCTGCCAGCTTCAAAACCAGAAACCTTTCTCCACAGAAATATCTACTCCCAAAAATATCTGGTGGGGTAGAAAAGGGGGGGATGTACAAACTAAACCAGACTCTACTCAGTGTATACAATGAAAGGACAAGAGGCAGCTGACACAAAGTGAAGTATAGGAAAAGGTCACTTAAACATTTTTGTGGGGTTTTGTTATACTTGTTTGCTTGAAGTTGGTGTTTAGTTGTGGGATTTTTTTGTTTTTTTAATGCTGCTTTTTTTGTTTGTTTGTTTTAAACTGAGAGTGATCGAGCTGGAACGGGTTGCCCTGAGAACAGGGCAGGTTGCCCTGAGAAGTTTTTAAGTTTCCATGATTGGAGATGTTCAAAACCTGAATGGAGACAGTGTCATGCAGGCTGAACTGAAAAGAAGGGCTAAACCTGACAATCCCTAGCAGCCCCTTCCCACCTCAAGTCAGTGATCCTTACGGGATGCAAATCACAATTCTGTTAAGCTTTCAACTCCTGCTCTCAGGCCTTCCAAAGAGCCTCTTGCCTTTTCCTCAACTCTTCAGACTACACTCTACTCAGAATTTACTTACTAGGTAACAAGCACTTCCATTAGCCTCAATAAACAGCACATACTTTGAAATAATACCTAATATCCTGGGGCACCGTGCTACAAAGCAAGTCAATTGACAAAGGTACTGCACGGAAATTTTGCCAGGCTTCTGAGCAAAGGGTGATTCTCGAGGGGGTCCCTATAGCACAGTTTACTTTTCACAGCCTGTGTACCTACACCTGTCTGGCAAAACACACAGCTATTTGCTGTACGGAACTGCTGCCTAAGCCAGATAACATCATCAGCGTTTGAACTCCTGAAGAAATTTAAAGTGAAAAAACCCCCTTCATTTCCCATTCAATGCACAGCACATCTGCATTTTCACAGAGCAAAGAAGTCAGACCTTACGCCCTAATTACTGTGAGAAGCCAAAATCTGCATTTACAAAGAATGGTGACCCAAGGGAAGAACAAAAAACAAGCTAAATAAGAGAGGGAAAAACAGGAGAAAAATACAAGACAAGCCTTCAGTGACTTGTAGATAAGGTAGCTTAGAAGCAAATTATCAGAAAAACACTTGCAGCCAGTCAGACAGTGAAGTTTCATACTAACTATTTTGCAATTGAACTCTACAGCATAAACCACACTGTATAATCACCCCAAAGATCAGGAACTGTTGCTATTTAACTGAACCAGAGGGCTTGAATTCATCTGCAGAGTCAAATATGCCAGAAAGAGCATTAGTGTGTCTAGACAAGCAGAAGTGCCAAATGTATCCAAGCATCCGTGAACGCGCCATTTAAGCAGGCATTACCCACACACCTCATACAGCAGCCGGGAAGTGGAAGAACATCAAAGAGCTCCAGGGAACACACTGAAAAATCCAAGGGACGTGCACAGCAGTAACACAGCAACTGCACAACCTTGCCTAAGCCGCTGGTACCCCTGACCCAACAAAGCCAGGAAGATACTCAGTTTTCAACCACAACAGAGAGATGAAGCTGTTACTAGTAATATGAGGGGTTTATGTCACTGTGTGGCACTGTATTATTGACATGAATTGATAAATGCTCGCAAATATAGACATAAAGGAGTTTAAGAAATACGCTTAAGAGGTCGTATTGTGCAGGATACTGGTACTCTGTAACTTCAGATTTTTTCCCTGCTAGAAACACGGCACACCATGCTGCACCTTCCACTCCAACTTCACCTACTGCACCCATTAAACGTCTAATTCCATTGGGATAGCATTCAGTTGAGTCATCTAGAAGCAGCTAGAAAACAATTTATGAAGAGTGATTTTTCACCTCACAGCTTTTAAAAGCAGAAGTCATGCACGTTAATTCTATTCATTTGCAACGTTTTAAGGAGTGAGATCAAAACTGAGAAGTGTGAGCACTGAACCGCTGCCAGAAGAGCGCAGTTCACTCTTACACTCCTAATCCTCCTCTCCTGAAAGTGTGTTCTGCATCAACAGAAGAATTACTGACTGGCCCTTCCAATTAAATATGATCAAAGCACAACTTCACAAATGTAGATACATGACAGGGGTTTTCATATTCTTGATAACAAGAGCCTACTTAACTTAAGAATTACAATCATACCATCAAATTAGCGCTCAAAAAAAGAGGTCAAACAATTAATTGAGAATGATGCTCTGCTGAGGTTGAAGATGCATTCTTGTTAGGATAAGAGGAAATAACTTAGAGCTGTCAGAGAAAATTAGAGTACTTAACATTCCAGGAGAGCTTTCAGATACCAAAATGATACGGTTTGTGTACCGTCTGCTCAGATGTGCTGCACTGCAAATCACTTTAGACAGTGCATGAACACTTCAGGGACTGTCAGATATTGAAGGTTGGGTGCAATGGTATTTCAATGAGAGGATGTGGCAAACAACAAAGCCAGGCTGATCCTGGGAGAGATTTGCTGGCAGAGCTATGCAAACCACCCTCTCCTGCTTCAGGACAGAGCCTGAACAGGTTACCTTCAGTGGCATAACTCATACAGCTCAGCAAGCAGAATAAGCCATCAGAGACACTTCTACTGTGCCAGATGCCCCAGGCCTGACAATTACAGGCAGTCCTAGAGACGAAGAAATGTACAACGACTGTAACATGACTGTTCTCCACTGTACACTGGATCCAGCACAGCGGAGCAGCTTCTTAATGCCAGCCAAAATGCTGCTTGACCTGCAATAGGCTTAACTAACAGAGCAGGAAGGGAAGTCCTGCACAAGGGAAAGAATGCTCTTGCTTCGCACAGAAAAATGGACTGGAGCACTGTTACCATCTATTTTCTATGCTTTTTTCTATGCTTCTGTTATTCTGAAAAGTTCTCTTCACAAGCCATTACGAATGTAAAAAAA
>WBMY01011673.1:44529-66764 GCA_013397315.1 Donacobius atricapilla
ACGCCACGCAATGCCATGCCATGCCATGCCATGCCATGCCATGCCCCCCGCCGGGGACACTGCCTGCGCCCGGGGCTGGGCGGCCGCAGCCCGGGAATCCCGGGGACGTGGGGGATGCGGGAGCCGCCGCTGGGCGCCCCGTCCGCGCTTCCTGCTCGCTTGGTTTTTAATGGTTTTTCAACAGCGTTATCTCCCTCATGAGGAGACGCTGCGGGAGCCGGGCCTGTTAAGTCTGGAGAAGACCGAGAGGGAATTAATTAATACATAAAAATACCTGAAAGTGCCGAGACTTTTCGGTGGTGGCCGTGACAGGATGTGGAGCAATGGCCGTAAACTGTAACACAAGAAGTCCACCTCAACACCTCAACCTTTTACACTGAGGGTGGCAGAGCACTGGAACAGCTGCCCAGGGAGGTCATGGAGGCTCCCTCTCTAGAGACATTCAAACCCCACCTGGACACGTTCCTGTGTCACCTGCTCCAGGTGACCCTGCTGTGGCAGGGGGCTGGACTGGTGATCTCCAGAGGCCCCTTCCAACCCCAACGATTCTGTGATTCTGTAAAAGCCTTTTGGTCCAGCTGGAAGGTGGTGTGGGGTCTTGCCGTTGGCCTCTTGTCCTCTCAGAAATCATGCTTCAGGCCTCACACAGGAGAGGAAAGAAATGAACCAGAGAAAGGAAAAAAGAGCACAAGGCAATCACTGCTCCAAGAGCTGTATCTGCAATTAGCTCATTCCCTTGTGACCATGAAACACTGCTTACAATAATACTATTACTGCGTGTTGTGGAAGGGGGGAGAGTTGCTGCCATGCACGGCTGCAGAGGTTTATTCCCAGCTCACACAATCTTGCTTGCAGGATTTCGAGAGAGACTGCGTTAGCATGGAGCGCTTTTGGTCACATTTCTCAGCCAAACCAAGATTCAGGCTGCAGGCGTGGGAAGTGGCACATCTCTGCCTGGTGGTTCATGAAGCCAATGCTAAGGAAGACAACTACACACCTCTGCAGCCTGCTGAAACTCAGGGGTGTGGGAGTCTCACCTGTCTCCCCAAAGCCTGTGCCTCCTTCTGGGGTTATGCCCTGAAGTTTGTCACACTGCCTAGTTTATCTGCCATTCAAAGTGGCTTTGGATCCATCTGTTGATCTCTCAGGAATGCTGAAGAAATTTTACTGTCACACTTACAAAGTGCTTAGAAGCCTTTGAGTGAAAGGGACAAGAAATGTAAAGCTTTAAATTAAATTACTTCATTTCCAGTTAGTATTTCTTAGGAGAATGCCACTCAAGGCACTGTTTACTACACATCGGGCAGAATTTGGTTTGGATGAGTCACCTAAGCTTTAAAATAAATTTTACAACTAACTGGAAATCCTTTGTAGCCTCTTCACTAGCTATTTTTTTTTTTTTAACTGAGGATCAAATGTAACACTGTATAGTTTGTTTTTTCCTGCCAGAGACTGCCAAATAAGGCTGTACCATCCCCTTTTGCTGGTTGGAGCTCTCCAGAGCATACAGTTCTCTGTACTGACTATTTGGTGCTACCTCACAGATCGATCTAACAGCAGAACAGATGATTTTATCTCCTCATACAAGCCTGCACCCTGCCTTACAGGTCTGTCACTTGGGCATCATATCCAGCTTCACTATAACATTTCATAGTTATTTTATAAATCACTTCTATTGAAACTGCAGTTTTCAGAGTTTTGGTCTGACACATTTCCTGCTTGGCTTAAGGAGTAAGCACTTCATAAATATTTTCTTCTGGCATCAATTCTACACTTTAATCCATAGTTCCTGCTTTAAGAAACTGAATTCTTTATCCTTAGAATGCATCCTTAGAGTTGATCAAGCTGAAGTTCTGACTGATCCCTACCGATTTTATGTTTTACCCGAATGGAAGAAAATACTCACTTTCTATACTGTCAAGACCAGAGGTGTTCCTGCTTCATGGAAGGAGACTGGCCTGAAACCAGGCAACCCTTAGTTTGTCTGCATGTTTGGAGGCCAAGCTAAATCCAAGATGCCAACGAGCTGATTTTGGAATAATTACAGAAAATTGATTTATCTCATGCAGGCTGTGTCCCATAGCGAACGCTCGGTGTGCTTAGCAAATGTGAGGCCATTCCTCTCTCCTCGTGCCAGCTCTGCTCTGCCGTGCAAGAGGCACGTGAGCGGGCACCAGAAGAGCAGCTTCCTCCATGAAAGGCACCATAAACTCTTGGAGAGATCCCAGCTGGAGGGTCAGAGCAAGATGTCTCTGATAGCACTGTGTCTGACTGAAGTTCCTTCAGGTGTAGGAAGGGGAATAGCTGTGAGATGGTATTTTAGGAAAAAATGGAACTTTAAATCCTGGGAGGAGTCAGGAAGCTCTGGTCTGGGATCATGTAATAACAAATAATGAAACATTTTTCTAGAAGAAAATTTCGAATTTGCAGTGATGCTTATTTGAGCTGACTGTTCCCTGGCATGCAACCAGCATGACTTGCAACACCTTCAGTGAATTGCTCATCAATCCTGTAAATGGAGACGTATTTCCCAGATGATTATGACAAAAAGTTCCTAATAATTTATGTGTTGGAGAAAACTCGTAGCTTAATTCACAGACAAGATGAAAATGCTAAGTTCAGCCAGTAATTTGTTCATTCATTTCTTGGAGCAGCAGCTTCTGCATGGGGAAAAAAACACAGAAGAAATACAAGTCCCAGAGAGGGAGTCTGGTCCTGTACGTACAGTGCTCTCCAGTAAGAAATGGAGACCTAGAAAATTTATAGAGAATAAATCAATTATTTAATTCAGGCTGCTGAATGTTTGACAGTTAAAAATACCAACCTACTCACTGAAATTATACAGGAAAGAATCAAAACATTCATAGGGCACTGGCCTCATGTAAACAAACAGCTCTTCCACTCTTCCTGGTGGGACAGTGAGGAGCTTACCTCTTGCAGGTATCAGAGCACCAGCCCTTCCTCCCAGACAGCCCTGGATGAAACCCATGAGTTTCCTGTGGCTTTGGCTGTCCTTCGGAGGAGTCCCATTTGCATGGTGGTGCCTAACAGAGGAAGAGCCCCACTTTGAGACATGTGGCCTAACGTGACGTTTGCTGCAGCAGTGGCTGCTAAATATTTGATTATCTCAAATGCACTTCTCTGAGCAGCGGAGTCTGGCACTGTGCTATGGGCTCAGAAATGCAAATCTCTCACTCAGGAAATATTTTTATTGGTTTCTCAGGAATGGCTACGTTCAGTAAACTGGGTGTGACCGTCACTCCCAGCCCTAGTGCTTTGGTACCAGCCCAGAGCTCCCATAGCTGGGAAGGAGTGGAGTGCCTGGTAAGAAAGGCTACATGTATCTCTGGGAGGGTGACCAGGTTAATAGATGAATTAAATTCCTCAAAGTGTGGACGTTGAATTGCTTTTGTGAGTATTAACAGGATTGACCTTTTCCCATAACGTGACAGTCCTATTCCTCTTCTTACCGTCTTCATTTTCTGTTCATGAGAGTTGTACTGGATGAATAGAACCGGGACCAGAAGGAAGAGAGTGTTCAAGCTCTTTTGGTTTAATTAAAGGTTTTCTCTTTGTCTGCCTGCCTTTTCTTACAGGACAGAGATAAGCTGTTTGGTTCGGAGCTGATCTGACACTGTAAAACCACCCAGGGAGGCACTGTTACAGTGTAGTGGACTCCCAATTCTGCTAGAAACATGAAGAAAACCAAGTTTTATTTGTGCTTATGTCTGATACAATCCAGACTAAGTATATTTTTGTTTTCCTCTTATAGTTCTCTTGATCACAGTAATTTCATAGAAATTGACTTTGAATGTTGGAAAACATCTTTTTCCAGGAGTTAGAATGAATCATAGAATCATCATTATCATCTGCCACTGTTGTCCATTTTGGTGACCACTCAACCTTATTTACCACCAAAGTGCTCTTTTTTTATCTGCTTGTTGCTTTTCCTAAAGTTTACAAGCTCCTGGTGACCCTAATGTACACGTGACAGACAGATGTTCTCAGTAACTCTTCAGGTGTTCAGGACATGTTGAACTCAAGGATCACACTCCAATGCCTTGCATTTCTGTAGTAGTTTATGGGACATTCACACCAATTTCTCTAACTTACTGTATGAGGTGCAGAATAAGATAATTAGATGTAGGATCTTGGCAACACCCTTTTAGCCACGTCAGCAAATTCTGCTGAAATCAGGTTTTTGGCAGAGTGCTCGAGCGACTCCTGAGGACACGTACATGTGCTGAAGTCCATCTTCACTAAATATTCCCATTCTGAGAGACAACAAACATCCCACAGCATAGACGCAGTTATCCCAGCTACAGATGACCATGAAAGAGCAGTTCAGCCTCATAAATGAAGCGATACTGGTTCCATTATCTCACGCTGATATGATTGCATCTGCTGCGGTGTAGCTGTGTAAACAGGCACGCCCTTCACAGGCACAGGACCTGGGAGAAGCAGCGCAGCACTTTTATCGAGGAGTCTTGGCCAAATGAGATACAGCCAGGAATTGGAGCGCTTCCTGAATTTAACCAACTCCTCTAATAAAGTGATTTTACAGAAGAGAGATCAGGGAAATTGATGCAATTAGCAACTGCACTTTTGGCTATGTGCCCAGAAAAAAAATGTGAACCAACAGCCAGATGAATGATTTCAATCCATGTAAATTAGAGCACCTATGGATGCACTTTTCAAACACCTCCAGAAAATGAGTTGTACCTCTGTGGCAGGGTCTGACCTCAACTAGCATGTGTCCCTAAAGAGGACAGAGGTGGCACACGGCTGACCCTGAGCTCTGCTGCTCCAGAAACACCCTCTTCTGTGCTGTGCTACATACCAGCTTCTTCCCTCCTTTGTCCTTTTCTTTTTTGGCTTTATTTTCAAATGAACGGTATCTACCTTTGAGACTCCAAGATATCCAGTGGGAAAAGATAGGCAGAGAGATTTCTCTGCAAAACTGCTGCCCCTCCTGCCTCTCTCTTGGTAAGAGCAAGGCTATGTGTGCAACAAGTGGCGCTATCAATGTCACTCCTATTCAGCAAACAGAAGGATAACACACCTTTCAAAAGCATGCAGTAAGCCTGTCCCTCTTCCTCTGATTATCAGATGCAGTCTTTAACGGAGAGCATGTGGCTGGTTCCCAGCTGCTCAGCTGTGGCTCACTTTTTTATGTTGTTGTTTGGGGTTATTTCTCCTGCTTTGAGTTAAATTGAGAATGAGGTTTCATGAGATGTCTGCAGCCCTGGCCTGCTCCCAGCCAAACACCACACACTCCCATCAACATCCTGGTTGCCAGCTCTTAAGTGAGTTGGACCTCTCAGCAATCCTCTTCACCTTTTTAAGCAGCTGGGTTAGTTCTCTGCTGTCTTGGAGGGCAGGCCTGGTTCACCAAAGGGTTGGGAAACCACTGGCAGTAGCAAGAGCATGCTGCCAGGAGCAGGGAAGTGAGGATGGGAGCAGGTTGTCCCTTTGGGCACAGCAGTTACAGCCATGAGCTAATGCAAATAGCAGTGGTTGCACTCCACCACTGCTCACAGCTGTGTTTCCTGCCCTTTTCCTTGCACTGGATCTAGCAATGGAGTGACTTCAGGGGGAGTTGATCCAGCTGGCTGATATGGCTCAAAACTACTCATTTTTATGGACATGGTTGGTTTGCCCCTGTTGTCAGCCAGATAACAGATTCTCAGTGTGGCTGCACAGCCACTAAATGCAACATAAGGAAAGCAGTGCAAATGGGAAAGAGAGACAGAAACCAGCTTGTACATAGCCCAGCTGCAATACCAAACTGCAGCCTAAAGAGCAGCCACGCCTATCCAGCCATCCTGCTGTTCCTGCCAGAGCCAGATCAGTCAATAGTTTGCTTCCCTACCTGTGCTCTTCTGCTCTAATGAACATCTTTTCAGTACAGGAAGTGTATTTTTATCTCCCTTGTTCAGTGTGAGTAGAACTGCACTCCAGCAGGCAATTTCAACCTCTTCTGATTTGTGGACTGCTAGTGGAGAAGCTGGCAGGACTAAATCTATTGACTTCCATTCCTTTGTGGCTTTAGTGGACCTTGGAAGTTACTCACAGTGGCAACAACTACAGACTGAAATGTACTGCACAGCAGAACTGCTGAGAATCAGAATCACATAGGACTCACCACACTGGCAACAGTCTTTTGACATCTTTTTCTCCTCCCATTTAATTTCTTATCGAGGATAATAAAATCAGAGCAGATTATGGAGAGTGAGGCTAGTGAACAAAAATGGAAACTTTGAGCTAAAACCTTTTCAGTTCAGTTTCCTAATGGACAGCACAGAACAAACCATTGAGCCAGGACTTCCCATTCTCTCAGTCCGTGAGTAGGCTGTCTTTTTGGGAGATAAGCAGAGATAACATCCCATTTTGGGAGATAACATCCTTTCTTAGTAATGCAAGATCCTTTGTTGCAAGCCAGAGTCACAAAGCCATGTTTGTGTAGGGGCTGCACTGGTTAACTGTGCCTTCTCTTGGCTTACAGATGCTCCTTTTGGAAAAGCTGTGGCTCCTCTCTCCATCATTGCAAAAGGCTATATTTTGGTATGAGGAGGTTCCAGTGGCAATACTGGCTGGCAGTGAAATGCAGCCTCCTTCCTTTTATACCTCTTCCTCTCTCCACTCTCTCTCCTGGCTTTATTACGAGATCTGATTCACAGCCCAGCCCCGTAAACTGAGTCAGTACAATCGTCAGGGTGAAAGGCTGCAAGGAGAGGAGTGGGAATGAGGGAGATGGCAAAAGAAATAGCAGGCAGGGTCTGCTTAAGCTGCCAGACCCTTACTTTCTGCCAACTCAGACTTCGGCACTGTCATGTTTAATACATCCATAGTCTGGCCCAGCCCCTTCAGCTAAAATTGTCTGTAATTTATTTACACACCTTCTGGTACCTATCTTGCTGGTGACTGAGAGGAATTGCTGCTGAAGACATTATACGTTTTTCTCTTACAGAGATACATGAATCATTTTCCTTTCACATGCTTTGCTGCAAGATAATGAAACCTTTGAATGAAGAGGGGAACAACACATTAACATATAATTTAAAGTAATCATGAAGTCATCCACTAGGCACCTCATCATGTACCTTGTTAAGTGGGGTCTGGGATGGCTGGCATGTGTGAGAAAAACAGGGCAGTAGTTGTCAAAGGAAAAGCTTAACCAAGGTCAGTACATTTCACCAGCTAGATTCCTGAATATTCCTGGGAGAGAAGTATCTGAATGTCTGATTCAGTGGTGATGCGCTCCTACACACCAGTCCTAAAGCAGCAGAGGTTAACAACACTCAGAATGTCAGCACTGGTCCCCTGAGATAAAACACTGTCCTGATGAAAGGAGCAATTCTCTGGTGTCCTTCCACCTGCAGAATCTATACAAGCTGGGTTGCACTCAAGGAACCTTAGCAGTGCAATTATGTGAGTTAAGAACCAGGTCTTTTGCTGATTAAAGCCCTCATTTAGGTGTAGCTCTACACACATAGGCACAAGGTGTGTGTCTTTAACCTCACTGGGATAGAGCAAAAAACCGTATCTCTAGTATAGACAAGCCCTTAGGATCAAAAGTACATGAATATCTTATGGTGTTGATTTTATTACAAGTCTCCACAGAGTGCCCACCACTGTAATTCTTGAGTAGCCTTTAAACAACAACGAAACAATGGCATTTTCCAGCTAGAGAACAGGCTCTAATATTTGGAGCATCAATTGACATTTCTTTCTAGATCAAAACCTGGGGAAGGAAATTCCTTGCTGGATGGAGTCCCAGGCATCACTGGTAGTGTGCCCATAGCATGTTAGCCATGACAGACAGCTGGTTCTTGCTAATCCTCTCTATCCAAAAAGAGGGCAGTAGCAATCTTTGAGGTGAACCTTATCACTGTGGTGTGAAATGCCACTTGCAGGTCAGTGGCTACTTGTTCCAACATCCCCCCCCTACATTTTGGGTGCAAAAACGTAATTACCTCTTGATTACTTTAAGAGAGTAGTCCAGTCCCCTGGCTTAAGTGGTCATGTCAGGAACTGGGCTGGTCCTGATTAGGACTCCCAAATCCCACAGAAATAAGTAAGAGTATCCAATATGATCTGGTTTGATGAGAATAATATTTACTTAGAGGTAAGTAACCTAATGCACAACAAAATATCTAACAATTTTCATCTTTCTAACTGTCACCTATGAGACAGAAGAAAAACCCTTCAGAAGGGCTGGAAAGTCATGAAGACCCGGAAAGAAAAATTGTTATAAAAGAAAGAAACAAGATGTTAGCTTTGGGATCACATTCATTGCAAAGGGGTCCAAATTTTCAGTTAATTTTATTTTTTGACAGAGCTTGTTTTCCTCAACTTGTAAAATATATTAGAGGAAAAGAACATGTGTTTTGAAAGGAAATAGGTTTCTTTTTCCCCCAGTGACACAGCACAAGATGTTCCCTTCTACTGTGTTGCAGGAGTTGGTTTGATGATTCCTCCTGACACCTCAAAGATCAAAGACTACAAAGTAGTGAAAGGATTAAATAAATCACTTGGTCACTGTGGAAAATCATAGCCAAGGAGCCAGAACACTGGGAGCCCGAAGTTTCCATGGCTATTTTATGAGACAGACAGCTTCATCTTGTCACCCATCTGGGACTGCAGGATTGTTTTTTCTCTTCTTTAATCAAATGGGCTCATGGCCAGCAATTTACCAGTCTCACTTCTAGAAGTGTGGAAGCCACTTGGTTGTCACAAATCCTCAGACAAAGGTAGAGAACAGCTTTGCAAAAAGTTTCAGCTGTCCCTATTTAGAATGGAGGCTGCTCAGTACCTAAAGAACTGAGCTCTTAGTTGTCAAGGGATATAGTAAAATCTTAAATAATCTGCAGACTGTTAGAGGCACTGGCTGGGAAGTTACTGAATGTTCAAGGATTTCCAGTATCCTGTTTCCTAGGTGCCGCTAAAAAACCCACAGCCTTTAATTCTACAGCAACTTGTACATGGCTGGACATGAAAAATGTGCCAGCTCTTACCTGATGCCATACTGCTACACACTGTAGCATGTAAATTAGTCTCTGTGTGTTGACACAAGTCACCTTTCTTCAGCGTCACTTTACTTAAACAAGCATGCACTGCATGTTTGTATGTGTGTCTGCGGGTAGAAGAAACCACCTCCCCAGCCAGGTCCTTTTCCTGCTCACACTGTGAGCCCACAGCACAAGGAGCGGCCAGGAGCCCTGGCAAGGTGGGGGAGCCCAAGGGGGTTTTCAGAGAGCTGTCAAGGAGTCAGGGAAGGATAGGCACCAGGGCTGCTCCCTGGCTCCCTCCCAAGCTTTCTGTCTGCCTGGAGACTGCTTGCTTTCATTTCTGGGTGCCACTGATTTCCTCATGGATCAAACATCCCTGCTTGGGAGCTGGGTGCAGCCAGTGCTCAGAGACGTGCCAAGCCCATCCCATGGTGTGCATGTTTCCATCCCAACGGCTTTGGCTGACGCCAAAACACTCCTCGTGTTGCCTGACTGTCCCATCACTTCTGCTAACAGCTGTGTTTGGCAGCTGACCATTTCCTTGCAGACTGGTGAGCTCACGGCTGCTCCAAACCTGTGTCACACGAGTTTGCACGTCCCTTGGAACAGGCTACTCCCCACCCACACTACAAAGGCCTATCTGCACTACAAACCAAACCACCCTGCCTACAACATTGCAGCCACTTTGCACTGTTTAGTCCTGTCGAGGATGCAGAAAGGACCTGGAGGCTCTGTGAGGCAGGAGGGTGCTGTCTCTCAGCCTGGCTGGTCCCCACTACAGGCCCTGCCAAACCACGGCTCAGCCCAGCAGGACTTAAAGCAAGCACTACAGCAAACTGGGCACTTACGAGATTTTTTCTCTGAAACTTTCCTTCTTTTTTATGTAGCTGTTCGTTCCTGGACTCATATTGTTTGAGCTGTCTCAGTTGGTTTCAGAAAATGGAATTGGATGTGCCACCGGTAATGTCAGCTCACCAGACGGCAGGCCAGCAACAATGGGAAAGGGGGAAAGCACAGCCAGGCTCACCTTTTTGCTCTGCCACTCACTGACTTTCACATGATTGTGGGCAGGTTGCTCAACCTTCCCATTTTCTAGTAAAGCAGAAATATGCCTGGAAGATTTTTCAAAGTCCTCAACAGAAGCAAGTCCATAGAGTGAAATGTGGGTATCACTCCTGAATGTTTATTGTTCAGATTTTGGAAAAAAAAAAGGCTTTACTACAACATCCACCAGTTCAGGGCTGTCCTTAACAGAGACCCAGCCAAAACCACCTCTCCAGTACTGTGAGGGTGTGCAGTGCTAGCACCATTCCACAGTCATTCACTTCTATCTATTCCCTCTAGATGAATAAATCCTGTTTCCTTCAACAGTTTCCTTTCCTGCATTTATGGGACATTTTGACCTGGTCAGAGTATTCTTAAATATATATGGCCAAATCCAGTTAAGGATGAAAATGGGCTTTATATGTTGGGTAACACGTTGATGAACTTAGCCCATGCTAAAGAGCTCCGTTTATAAGTGTGTATGAACAACACCCAGCAGAGCTGCCCAGAGGAAGGTTTGCTGCTCTGTTGGCACTGTGTAGGAATCACTGATAGCACATAGTCAATGTGAGGTAAAAGTCAGACAATTTTGCAAATCCAGGTAAAATTACCTTTCTGTTAATAAACCGTGCAAAATTGCTCAGTTTGTCTAACCTTGAATTCCTCCTGGTTTCTGGGGAGATTATGTCCCAAATTCCTTGAACTATAAAATGATTGCTATTGTATTTTATTTTGGTTGTGTGAACATGAAGTAGGGCGGACTTGTAATACACCAGGGACTGTGTGGAGCAGCAGCTGTTACACTTTCAAAGAGCATTACTGAGCTTTTTATAGTTGGCCGCAGTTGACATCACAGCTAAATAGAGTCTTGCTCTAAAATATATTCCACCCAGCCTATGCAACCTGAAATCTATGCATTGCTGGGAGGAGAGAGGGTCACAGGAAGCAGTGCAATACCAGCACAGAAGTAAAAGATGGGGTAAGTGTTTGCTTGTTTTTCCTGCATCCATTAAAAATGCCCTTGAACATTTTTTTCCAGGAAGAGCAGAAACCTTTGGAGAAGAATGACAGAGCGAAGCCTCTCATCTCAGGATCCGCATTCAAATCTGGCCCAGGTCAGCAGTAACCAACAGCTGCAGTACCTCACTGTAGGTAGCCCTCTTAGTGCCTCATGGATGACTGTCCAAACCAAAAGAGGCCAAATGCTTTTACACTGTTATCACTGGTGCCACCAGGATGCTGCTGGAACCTCGGTAAAAGCTACTGTGAAGTAAAAATCATTGGAGAGGAGCATCACATGCCCAGCCCCCTTTCTGGACTGGACCAGCAACTTCCAGAGCTTTTGGGAGAGAACTCTGCACTGCACTCACTATTAGGAAAATAACAAAGCTGAGTTGGTTGAAACAAAGCTGAAGCTCATCCAGGACTCAAGTCTAGCCCCTAAAATGTCTAAAACCACACTGTCCTTGTGTGTCTGAGTATCTCTACTACTCTATAGCTGGACATACTCCATGTGAATGGCCTGGGTTTCCTAGCATACTTTCAGAGCTTTATGTGTGCTGCATCTGCCCTCTGAGTCTGTGACTGAGGGCCCTGGTTTTCAGGTATGGTTTTTTCTGGGATCCTAAATGAAAATTACCTCATGGGGAAATGTCAATATCTTACTCTTTGCTTGACTTCTGTTTCATCTTACCGAGACCCACTGTCCTGGCAAGATGTCCTTCTAAGGGGACAAGCCAGGGAGATATAGCCTACCTTCACCAGGAAAGACTGCAAAACGTGAGGAGATGGTGCATCACCAGTCTGTGAGCCTTCCCTGGGTGTTGGCTAGATGGCCTGCCAAAAAGGTCACAGGTGAGACTTACTGGCACAAGCCCTTTCACAATCTGACACTGTTTACTGTTGGTAGGGTGTGATGGCACAATTCCTCCTGAAAACTGCACAGACACAAACCTCCTCTCTGCAGCAAAATGCACTATCCTCGTAGCCAAATGAATCAGCATGTACCCAGCACAGCAGTCAGGACTGACCAGCACTGCCTTCCCCATCCAAAATGTCAAATGAATTTCTGCTTCAGCATATGACACCAGCAACCACACAAATCTCCCAGCCTCAGGGTTGTTGCTGTCCTCTTTATGTTAGGCTCTCCTTCCTATTCATGTCAATGTTCAATGATCAACTCCCAAATGACTCAAATTCCACCCAGAGGAAAAAAACCCTGCCATTATCTAAACTATGGCTATTCTGCAAGTGCTCCAAAGAGCACTTCATGACCCTTTTTTTCACAATTCATGATTTTTACATGCCTACATGGAGAAAACCAGCAACCCAGACCCACAGATCTGGAGAGGATTTCACAGGGGTGTCTCTCCTTTAGTTGTGAAAAAAAGTAAGTCTTTACTTTTATGTGATGTGGTTGATGGTTTGTCCAGCTGCAGAAAACATGGGCCAGTTTGAGAAGTGACCCTGGGAAGTGTGGACAGGGAAAGAATTCACTCAGACCTGGAATGAATAACCTGGTCTTTTGCAGCTCTTTGTCCCTACACGTTTTACATAGTCCGAAGTAAAATTCCCACCTGAAAACAGCTTTTGCACTTTGGTTAGACAAAAGAATCTGGTGAAGCTGCACTGCTTCAAGATTAGATAAAGGCCTGGAGAGCAGGATGCAGGCACCAATCCAGCTCTGGAACAGGCATCTTCTCAGAACAAGTCAGTCTGTCTCTGCCAGTGTGCCATGCTCCTTCTCTTCTGCAATGGGGTCACAGGCAAGTTACAGTGGCATTTGATGGGTGTGTTTGGACAGCCCAGACTCGGCTATACACTATTAATGGAAACGTGCTGCTGCAGAAGTCTGAAATGCAAAGAGTTGTTTGGATTAAAGGAGATCACGTCGAGTTGATGAGGAAAGAATGCAACATGCAAAAGGGGTTTGCTTAGTTGGGCACTTCCATGGCTCTTAGGAATTATCCTGGTCCCTTAAGCAGGAGTCTGCTCCATGCAGCCAGAGGAAAGATCACCACCATTTGGCTGAAGAGATGCAAAATCAAGCTCTGTGGGCAGGTAGGATCAGTCCTTGGTCTGTTAGGATTTTTAGTGGCAGCAGGTTCCCTGTTTATCCTGGACTGCTTTGTACTGCCAGGACTCTTGCTGCCTTAGTTGATAAAAATACAAAATACAGAGGAAGGAGAGCTCAACCAAGAGAGATTAATTAAAGGAAACTCCTTATCTTCTCACTTGTGCCCTTATCCTGGCAAAATTTGAGAGGAATACAATGGTTTTGAACTGCCAGAAAACCATGGACACTGCTATGCTGGCACTGACCAAGACACACACGATGGAAAACATCCCAGTGATGCTGTGATCGATGTAATATCCTGCCCAGCTTTGCAATTTCCAGCTGCTGTCATAAATATTTTGTCTACAGCCATATTTCAGGCATTGTCAGTGAGTGATGAAAGAGGCTAGCAGCAGTGGAACTGCTACACTATGATGCCGCTGCACTGTTTTGATCACTCAGACCTGCAGCAAACTCAGCCTTCCTTTAAACCTTCTCTTACCTCAAATACCTTAGGTATACCAGAGGTATCCCAGCTGCAAGGATGTGACTGCAAAAGAGGAAAAACATGGTCTTGTAAAGACGTGGGGGATGGCTAAGATGGCAGTAGAGAGCTGCTGTGATCACCTCAGCACGGAGTTACTCTTCATCTTGGATTGCAGTTGTCTCATCTGGAGCAATGAGTGTATTTGCTCTTTGCCATGTGTCCAGCACCATGGAGAACCTTCCAGGGGCAGGGAAGAAAAGCTGTCAAGGAGAAAAGTCTTAAATCCCCCAAGTAATGTGTAAAACAAGCTTGGTCATATGCAAAAGAGAGGGGTAAGATTCATGGGGACTAAAAGATAGTGGAGAAAGAGATAAAAGTACTAGTAAAAGGAAAGAGAGGAAGACCTTTTAGTCAGCAAAGAAGAGGATTGGAATAAGGTGACAAGGGTGTGGCCTTGGCAAACAGAGCCAAAGTCAAATAGAAAAATAAAAGAAATAAAAACTGCTGCCAGAAACAAAAGCAGAGGAGTTGAGCTTGAATAAAAGGGGAAGAAAAACAGCTGTCATGTAAAATGGGAGTGAGAGAATGAGCAGGGCAGCCCAGGGGGGCAGTGGTGCAGGCTGGAGGCAGGGACATACCTCAGAGTGCCTTTGCCAGAGCAGTGAGCCAACACACAGGATGCTATGGGACAACTTATCTGGGAGGGCTGAGGCAGGGGGATGGGAAAGTGGGGGAGGGGGATGGAGGTACTGTTCTTAGCAAATGCGTGGAGCTTCTGTGTGAGTCAGGCACCAGAAAACTGTGCTGTGGGCTTACAGAAGTCAGGATAACCCACTGGAATAATGCCTACCGAGTGGGTAGTGTGGCACTTCTCTTTAATTTGATTTTAAAAAGCGTAGAAATATGAGTCAATTCATGCACAGAAGAGAATGACTTCATCAAATGGCATAGTAACCATTGCATACCCCAGCTATGATTATGTGGTACTGCTGATTTAATGATCAACTGCAAAACCCCAGCTCAGGTGAAACTTGCCACATTCCGTCCACATGTTAAACCTGAAAATCTTCCAAACTTTACAGACACTTGAAAACCTTTGAAATTAAAGAGCCCAGAAAAAAATGCAAGAGCAAAATCAAAATGGTTTTGTTGTAAATGTTATGATGCATGAGACTAAAAGTCCCTAATCTCCAAAACTGTATCAGAAAAGAGGGTGGGAAACATTTAGAATGAATAATTATAGACTGAAGCAAGAGCACTGACCTTGGCACATGCCTGAGAAGCAACAGGGAAGTCACATGAAGGACTCTCCAGGCAGTACCACTCTGGAGAGTGAAAACTTGGTGGATTTTAATAGCACCAAGGTAGTGCAGAGAAAGATGATGGGAGTGTGTTAATATCGTAACAGGCATCCGACCATACCAGGACAGTTCTGGTTCTATGTATTTATTGTCTTCTGGTTTCGAACCATTGGAGCAAAACTTGCTTCACATTTGGATCCTTTTCTCCATAACCACGAGACACAAGCTGTAGCAAACAAACAAACAAGGTAACATTTACATAAAAATCCATTAATTTCAGCAGCTCACGGTCTCAGATACCAAACACTGCAAGACAGAAACAGAGAATCATGTGACTCATTTATTAAATTGGAGTAGAAGGAAGAGCTTAAAACATGATGCAGGGGATGATGATAAGAGTTTAAGAGCCTGCCAAGAAAAGGTAGAAAACAATGCCCTAACACTGCTTGCTAAGGCTAAGGAGCCTGAAAAGGGAAGAGAAGGGACACTTTGGAGTTTTTCTTGCTGTTACCCAGTGCTGTTAGAGGAGGATGTGGCCTCCCTGCTTTGCCCTGCCTGCCCTACTCTGTGTGTATATTCTGGCTGCACCCTGGCAGGCTGCCTCTCCTAAGTGGGTGTTGTATGAAAACGAGGAAGACACAGTCCTGTCTTTTTCCTTAGCTCTTGTGTTCTTATCTTCTTCCTTTCTTTTTTTGTTCCTCTGCAGCTATATTCCTTTGCTTTCACAGTGAATTAATTAAACATTATTGCGAGGATAACGCAGTTATTTTGTATACACAACCACCTGCACCAACAGTTCTCAGCAAATATTCATTAAGGAAAATATCTCTGAGAGTTGGGTATGACCTTGTTCAGAGCATGTGAGTAAGCACAGCAATACAGTAAATTCTATTCAATAGAAGTTTTAGGTTCTCTCACAATATAAATATAAAATCAGAGAGGGCACAGAGAGAAATTGCAACAAGGATTTGTTTAAGCCATAGCAAACTTGGTGGGACTGCCCTATCACTGCAGAAGCACCAGTGAGGGTCAGGTACATGCACCTTGCCATTCTCGGGGAATCCCAAAAGTCAAAAGTAAGGTGAGGTTTAAGTATATTTAAATTCAACATTAAACCTCCCCTGCTCTTTCAAGCAGCTCCTCCTATCTCTAGGTAGCTTCCTCCCTGTTGCCCTTTCCCTCTTCCCACCCCCACCATTTGCTCTTATCTCCCTCCCACTCCCAAATCCTGAATCTTCCTCTCCCTCCGATGGTAGGGAGCTATCTGCCAGCCATCAGACATACTCTGCTCTTGCCCTGTTGCTGTGTCTGGGTCTTCTCTGAACCCGGGCATCTTGCCCCAAATCTGTTCCTGGTGGGTTTTCACAAATACAGCCCCTTGATCTTTTCATATGCGTTTGCTGGGTTTTTACGCCTCCCCGCCTCCCCCACCGCTTCCTTCAAGGCTCTCTGTGTGTCTGAAGCTCTTATCAACTCCTCGGAGCAGAATACACGAATGGCACCACCAGGTCTTGAAGTCACGTCTCACACCTCTCAGGAAATGGCTCACCCCACCAAGTCACATCCCCCTCCTAAGCACAGGACTAAAGTCACAAGATACTATTAGTTCCTCATGGCCAAAGCCAAGGAGACACGGCAGCTGAATTTTCAAAGGAAAATAAATCGTGCATGTATAGAGGTAATCAGGTCTGAGCCAAGCAAGGCAGGCATCTTTCAGAGAGAACATAACCTCTTGTCACATTGCATTTATTTTAACCCTCTATCTGTGCACAGAGCCGCTGGGCAAGCCTGGTGATCTGAAATAAGCTCTGTTGGGGATTGATGTCACCAGGCTCTGACATCGTTCTGGTTCTCCAGTGCCGTGGGCTCCACCACAGTGGAGATGTGCCCGAAGTACCTTTTTTACCCCCATCAGTACAAAAGTGCTGAAAGGGGTTCAGCCCCGCCCCTTGGTCACAGGTCGCACTCAGGACACTGTGGCAGCATCATCTCCCTTCCACTCCCCAGCGCCAGGCAGCCACTGCCGGCTGGGACAGCCTGCAGCAAACGACCAAGTCCCATTTCTGACCTTCAGGAAGACACTGGCTGCATCCACCTCTGTGTCCCAGCTGGAGGCAAACACGCTCCCTGGGCTGACCAGCAAGGCAAGCCCCCTCTTCCTTGTAGAGGACTCTGGCAAGGAAGGGCTCTCAGGGACACAACTGAATATCCACAATGGACAGGCAGCTTGGGCCTTTCAAGAATATATTGCGAGGCATCTGCAAACCATGCTAGAGCGAGGACCATACACAGCCCACCCTGCTCAAGCTCTTCCTTGTTAAAGCTGTGAGGACTAGAAAAAGACCACTCTAAATTAAAAACATGACATCATTCTAAGATCTCAGAACTCTACCTAAAAGCCTGGATAGGCCTCAATACATAGATCTTGTATCTGTACATTGGTGAGACCTGATAAACCTCTAAAAGCATTTGGAGGTTGTAAAGAGCTTTGTCACAATGACTAGAAGCGATCAAAGGGAAATTAAGTATTCATATAAAGATTTCCTCTTAGGCAGAATGAAAAAAACCTCAAAACCTAAGCCTAGCATGCATTAATGATTTTTGGTATCATGGCCCTGCTAGAGAAGCTGGAAATGATGTTGTATTTTCTTGCCAGCAGAAACTCTGGAGCAAATGTAGTTATATATGCAACCATAAAAATGTGTCTGGACTACAATTAATTTAATTTGTGAGATAATTATGGAGGGATTGTTTCTTCAGGGACAAGCTATCCAGGGATATCTTAAGTCTTAGCAGCAAAAATGTGGTTTTATTTTCTTCTTAAACTTTCTCTAAATTAATGAAATCAGGTTTGTGCGACCACTGTCCCTTTTTTGGCCAGTCTCCCAATACATGGAGAGAGACTTTTTACAGGGCATGTCATGACAGGACAAGGGTAAATGGCTTCAGACTGAGAGTAGGTTTAGATTAGATATTAGGAAGAAATTCTTTACTGTGAGGGTGGTGAGGCCCTGGCACAGGTTGCCCAGGGAAGCTGTGGATGCCCCATCCTGGAAGTGTTCAAAGCCAGGTTGGATGGGGCTATGAGAAATCTGGTCTGGTGAAAGGTGACCCTGTCCATGGCTGTGGGGTTGGAACTGGATGATCTTAAAGGTCCTTCCCAACTCAAACCTTTATATGATTCTGTGATAAGATTTGAACTTTTTGGCCAATTTCAATTAAAACTGATGTAGAAATTGAGATCTCCAGGATACCAAATCTTTGCAAATTTAGTCAGGTTGACAAGAGACTGCTAAATCTCCACTACTAAAGATCTCAGTCTCAGGTTTAGTGAGCAGAGAATTCATGTTGAAGACAGCCACCAAAAAGAAAAGAACAAAAAACCTTTCTGGAAAGACAAAGGATTGTGCACAAACTGTGTCCCTGTAGAGTCCTAGAAGGAACAGGGTGATGTGACATCTGAGAAGCCAGAGGAGTTTGAACACAGCCGAGGCTGCACAGCTGGTTACAAATCACAGCATGGCAAAACTCCTGGCATGCCGTTCCCTCCAGGACTGAGCAGCAGAACTGCTCACATGTCAGTTATTTAAAGGGGTGTGTTTGTCTTGTCAGCCAAGCCACGGCTGCGTGTCACACTGCTGCCTTCTCTTGCCATGCATTCTGGGATGTTTCCCAAACTCCAGTTCCTCAAGTCACTCAAGGCAGGATCTTAAACTGCACACTTAAAAGATGACTTTGTAGCTCCAAGAGCCTGAGAGAACCTCTCCAGCTTGACATGCAAAAGGCTGAAGAGCCAGCTAGCTGGAGAAGTCACCACAGGGCCTATCTCCCCCTGCTTCTCCACAATCTTGGTGTTTCGCAGCCTGTCTTACCCTTGCTGATGCTCAGAGCTGGCAGCAGTGACGTGAGAACATGTTCTCCAGCTGAAGCTTAGAACTATTTTATTGCGGGTACAGGCACATTATGTATTGTGAGTCGTCTTGGCACAGATTCCTCAGTGCTGAGGCACTCCCAGCACAGACAAAAGCACGAGAAGTTTCTCTCCTGACAAATTGAGCGAAGATCAATGTAAACAGCTTCTGAAGCAGCCTGTAATTTTTGATATCAACACAAGCCAGTCTGCTTTTCCCTTAGAGATAGCTCTCTCAGTTTTAGCCATCTTAATTTCAAAAAGCAAGCCACTTCTGGACTTACGTCACAGCTTCTGCTTCTCAAGGGAGGACATAAAATTCCCCTTTGTGACTTGGTGTGACACAAATAAAAGCAAGTCTGCAAAATAGCAAGGGACAAGACTGAATGTCTTCTAAATGCTTCCAGCCTTTAACTGGGTATGACTCCATGTAGATGCTGGCACCTACAAGACATCAGAAACTTCCTTGTCAGACTACAAGGGGCACAGCGGGATGGAAAACTACCTGTCGGGGAAAGTAGTCACTAAACTACTCTCCCTATCCCACAGGCACAGCTTTTAGGACATCAGTGGGATGATACTCTGTGGGAGCTGTAGAGAAGTATGCCAGCATTGGGAGGGGAAAGAACTGCCAGAAGGATGCAAGGAGCTGTCTCTCATGCCATCCTGCTTCCCTGGGAGGAGGCAGAAGCCTCCTATTCTGATGTCCACCTAACAGCAAACTCCTTTACAATCAGTACTGTCCCCCTTGCTTTTATTCAACCTTAGATCTGTTTCAAACCAAGCCAATACAGAAGGGTGGCCATGAGGATCCCATGGACAAAATTATTGTGTGATGCTCTGAGCAATAGGAAAGGGAAAATATGAGTCCTGGCCTCTGGTCTCGCTCCAGAATTGCTTTGCTTTTGCAAAAGCACATACCACTGGTAAGCAGAAAAGAACTCATTACCAAGATATTTGAACATGCTGGTAATTGCCAGCCAGTCCAGACAGGGAAACTGAGGCAGATGAGAAGTAAAGAGAAGTCAGCACCTGCAGACAGGCAGCACAGCCCGACCCGCTCACAGCAGTCTCACCCACTCGCAGGTAAGTCTGCTAGAAGATACAATTGTCTGCAGCCAGGGAATGAAGAGACTGAGTGTGAACCCCACACCCTGGGACCTGTGTGTGTAATCCTGGGCTGCCCCGAGGGCACCGACCATTTTGCCCACAATTCAGTGACACAGAGTCTCCTATTCCACACGGCAGAGCCACCGGTCACACCTGCATCCACGGACAACATGGAAGGTCACAAAATGTACTGTGGGGAAGTTATTTTTACTTCCATTGTTACAATGCATACTTTTAAAAAAGTCTGTAATTGTTACATCTGTGTCTCCCGATGAAAGTTTTCTGGCCTGGGAAGCCTCGCAATTCTTTTCCTCACCACCGGAAGCGTGTCAGCTGCTGTAACAAGACAGCTATTGGAACACCTCTGGAATCATAAAGGGCAAGGGAACCAAGGGGGCTTTTGGCCTGAAGGATGCCCCAGCAGTCAGAGATCAAAGAGTCAGCCCATTTCCAGATTTATGAGTTGGGAACAGGTCTATTAGCTCCCAGTACTCACTCTTTCCTGAGTATCTGTTCAATATACATTGATAGTTGTCTTAATGGGAAGTCTGACACTGAAAACCACCATGCTCCTGGGCAGTCTGTCTCAGTTTTGCTCTCTGCTAGCTCAGAATCAGATCCAGGTGGGGCAGTTCTAGAAGCACCCCAGATGGGATCCCCTCATTTCCCTCCTGCTCCATCTGGCAGGGTCCTCTCGCATGAACAGCCACGCTGGGGGTATTGGTAACCCACAGGTAGGAATCCCAGATCTGGACTGAAAAAGCCCAGCCAACAAACTCCAACAGTTGTTACTGTACAGTTAATTTAACTTGGGTTAATTCCCTGATCACACTGTGTGGACTGACACATGCTCAGCTAAAGGGAAGGCATCAGGACAGGGATGAACAGTGCAGGGCCTGTGGTGCCAGCAGCTGCTTAAGCCTGGGCTGCTGCTGAAAGAAAAACACATGTATGTGTGTGAAAAAACACATTTCCTCAAAAACCGGCTCTGTCTGGCAGACTTAATCAAACTTAACTAAATCCTAGAAACTATATTCTTATAATGGCATAATTCCAAGCAGGATTAAATTCTTCAGAAAAGAAACCTCTGCTATGTTTTTCAGGAATATTATTTGATGTAAAATACAATAAACCATTCATCATGTAAATCTAATCTGGAAAAATTCTCTTTTGTTACCACCTGTGGCATCTTCTAAATGTGCATGGAATCTGCAGAGTGATTCAATCCTCCCTGAGTTTTTCACTAAAAACCTTAAATAATTCTGTCTGTGCTTTCTGGATTACCACTCACCTGTGCCCTTTCCCACCACTGTGCCCTCTCATTATACTGCTAATTGAGAACATTGTACAAGTCTCATGTCTCTGCTGTCTGCAGGCTACAGCCCAGGATTTTGGGAACAACCTAGAAACTTCAGTCATAAAAGCACCTGGATTGCTGCATACGTAAAAGCAGAAAGGTACAAATGTTTTAGGAACAGAACTTCCAAAAACAGCTTTTAACAATTTTAACATGATTTTCTGTACAAAGTAACTTTTCTTGGGAGACAGTTGTAGAAAGTAAAATGAGCACAAACCATCTTAAGTGCCTTGGTGTTGCTGGGGTGTGCAGGGAGCGTTTCAGTGCGAGACCTCTCCGTCTGGGAATCAGTTATGGCAGGAGCACACGGGATGCGCGAGTGCGACGTGTAAAGGCTTTAGCAAGTGGTGGAAAAGGTGATGGCACCAATGTCTGCCTCTGCCCTGTCTGAGCTGCTGTGGTTCTCCAGGTGCATTTAACTTGCATCTTAAAACGAAAGAGATGTTTTTGCAGCAGCAGGCACAGCGGGAAGCTGTACACCGCCTGCACAGCTGGCAGCGAGGCACTGCACGCGGAGGAGTCGCCGCCACGGGAAGAGATAACTTCTGTTTGCTTTATGTCTCACACCATGCACGATCCATTACTTGCCAAAGCAGCTGCTTGAGAGCATCTTCCTCCACACCAGTAGCTGGAGGGAGTGAACTCCATAACCCCATCAGGCAAGATGTTGTATCAGAAAGAACACAGCCGCTGCTCTCCGGGGTGCCAAGCTCCCAACACCCAGTTGTTTTGAGTGCGGATGCAAAGCCCGCTCCCCTCTCCCTCCTGCTGTCCACGTTTCGGGCGGGGAGCCGAGGGCTGCCAGTCATCATCCACCAGTGTCAGGCACGCATAGGGCATCACTGAGTTCTCTGGGCTGGACAAGGCAGGGGCCGCCGCAGCCGGGCGCCCCAGGGGCAGCCTGGGGCCCGGCGGGGCGCCCGGAGCTCACCTTCCCCGCCGGGCCGTGCCGCCCCCTCG
>WBMY01011673.1:66880-147093 GCA_013397315.1 Donacobius atricapilla
GCCGCCGGCCCCTTCCCGCCGGCCCGCGCCTTCTGCGGGCAGTACTCGCCCGTGTCGGACGCCGAGGACACCAGCGGCTACTCGGAGTCGGGCTCCGAGTGGGAGGAGAACGCGCTCGGCGCCTTCCGCGCCCTCTGAGCGCCGCCGCGGCGGGATGCTGCCCGGCGGGGACAGGGCAGAGGCGAAGCCCTCCCGCCGGGCCCCGGCCGCGGGGCGCTGCTCGGGCGCGGAGCAGTCACACACCGCGCTACCTCACCACTGTTGCACTTTATCGGGTAGTAACTGACTCTACCTATTTATTTAAGAAAGACACGGGCCGGCTTCATCAGCTGAGGGCATATTTTTACACTGTATTTAAAGCATTCTTTTATCATGTTTAGTATATCTATTTAACCTTCTTGAGCCAAAAAGCTAACCCAAATCCACTGTGTTTTGGGGCTGGTCTTAGAAAAGAGTGATGATCTGTCGGGGTTTTTTGACCGAGGAAAATAAAATAAAGGTTTACATTTTTGGTCTGCTTGTGTGTGTACGTGGTGCAGAGGCAAGGTTTCTTACCTTGGCTGCCGGTGGGGCAGAGAAGTAGTAGATATCCCAGCTGCAGGTTCTCTTTCCAGGTCCTGGAGACCTACGGCTGCAGTTTAGATGTTGGTAAGAGACCTAAAGGGGCCTGAAGGACAGGTTACAGAAACTGCCTTAAACCTCAGTCAGTAGTTGGCTTAAATCTGCCCTAAGCAAACACCCCCATCCCTAAATGAAAATGGAAATGTCTGGCTTAAGTAATACAAAACCCCTAACCTCAAGTGCTCAGTCAAAAACCTCCAGACTGCCACTTAAGCCAAGGTTAATGTTAAAATTAGGAGAAATTGGGAGTATTTTGTGGACACTGTAAGGGTGCTTTAGCTGTAGGCAGGGATTACACAGAAACTGTTCACATGATTGGTAGTGGGCTGAATGGCTCTGCACTGAGAATGGCAGAATCAGTAACAACAGAAGTTTCCCCTCTAATTCAATTTATTGAGGAAGGATACATTACTCTGTAGATATTTGGAGGATAAGGCCAATTCTTCCTGCTTACAAAATTGTACTTCAGAGCCTAGCAGAGCAAGTTGCACCCGAAGGCAAGAAGCACAGGAAAAATGACCCATGTACTGATGGCAGAAATACCCTATATCAAGAATCATGCCCCACAGGATAAGGTTACCAATGCACAAAATCCCTCAGTGCCGCCCCATAACATACCTGTGCTTGTGAGATCTGGGACAGACAGCTGAATGCTGGTTGGACTGCAAGCTTGCAAGGTGAAGTGGCATGGCAGGGTTGCTGATTAGTATTCTCCATCAAAAAAACCCAGGGCTATCTTTGAAAAAAAAAAACATGAACCAAAACCCAACCAATCTATCTTAGACACCACCTGTCCCAAGCGGACTTGGGTGCTATGCCAGGAAAACCCCCGAAGAGAGGCATTTGCAGGAAGAGACAGAAAATGAGACCATGGTTTCTTGGGAGTTCAGGGTAAATTCAAGTTCACTGATTATAATAAAGTAACTTGTTCTGCTCCTGCAGACTTCAGGTATGCTAGTTGCAGTGAGCTCTTGAGACTCCTGCTATGCTTGGGGCACACTCAGCAAAAGCAGTTGTATTTGTTACTGTCACCAAAATCCAACATCACCTCTGACCCAACACATCTGTACCCAAGGAGAAATGCAGCCTTTCAAAGAAAAGAAAAGAAAAGATGTGTATATTCACATTGCCTACATGAGTGGGACAATAGCTATGTACTTTCATGTGTCATATCACAAATGACAAATCTTTCTATGTATATTACCCTGCAATAATTAAAAAACCCTGCATCAACAGAAAACATGCTGGAGAGCACATTTAAGTATCCACATGTAAAAACCATCATACCTAAGGAATCAGAGTTGGGATTGGAGTGTGGTGGTTATTGCAATGTATTCTGTGTCCAGTAGGATAAAAGGTTGTCATGAAAAGCAGGTTCCCAAATCCTCTGGTATTGACTAGTGTCTACAACTTGTCTCCCCCTCAGTTTGGGATGTTTGCTATCAACAGGGCCAAATTACCTTCCTGGTGTTTCATACTGGGAAGTCCTGCTCCTCAAAAGCATTCAGTGCACATGCTGAGCTTGAGTCCCAACAGAGCAGGATGGGATCAGAGCAGAGTTGTGCAGAGGGAGCAGCAGGCACGTGAGTACAGGGGTGCAAGGGGATGGTTCCTTTCTCCTGAGTTAGCTGTAGAGCAGATTTCTTCCTGTCTGACTAAACTTATGTACCTTTAATTAGGCTTTGGCACCTTCCTCTGTTTACATCAAAAGGGTGATGGCAGAGGACTCCTTTCTGGCTTCCTTATCAGACAGATGCTAACACCACAAAATAACGAGGGACATAATTACAAAAGCAATTGCAGGGACCACTACGGTGTTCTCTTGCATTACGAGAGTTTTCCTGGATAACTCAGCTAAATTACTGTTAATCATTATTTTATAGTACCCCTTGTAAAATTTTTAAATACCCTTTAAAACAGCTACTTACCTTGTCCTCATAACATTTAATTTTCAGCAATTAGCTTCTCTTAAAAAAATGACCTGAGACCATCTGCAAAAAATTTTGCATTTTTGTGAAATATATCAACTCTCATAGGTCAATTTATTCAGTTACAAATTTCATTGAGAATAAAAGATTTATGCATTTCTCTTAATTAACAGAACAAATTTAGCTAAATATAAACTCTGCACTAAAGTTTTGCAGTGGCACAATACCAACACAGAATACAGAAGCATCTTTAAACTATACAAAATTTTAAAATTGAAAATAATCCTGTTTACATATTCTTTGTACATTAACATATAAAAGACCTTATTTAATGAGGCATCTAAAAGAATCAAAAACATCTCTACATCTATCTCTGAAAATCCATATCTGGAAACAATTCATTACACAGAAGCTTTACAAGACTATTTAAACAAACCAATACACACTTTTTACAAGATTAACATTCCAAAAGGTATAGATAGGCAGGTTATCACTTCTTACTTTTGCAGTTTACCTCACTGTTTATCTTTAATTATAAAAATCTTCATATTTATATATGGTGGGTATTGTTGAATAACCAGTAATCTAATTTAAAACTTGTGCAAAACAAACAAGAATTTGGAAAAACAATACATTTAACCAGTCACTTATATAAAATACCACCTAAAAGCACTTCTTTTGCCCTGTGTGAAGGGAAAAAGCCATAATCAATCTCTTTCTGGAAAGTTAACAGTTACATTTTTATATTCCTTCATAAGACTCCTTCTATAAGTTATGATAAATTAAGAGTTCCAACAAGACATTGACTGATCGATAGACCTGCCCAACATCCTCCAGTTTACAGATTATGTTTGCTGGCTGTATCCTGCTGCTGCTTCCTTAGCTCGGGAGCGCTTGGGTTTCCCAAGGGTTGACCTGGCAGCTCTGAAGAGCGACACAGAGGTGTAGCTTTACACAACAAAGACCTGCCATGTGGCTACTAACTCCAGTCATTTCCTCTTCGGCACTTCTAACATAACAGGAGATCCAACAGCAAGAGGTGTGCAGAATTAATCTGAACTTTTAAAAACTAAGTTCAAATTATATGAAAATATGCTTTCAAGTTTACTATAATCAATGCAATTACTAAGAGATTACCAGTTAGCAAAACTACTGCATGTGAATAACAAATGGAGAAATCTAACATAACGCTGGCCAGTAATGCTGGTCTCCTTAAGAAGCGGATATAATATATTTAAAAGGATCCTTTCTGAAAGGTTTTCTCTTCCCTTATCTTCTGGCAGTTAGGGTACTTGGCGAAGCCTATAGAAAGGAAGATGATTTTCCAGAACTACTTGCTGTATACTTGAAAGGAAGTTTTCAGTCTCTGTTGGTGTTATTAGCTGCAAAAGCATGTAAGTTTCCCATCTGGCTCAGACCACTCTGAATATGTGCAACATGGATCTCAACGTTATTCTGAAAACAACTATGGGAAGAAAAAAAGAAGGAAAGAAAGACATGTTAAACACCGTATATAAGAGTTATGTCTGAATATCTCTACAGTGAAAAATCAAATGTGAACCTAGCCAATACAAAAATTCAAATGAATTGGAGAGCTATACATACAAATGCAACTTGACAGAGAAATATGGGAAGACACAACTTGCACAAACAGCTGCAAGAAATCAAGTCACTGACTTCAGCACTTAAACTAGGTTTTAACATGACCAGAGTTAGTGAAATTAAAATATTATGAAGAGATGCTAAAATGGCCAAAATAAGTACCATGGAATGGAAACATCATCACTTGTTTGCTGGTTTCATCAACCTTTACTTGAATCAATTCCAAAATGCAATTTGCAGGGTTGATTATAAAGAAGTTTCACTAATGTTTGAGGTTTGGTTTGGTTTCCCCTAATGAAAAATGCTATAAAACAGCATTTCTCAATAATTATATTGAAATCAAAAGGCCATTCTACTATCTTTGGAAGAAAAAAATTCAAATTTAAAAATTCATGTGAACAGACTCCCATTATTATGTAGCAATACAAATATTAAGAATATAAAAAATACTTAGCATTTAGGTTTATTTTCTAAATGACATAATTGAGCAGTATAAAATGCTGGTCACAGATTGCTGGAGGCTGCATGGTACTCCAGACAAGTATCACTACCCTCTTGCTACCACATTCTTGCTAGTTTTATGATGCCTCCTCAGGCAGCTGCTTGTGACAACTGTTGAAAATGGCCCATCTAGACTAGATTGGCCTTTGATCTGGCACAATATGGCTGCTCTTCTGTTTCTTGGCTTAAAATCTTGCCAATGGAAGCTGCTCAGAACCTCTAATTGTCTCATATGCCGCCTTTTGATATTTACAGACAAGAGGTTGAGTATGCTAAAAGAATACTGAAATTGTACTGTTCTCTGGTTTAAAAAACCTGTATTACCAGTGGGATTTCAAAATCTGACAACGTTCTAAAATAAATTTTTAGTTGTCATAAATGACTAAAGAACAAGAGAGTCTAGCTGTTGCTGCATCGATTTAGCACTTTTAAACTTTTTTTTTAACATGTTACTTCACTGATAGGTTCAAATAGAAAATGGCTCATTTAACATTACCTTTAAGAAGCCCCCATTTTGGATGAGACCCTTCCTATAGAAGAAGTTACCAGATTAAGCCCCTTAATTATAATCAATGTTCACCTCTAAAATACAGTTAAGAACTACCACAAAGTGTGTAATTAAGAATTAAATATTCAAAAAGTAATACCTGATATTCGAGGAGTCTATTGAATTCTTAATGTCATTTAATGAATCTGTTAGTGATTTAAATTCAAAGGAGTTCAGATCACCTCCTTCTGCTAGACACTGTGGAAGAAGACAACAAAAATGTTCTCACAGTTCAGCACAAAAACTGGCAGAGCTTTAATACTACGTATTGTATGGGAGAAGCTATTTTGTGCAAACTTTCTACCTTAATTTGCAGTAATATTGCTGTAAGTCTAGAGATAAGATCAGTTAAATTTTCACTCTCCACACAGAGTTGTCCTGTTGATAAGGTATTTGCTTGTCTGACGACCTCCTGAGCTTCCTCTTCACATCTGCGCCTCAGATCCGTGGGTTGGTCAGCAGGCTGGAGGCCCTGGTCAGGGGCAAGCTGCAGAGATATGAAGGGGAGAAACGAATGAAGATGTCCTTTGCATTTGGTGGATGTGTGAAATGAGATGTTTCAAAGACAGTTCGTGTGTGTATTGTACAGAATGTTTTTTCTTTATGTATGTCTGCTTAAGAACAGGCCATTCATTGGTATCAGGAAAAGTGTTGCTCAAAGGCAGCTCAAATCCCAGACAAGGAATCCAACATAGCTACCAACTGTTTCATTTCAGAGTGAAATTTCAGACCTCCACTTATGCCCTATTCCCAGGAAATTCTGTTTCCTCCTCAGGTTGAGCAAAACCACCAAGTACACAGAGATTCCAGCAAAATCTTACCTCATAGCAATACTGTTGAACTTTATGCAAAACTTTATTTAAGTCTTTGTTTAGTTGTTCTAGATCTAGAACAATAGTTGCGTATCTCCTCTGAAACTCAATGCCGATTGGCATGGAATAGGATTTCTGTGGAAAACATAAAGCATATTAAAGTTAATGCAATACTGTACAGTTACAGATTTTGAACTCATCGAAAGGAGTTTTTACTTGAAAATAATACTGAGATATTTGAAATACCAATGTCAAATAGAAAAACATTAACATACAAAATATTAAAATGCAGTATTACTATTTATAACTGCAGGTGAAACTGTGTAGGTAACAACCACGCTTTTATTCCCTTCTTGAGGTGCTACAATAATCTATGGTGGTAAATGCTACAGAAGATGACTGTGGTCTGACTTGCTTATTCCTCCAGTAGCTGGGCATGGCTTCTCCCTACTGGCTGAGCAGAAAACTTTCCTGCCAGCAGAGGAACAGTACAGGACAATATGGCCTGGGCCACCTCTGCTGCAGGATGGGAGGCACATTTGGCTAGTAAGTTATCGGTCACTTGAGGATGACTCAGTGCTACACACCTTCTGTTACAGCTAACAGTTCTGCCAAAAAAGAAAGTTCCTGGAGCTTATATTTGGTAACAGTATTTTGTTAGTATGATTTCCCATGAAAAGAATAAATACCAAAATACAGTGCCTTTTTTCTCATACTCTTCAGAATACAGCTTGACATTGTTTGGATGATATTTATGAAATTGAAACAAAACATACAATATATTATAAAATTTTCTCTCCAAATAGCCTCTTGCAAGAGAAGCTAGAGATAGTTCCAGCCACAGGACTGAGATACAGGTACCTACTACAATCAAAACTTGTAGCTATAGATTTCACACACAAGATAAAGCAATTCGCAAAGTCAAGAGCCTCCATCAGGATAATCCTGGTCAAAAATTCAAAAGGTTTAAGTTATGAGTTCAGTTCAAAGTTCCCCATTAAACCTAATCACTGAGATGATCTCTGGGGATTTACAAATCTGGATGCCAACTTAACAGGGCTTTAAACTAACACCATAATTTCAGAATTCACAAGAAAGTAGCATAGATTTGGCATACTTTCTGCAGCTCTGGAACATAAAAATTAAATCTTTCAGACCTTCTCCTGTGACCAGTTCCCTTAAAGCAAACTGAACTGCTCCAGCTTAGCCGTGAAAGCTGCAGACAATTCTGAATTCCCTGTTGGAGAGGAAAAGCTAAGGGAATTCTATGCTAGTGATGGCAAAAGACATATTGCTCAGCACCAGCACTGTTTCTGACCTGGCACAACCCAAGATCTGGAAACACTGATGAACAGCTAAACTGACAAAGGATGGATGGCTTTCAGGAGATGGAAGCAGGTAACACCTCTGTCAAGGTCAGATCAAGGGATCTAGATGCTTCCCTGAGACAACCAGCATTACCTCTACCTTGTTTTTATTGCAGGTTCTTTCAATTTATATTGTTTATCCAAATGTTTACTGTTTTATGTACACCGTAATTTGTTTATAGCCTGCAACCCAGACTAGTACAGTGATGTCAAGAAAAATGAGACAAAAAAAGTACATTTGTATACATTAATAGCTCCTCTGAAGGCATCCACTGACTCATGTAAATTTATTATTATTGCCAGATAATAATGGCCTACATTCAGTGCCATTTCTGATTTTGGTCAGTTCCATTTATTTCTATATTGAATCAGTCATTAAACAGAAGTCTTCATAAAAGGATTACTTTAAACCAAACAGCAGTAGTACTCTAACAATTATCAAATGACAAATGTATGAATTATTACCAAAGTCTGACATTTAAAGTACACCTGAATGAACTCAAAGGATTCAATTTTATTCATGTTCAGGAGTGTTACTGATGTTGAAATGAATTGGGGTCAGAAAAAAATTCTTGTTCAAAGAAAACATATTTTAAAGGAGAAGCAACACATACTGAATGTCACAAGCATAGATGGGATTGCCAAGGGACAAAGAGGATTAGAAGATGAGCTAAGAATATGGCCCAATAGGGAGGTATCACATCCTGTGTTTTTATCAGGACAGCCTTGAGTAGTAAGGGGGGTTGCTTTATGATTGCTGGTTTTCAAAGGAAATAGAGAAGGGAAGAATTCCAAAGTATCTCAAAGTCCTTACCCCAGTTACAACTGAGCTAAAATGTATCACGTTTAGCACCCACTTCTAAAGTTCATTCCCAGTTGCTTTTTTGCTCTTTCAATTTCATGGGATAAGGAGACCAAGAAAAGTAACAATACAGGTGATTTATGACTTCATAGCTGAGCTAACATTCAGGCTCTTGCTGGAGGAAGGGTATTGTCATCCTATGGACCTCCTTATCTATGTAAATGTACAAATATCTCAGAAAATAATATTAGTTTAAGAAGAGTTGGTAATTTTTCATTATCAGGGTCGCAGGTTGCAATGACAGGTTTTAATTTTACCTCTCTTTGCATCTAGTTTAGTTACTAACACACAAAATTAAAAGACAAAACATTTGATGTACAGGAAAAATAATGTACTAATTGAAATGATAACAAGGTTTTGAAGAACAACACCATGGCACATAAGAAGAAAATTACAGAGACACAGGGATGGGGCAGTAGGAAGCAGAGTAACAAAATGCACACATGCACATGATCATTGCAGGCACAAAGAGAAATCTCACCACAATAAATCACATCTTTCAACATTCAAATATTTTACCTGGAAAAAAAATCAACTGTTTTGTTTCAAGAAATAAAAGGGACCTTTCTTCTTCTCCACAAACCTTTAGCCTTCTGTACACTGCAGAGACAACAGCCTGGATGGATGCTGGCAGAAGGCTGAGACTGAGAGCTTTCTCAAGTTAATTTATAGCCACGGGTGCTAGAAAAGCCACTCTTATAATGATAAAGTTAGCAAGAAAATCTATTCTGCTGCTGCTAATTACACTGTAGCTGCTATGGTACTGTAACTTTAAATGACAGTCAAGGGCACTCATGGCTTTACACAAAAATCTCTGAAATGAGTAGCTGCTTTAACCAACAAGCTGAGATAACAAGCATTTACCATCTGCAAAACAGTTTTAGCATAAATGTATTACCATATAAACCTGTATGTCATATTCTCAAGGTACATAGTATCTCCTTACTTTATGTGTTAACTGACATGTGCTATCCTGACGTTAACATTAATCCGTTTCCAAAGCACAGTGCTTTCAAAGGAAAATAATATTTGAAACAACTGACCTCTCTGACTCGTCTTTAAAAATAACAAAGACATTTTATGTCATAGAAAACAATAAAATACAGGTTTTATTTAGACTATACTCCTAATTAAATTTATTTGCATTAGCTGTTAAAGCATATCCTGTTTTAATAACTGAAAAGAGAACATTCTCACCAGCTTTTCTGCTTCTGTATTCATCTCTCTCAATTGTTTGATGTGTTCCTTCTTGATCATAAGGATTTTCGATAACCTGGTCTAAAACAAAGGAACTATTTTTAGAAAGAATAGGTCCTGAAGCAGTTTTGAAATGCCATAGAAATTAAAGATAAAAAACCATACCTGTTTCTTTCACAATTTAAAATGTATTTCTCAGTTGTTGATCAAGTTAAGAAGCAGAAGTAAATTAATTAAAATCAAATGATGGATTTTCCAGAGATTTTTAAAGCAATTCCAAGTGCCCTAAATTGATGAGTGCTAAAACCCATCAGCTGAAATTCCCTATAGGAAGACTAACATGATTTACAGCCAGCTAGAGGCTGAAGAACCTTTTTTTTTAATAGGCTGAAGGAGAGGAAAGGGTGTTATGCTCATGGTAGTACAATTAGTATCACTCACCTTACTACACCTTTTTTCCCCCACAGTTCTCAGCACCAGCCCTTTGTATAAACTCCTGCAGTAAACCCTGGTATAGAGATTGGATGTATTTTATATAGAACAACCCTGGGCTTTTCATTTCCCTCCTTTGTAATGGGAATATCCTGTGTCTCCTGCCCTGGGGACCTAGCAGGCTGAAGTGGAAATCACTGGGAGTACTTTCAACAAACT
This sequence comes from Donacobius atricapilla, assembly GCA_013397315.1. Lineage (NCBI taxonomy): Eukaryota > Metazoa > Chordata > Aves > Passeriformes > Mimidae > Donacobius > Donacobius atricapilla. The sequence goes on from WBMY01011673.1 coordinate 76,969, forward strand.
CATCAAGCCTAAAACTATTCGTACTCTAGGACCCTGAGAGAAATCCTAGCTTCACTACAACCAGCAACACTTTTATTACTGGAGTAAGCAGAGCAAAAAAATCCAGGTTTTATAAATTCCAGAGGGGTTAAGTGCATCCTAGCAGTGAAACACGTGACTGGGAGAAATCATAACTCCTAGTTCAACACACATCTGATTTATATATAATCCCTTTTGTGATTTTTAAGTTCAGTCTTAATGCAACCAGGTTGCTTGCCCTCACAAATTGTAACTAGAAAACTGTTCCAGGATCTCTTTCAGCTAATGAGGAATATTCTGGGAATTTCCATGCTAAATGCATTCTTTTTCACTTGATAGCGATTTGTTTGAAATTACCAAACAGACAAAGCTGGTTTTCAGCTAAATATAGAGTTCCCTCCTTGTTTTATCGCTGTTTATTCAGAGACAATAAAAGCATCTCTTCTCCACTGTTCTTCTACCACACTACTGACAATCCAAGCCTCTTCAGACTCCACTCCCTTAAAGGGCTCCTCATCTCCTAAACTTTTGTGGCCCTTTTTGTATCTTCTTCCATTCACTGCCATCTTTCTTGTGTGTGAGCACAGGAAGCCTGTAGCAGTATTCTGAATGACACATCTGGAAACTAAACCTGTAAAACGGCATCAATACTTCACTCCTTCTACTCCAAATATTTTGCCAGATGCATCTTACAAATGGATGGTGAGCCATGGTCAGAGGCACAGAGGCAACACTGCATGGGTTATCAGCCTCCCAATTCCAGCTGCTCATTTCTGTCTTTGTGCTGTCCCCCACTGCCAGCACTTGCATTTTTGCTCTTTGCATTTTGCATGAAGAACCCAATCACAGAAGAGATAATGACAAAAAAACAAATTCAGAAGGGGCAAGAAAGAAAAGTAAAATTATTACTTGTGAGCTGGATTGTCTCTCTGATCTAGTTTCTAACACACCACACAAGTGTTCATGTTGCCAATAAAACACCTGGGAGGAAGAAAAGCACAGTACACCATCTGCCACTGCTGCCAGAAAGTTACTTGTCAAGCTCTGCTGTCATCACCATCCAGCAATTGCCTAACACATTCTTCTGCTTCATGAAGCTGATGAGTCCCCAAATTAATGCAGAATATATAATTTGTTCCCCGAATTTGCAAGGCATTTGATTCTTAATTTCTACTTTGACATGCAGACATATGTGAGGATGCACAGCACTAGTTCTCCATTTGATGAGCTTAGACTTTCTATTATATTCATCCTATTCCAAGATACATTCCAGTGATCAGGACAATCTGATTATAAGGATTTTCACTATATCTATCATATCCACCAACTTTCTTTCAGGGTACTTTTTATTACATAGACCTCCATTTTAACTTGCCAGTGAATGCTATAATTCAGTCTAGCCCATTTGTCTTGAGAAATTTTCACCATAACTCATCCTGTTTACTGTTGCAATTTATAGTTCTCAATAAACTGGAAACAAATTTTTAGTACAATGCTTTTCCATATTAAAAGAAATGAAGGAACAACCCAACCAAAATGTTTAGATTTTCACTTCTGATTTCATTTGTTAAGTCATAAAATACGAGCTTTTCAAAATGCAGTGTGTGATTAACTTACTATGCAGTATTTTCAAAATTTTCATAAGGAGAAAATAGCCAAAAACGGAATACCCATTTTCAGACTGTTCCTCCTGCATTTAAGTTGGGAAGATCCCTCCTTTCCTCACATGCAGACACCAGGTCACTGTGCACCCGTGCTGCATCACCACGCTCCCTCTACCGGGCATGCAGCAACCCTGCCAACATCTGCTTTGTCCTACAGAGCTGCCTCCCCATCGAATTTTCTACCCCAAAACAAACAAGGAAGCAGGGAGGAAGGAAAATAAAAAAGCTGTAGCTGAATACTTGGAAAAACGTCCTCCAAATTTGAATACTGGCTAGTATGTACAAATGTAATCTACTGATTACATAGCATATATATATGCCATAGCATATGAAATATTTAAGGATATATTACATAATGAATTAAGCATGAAAGACCTTTAAAAAAATTTATAACTCATTTATTGCTGACTTTATCATGTTAATTTTTGATCCAGTCTTCTAATACATTAGTCCACAGTCTCAGATGTCAAAATGTGGCATGTAGTCATAAAGATTTAGAAAAACTAAGACAGTGTAGAACAATGATTAAAATAGTTGTTACAAGTCCCAGTGTTTGCTTATGACTTCAAGTTATAGGAAAAGAGACTATCTCTAACATTTATTTGTCACTGTATGCATGTGATTTTGGATTCACTTCCTCTTCTTCCAAAATAATTTCAGATAAGGGAAATAAGGGGTTGGGTTGAAACCTTATTTGAGATGTGCTCTGTGTTTTCTGTTTTGTCTGAAATTCTTCCCATAAAATTGTTTCTTTGTGGTCTTATAAATAACTGCCTGGTAATAGTTTTCCAGAAAGTTTTCTCGGAATCAAATGGTTTTTGACCATTTACATCCTGAATCAACATTAAATCAGAAAAAGGGATTTGATTTTTTTTAAGTACCAGTCTATTGGAAAGGCTAAAATACCCTGAGCAGCAACCCTTAACATAAAAATACATCTGGTGAATACAGCACAATCAATAACCAGCACTCACCAGTCTTATGTATTTCACAACACCAAATTTCAGTACCTCCTCAAACTTCTAATTAAAAAATTGATTCTTAAAAATAACACTTCAAGTCCTTTCATAAATGTTTAAGCCCTGTGATTCTTTGTCATTGCTCAAATAGACAAACACCAAAAATCTCTGGATTGATTTTGTTCAAAGTATTTTGAAAATCTTCAAGCAAAAATACTTATTAATGTGGTATCTTTGTAAAATGCCACCATTTGCGGTACAAGCAAGAGGCCTCTACTTGTAAAACTCAGATTTCCTTATACTGAGTAGTAATACACAACCAGATGTGACTGACAAATCACACATTTTCATATTTAAACTGCAGAAACATTATCATAAACAGATCCATTTGATGTACTAAGTAGATGTAAAGCTCAGTACACCTTAGTTACCTAGTCTCACTGATCATACTCTGTGACTCAAACAGGACAGCTGCAGATACAGTTTAGATGCATAAAGACTGTGTCTTTTGTGTATGTCAATTTTACCATAATTAATCTTATAGCAACCACATCTATTTTAAATTTTCTTAGCTAAGCTAGATGCCATGCCACCTTTTTCAAAATCAGCTTCATGAAAGTTTCCTCTAAACAAGCTGAATAGATGATTCTGTCAAATAAAAATCATTATGTTGAATGGCCCAAATGTTAGTGTGTCATGTGAGCTACTGACACAAATTTATTCTTTTGACCAATTCCACAGACTTTAAAATCTGAGAGGCATTTTATTTCTTAGTTCTTAATATTTTAAACATGAATTATTCCAATCTCCTTTGTTCAAAACTGCTTTCCTTGTTAAAGACTTCAATCACTGATCTTAAGCTAAGCCAACATGAGCAATTACATTCTTCCATCATCCTGGAAAATGCTTCAGCGTGTTTTAATATTCAGTGAACCTCAGCTTCCTACCATTACTTGTCTGTGCTCTTCTGAATTGGTGCACAAAAACCACTGAGGAATTATTTCGTATAAGGTGAAGACAAAAAATTATTTTCTGTGTAGTGTTATCTATAAAATAAAAGTTTGCTTGCATGGAAATGAGAGCTGCTTTTCTTCTTCAAGAGCGTAGAACATTCTATAATGTAAACTATATGTGATAATGTATATAGGCAAATATTTTTTGCACAATGCAAGTACATTTTAAATAAATAGTCTTAAAGTCTGCACATAGAAATATTTTCTTTTTAAGATAAAATGGTAGAGCTGGGAAAGTAAGACACTTTTGAAGACCTCTGTGTTCTGAAAAACAGCATACTTCAAAGGTTATAAACAAGTGAGAAAATTAAGAAGGGGAGAATAAAAACAAATATGAACATCTCTTCAAAAGGTAATTTGGCTACCACCATGTCTGTCATAAATTAGCAGAAGGTCATTGAACTGCAGAAGATTTGGCAGAATAAACACAAAAGGACAATAAACAACAAAATTAAGAGCCACAGTTAATACTTACCACTTGTATGAGGAATTCTACTGGAAAGCCTCCTAGTGTTTCACTATCTGTGCCTGAAATTTTGTTTTTCCATGAAGATTGTCCTAATAATGGATCACTGTCCTATAAAGGATAAAACATCTAAATGAGTAGCTTTGTTTTAGAGGGTGTTGCTAAAATTTTGATCTTGCTAAATAAGGTCAGAAAATCCATCTCAAAAACTTTTTAAGGTAACAGCTTCAACATGTATCAAAAATACTTCAGAGATTAATGCCACTTGAAAACAGTAACTTACTGTGATTGGAGACTGGAGTGAAGGTGTGTATGGCAATCGGGGAGGAGTCATGAAGAAACGCGAAGGCCGTTGTTTCTGTCCAAAGGCAGCAATCGGCATGGTCTCATGAGGCTCGTTACTCTGCCAGACAGGGAAAGGGAAAGGGAAAGGAAGGATATCCTTCAGTGTCTGATTAATTTTTACCCTTTTGGAACACATCATTTATTTCTGGGATCTGGACTAGCCGTGCCTATCCATACCCCAACCCAACAGCATGAAGAGATTAACATTTTGCTTTTGGTCTAGGCAGGAGCTTCAAAATCCTAATGTGTTGCTGGAGCTTTCAAAGTGTTCTGGCATCACATCACATAAAATCTGCATGAACATTTCCAAAAATGCTATTGGCAGACAAATCACAACAGGAGTTCAGCAGAGGCTCCAAACTCAGACCAGGACAGAGACCAGAGGAATTATGTAGATCCAACACTACAGAAGATACAAAAGAAAGACAGGTCCTCCAGAAATCTTGCAGTCTAGGCTGGACTGTCTGGTGGGAAAAAAGCCTAGGAGCTGGGAGATAATCTCCAATTGTTTGACCAAAACAACATCCTCCCAGGTAGCTTCATTAGCACAAGAAACTTCAAAATGAAGTTCAGTCAACTCATAATACTTGTTTGCAACTTCCACAGGCCTTTCCTGACTCTGGCAAATCACAAAGGGCCAAGTTTTCTTGAACATTTTCTGAAAATCCTGGCAGGATCCCATTGCAGAATTCTCTTTGGGATCTTATACTACTCGTATTTATTCATATTGAACTCAGGCTATTGTAACATCCTACAATAGTTGGTCTAGTAAATTATTCCACCCTGAGCCATTATGCTTTAATCACAGAGGGTTCTGTTTTGTAAAACCATAAACAGTAAAAGTTCATGATCATGGAATTTCCCATGCATCTGTTATGCTTGTTTCTACTTTATGACAATACCACCTGGGTGTAATATTTTTTATTTTCTTATTTTTGATTAAAGCATGTCATTGTGGATTTTTTAAATTTCATTTTCTTATTACACCTATTTTTAGAATGTGTCACTTATACTTACAAGAACTTCATAATCTGGGACTGTGTGTGTTCCAAGGCCTGCCCTGTCAAAAGTCACTCTGTAGGTAGCATTAAGAGTGTCTACAGCATCTATTTGTCCAGTGAACAGACCATCATGGACTCCTCGCAAACGGGCTGAAAAAAACAACAGGAGAACAAAGAAACCAAACATTACAATGCTATGGTACAAATAAAACCAGATTTATTACATCTTTTGCAAGTAATTCTTTATACATACACTTAAAGGCTCTAGATTAAATGGAAAAATAAAAAAAGCAAACCCAGAAAAAAAAAAGTATGTAATAGAAATATTACCAAGTTTTTTTACAAAATTTAAGTTTGAAGGTCAAATATTTCCCAAATCTAATCCTTAGCACTACACTTATGTCTAAGAAACTCCCACTATTTCATACCCAATACCTTCTGACAGACAGATTTTGTAGGCAAAAGTGGATTTCCAGATAATTTTGCACAGCATTTCTCTCTGAACACCTCCTCTGAAGATGGCATATTTAGCAAAAAACAGTGTGGAAGGTAGCTCAAGGATATAGGTCTAGGAGAGTGAGGAGAGGCAGTGTGGTGCATGCCTGCTCCTCATCAAGAGCTAAGGGCAGTGGTGCTCAACACAAAAAATGCAGTGAACAGTAGCGGCTTGAATAGGAGATGCTGAAGTGAAAATGAAAAGCACCTGGACAAAAATCAGACATGAGGGAAGAACTCAAATTTTCATAAAACTAGACAAAACCTGTAATACAACAGTATTACTTCCTCCATTATGTGTAGGGTTTTTTAGTAAGGCAATGTCATGTTTAGCATATGTGTTCAAATACACTGCAATGTCAATTGTTTATCTGCTTCAAAATAGGTAGTTTTATATTTATGGAAATATAAAGTTCAAGTTTTATGTTAGGTCAGAATTTAAAATCAGACAACACTCAATATTTTGAAATTAAGCATCTCCCTCTCACCAAAATTTGTTAGATATGTAAAAAACCCTACAATTTGAACAGCAGAAATAATTGACCATACTAAGTTTGCACCTCAAAACCTTATCACTGTTTTAAAAATACCACCTAATCTTCACAAGCACCTTCTCAATGAACTATCAAAAAACTGATAAAATTTTTGATTTTTACATTTATTACACGTTACAATTATTTACACATTACAATTCATTACACATTACAATTATGTGCACTAAATGTATTACGACTTACTAAAATCTTTGCAAAATACACTTGGCAGCTTATTTCGTTTGTTTTTAAGAAATTACCTGTAACTTTTGTTCCTATTACAAGCGGTAATGGAATTTCTTCTGGAAGATCTTTGAACTGTGAAAGATCGGCAACTTTCCGCTGCTGCAAAAGTCTGATTTTCTGCCGTTTCTGTTTTAACGCTGACCTCTCTTCCTCAAAGAATGCAGAGGAACACCTGTAGTATCATTAGATAAAATTATACTTAAAATTATACTTAAATTCATCACTTCATCATATATATCTGAAGGGCACATCAAATAAATAGGCACAATCTAAAAAATCAGTGAGCGAAAATGAAAAAGCTTGGGGTGAGAAAAAAAATCTCATTTAATGCATTTAGACAATCTTACTCTTCAGAATTCTCACCCTTAAAATAAGAGTCTATTTTAAAATAACACTCAGGAATACTGGCTGTTGCATTAGTATATCTAAGGAGTACAACTTTTTAGGATTTTTCCTGCTTATAAGGATCCACCTCAGATCACAACAGAGCTAAAGCTGGCCCCAGGCAACTCAGGATGCCAGTTCAATGCGCGCGAGGAGGGCGTCCTGTGAGCGCCCTGGCTGCCAGCACATACTGATACACAGGAGATCCCTTGCACGTGTGCTCATTAGCTCAATTAAACTGAGTATGAAAGGGCACCAGACTCAGCACATAAAAGGGCACTCCTCTGTCTCATCTCCTTGCACCTGTGCCGAGCACAGCCCCAAAATCTCTGTTACGCAGATGAACCGTTCTGAGATTGATCATATCATAGTAAAAGTTTATTTGATCTGGGGCTACTGTGTAAAATCAGATCATCGGTAGTAGTCCCCTTCTCCTTTTTCAGGGGTAGGGTCCTTCTTAAATGCAATCTAAAAGATGGAAGGCTTACTCCCAAAGTGCTTACTTTTTATTGATTTTCATTTCTAACCTACTGAATAGGCAAGATTCATGAGGGAGATAAGCACAAAGCACAAAGACATTAAGGACTCAATCCTATCTTTCATTGCTTATTAAAAAAAAGTTTCTTCATTCTTGTGTTAATGAAAGAAGTAATTTTAAAAAGGTGCACAAATGCTATTTTAAGTCTGTCTGATTGCAGAAAGTTATTTATCAAATAATTTGCCACCTTTGTTAATTGCTGTACTGCAGCCAAATGCAGATTAAACATTTTCTGTGGAACTCATACAGTTATACACTGATTACTGATTAATAAGAACTTCTATTTTATGAAGTCATTTTAGAAGACATTGTAAACTCTGCTGCTGGTTCCCTCTACTACACTACAAATTATTTTCTGATTTAAATCCCTTCAAGATGTTCCTCAGTCATCTCCAACCCAGTACTAAGAAGTCAGTTCCCTTTTCCAAGTCTGCTTCTACTGCTCTCCTATTACATGCTGAAACAAACATTCTTAGGTTTTCTTCTGTGTACCCCTCCTGGAGAGTTCCACAAAGCCCTTTCACTTTTCTCCATGATTTCTCTTCCTGGCATTGTGTACAAGAAGACTGTAAGCACTAAGCTGCCAGGATGCTGAGACCATTTTGTTTCACACTGACCAACAGTTTCACGCTCTATACGCACACATCAGTTGCCTTTTATCTTACATGTGTTTTCTAAGTTATATGGGGCATAGGCCACCTTGTTTTCTCCCAGTGTTAACACAATGAGATCCTAGTCCTGAGCAAGACATGGGCAAAAAACATAAGCAAGGAAGAACTGAAGCTGTGATGTACTTTTGTCAGGTAATGCAGAGATGCACTGCACTGAAAGTTCCTGTATGAGGCTTTCCAACCACTATCAGCACAAAAATCACCACTAGCCTTTGTAAAGACTAGAAATTCTGTTGTAGACTGAGGCTGTAGGTGTGTGTCCCACTCACCAGTTTACCACCAAAGAGCAGAATGTGTATACCTGGAATTATGTACTATTCCAGTGCTCCTCATTAGGAATTTAAAATATCTGGAAAGGGATGTGGCAGATGTAGAGAAGGATGGTGGCTGGGAAACTTCTGAAGAGCTTAATTGGATATTCTCATTTATGGGTGCTACTGACTTCATATTTACTACTGGAGAGGAACAGGTGATAATGCTTGCAGCGGGCTGTGAATATCAAGTTGCAAAATGCAGGTCAGATCTTTTCAACTCCATTGAGAAGAATAGCTAACCACAGCGAGACAACAAAATAGGCAAAGAAAAAAAAAAGGAAAAAGAAAAAAAGCAATATAGACTTCATATTAGTCCTTCTAATAATGGCCAGGGTCTTGCATCTGGAACAGCAAATATCACCTGATGTTTTTTGACTCATGCTCTTAGAAATACAAATGTAAATGCTGATATACTAATCACCGGCCTTGGAAGGTCCCTACAACAGCAACTACTGTTTTACTGATAGCTCAGATGGTCTTAAAAAGTCTCTGTTCCAAAAGCTGTAACTATGGATGTTCAAAGTATTTGCAATGTATTTCTGGCTTCTGTTAAAGGAAACCTCTACCCCAATGTTCCCCAAATGCATTTAATAAAGGTTATCCCATCTTCATTCCATCCTATGAGAAAATGAAGATTAAAACTATGGTACAGATCAAAACCGCAAACTCATCAGTTTTCTGTAGAGGCTTCTTAAGAAGTTGAACATACTTCCCAGTTTTTACCTTACTTGTGAGATTTTGAACTGACAGAGGAATCGCCACCATCATGTAGTGGCAGGACAAGCAGATCTAAGCTCAATTCATATCCATTGCTATTTCACAAGCCAAATTAAGTTCACACAAAGTACACAAAACTAACTATTACCTCTTCCTTTTCCTGGAGCATATCTTTCCCCATAGTCTACAGGAATCTTACAAGCTTTGCAGGCTCTCATGAAGAATATTGCTGTGCCAATCAAACACACTGTAGATGTGTGATAGGACATGTAAGGTAGCAGGAGACTTAGGAAAATACTACAATGTATTTAAACAAAAAAAAGAAGATAACAACCATGTGCATAACTATCACAGAGACACTATTAACCTCTGCCATCAACACTGTGGGTGCAAAATGTCTTAATTATTTATTTTTAATCCCTCATGGGGAGATACCGGTGCTGACATGGTATATAGCATAACTCCATATGATGAGGATAGACAGAAGAAATTTCTTACAGAATGGTAAAACAAAAAAACCTTTGCTCTAGAGGTAGAGGACAATTGTTTTGAAAAAGCATTTAAATGATTTAGAATAATTCAAAGTCTTTTCAAACTAAGGCCAAAGACCACTCTTGACATTTTGAAAGAGACTACCAGTAATTAAAAAAAAACAGTAAAGAAATAAAAAGCAAACAAGAATGCTTATTTTATGTTGCTATAAAGCAGTAACTCAAAGTGTGCATTAACAAATGATCAGACTTTATGCAAATAATTCTACTTCAGAATTCAGATAGAACAATTTGCTGCCCATTTAAACCTTTGGTTCCTTTGGCATGAATCTCTCTTTTTAAAAAAATAACTCTATGATAGCTGAACAAAAAAAACCCAAATCAAACCCCAAACCACTCTCCCCATGGCTTAAAAAAATAAAAAGCAAAAAACGAACCCAAAGAACCAATGAAAAACAAAAGGAAGTTTGCAACCCACCAGGTTGGATGAGGTTTTGCAATCTGATGTAGACAAGGTTCCCTGCCCAGGGCTCCCCCGGATCCCAACCCTTGTTGGAACCAGACAATCTTTAAGGTCCCTTCCAACCCAAACCATTCTAAGACTCTGAAGTTTTACCAGTGGTCCCTTAGACTGCTGGATGAGGTAAGCTGATCTTTAGAGAGGTAACCACTTTTGGCAAAAGTTAAATGAGAAATTGAAGACTTAACCTCCAAATATACCATTTCTCTGCCAGTAGGAAGCATGACAACAAAGGGACAAAAAGCTATCTAAGGTAAGCTCAAATTACACGAACATCTTTCCAAGAGGAGCTATTTTGAAGCTTGCTCTGCTGCCTTCTCTTGACCGATGATTTTTACTTATGTTGTTTGCAGGTACAGAAGATGAAATGGTCTCCATCAGGCAAAATATAATCTGACTCAGTGATCTCTGAAGAAATGGATTCAGTGCTTTCGTGTTTGCATTTAAAGAAATAAAAAGCTGATTAATTTATGAAACACTACTTATACAATGACAGGGTGGTCAAGTTGGGAAGGACCTCTGAAGGTTATCTCCTCCAACCCCTCCAGCAGAATCACCTCCAGGAGGCTTCCCAGGACCACGTCCAGAGAGCCTTTGAGTACATCTAAGGATGGAGATTCTACCACCTCACTTGTGCCCATTCCCTCTTTTCCTGTCTCCAGATAATGCTGGAAAAAAACTCTGGCCTTATCTTCTCTGTACCTTCCCTTCAAATATTGATACACAAAAATGGGATCCTCCCTTAGCCTTCTCTAAGCTAAATTGTGTAGGTTTCGTGAAAAGGCTGAATCAGAGGGTTTAAGAATTAAAAATTCCAAAGTAGAAAAGAACACTAAGTCTTTCATTAAATTCTGACTTCTTCTCTATGATGGACAATGATTTATGGGTGACTTTATCTTTTTTATGTCTTGACAGCCCATCCAGGAAAAGTTGAGGATCTATAAAATGGTTTAAAAACTGTAATAAAATAAATGAGGTGAAAATGTACACTTGTTTTCCCCATGAAGAGCTGGTTATAGACAGAAAAACTGGCTGGTTCTTCCAGGCCAGGAGGCAAGGTAGTATAGAAGATACAGTAACAACTTTAACACATTTTAGCTTGGACACTCAGTTATCTGGAGTGGGAAAAGAACATTTCAAGCACAGGCTCATGAAAACTACATGGACACATGCATTTAAGGAATAGGGTGTGTGGGGGGGAGAGGAGCTCAGAGAACACCTCAATAAAATAAGTTTTATTACTCTTAAGATATTGTTTTGTTCTACTATTTGAATGCAAATTTTTAAAAAGGAATAACTGCAGTAACATCAAAACTACATGTAAGTAAAAGCTGAAAGAAAATAAAGAAAAAATTACCTCCGTGGTTTTCCCATTAAGCGCCTGATTTTCCCCCATTCTACTCTTGTCAATTTTCTGGTTTTCAAAGTTGGAAAAGATTCTTTCAGGCATATACAGAAATCATTATCTCCTTCAAATAGTGGCCTGTTGAAACATAATTAGTCCTATGTCAACCACACTAAGTAAACTTTTGTCACAAGATTCCAAAAAACATCCATCATCAGAAACACATTTAAAAAATTAATATAAATTAGTCACATGAACAAGACACTCCTATTCAAAGAATAATTTTAATTCAGCCAAAAACAAAATCAGGAAGTTTCCAGGGCTATTGTTTGACTTTGACTCTTACTACTACTGACATTTAAAAATGCTCCCTTCTCTAGTTACTACAGAAAAATACACGTAATTCATCCTGCTCTGTAACATATATACAGGCACCAAATCAAACTTCGGAAGAGTCAGCTCAGTGTCATGAGGATACTGCAACACAGTGAAGGAAACCAGAGAGTGAAATATTGAGAATAAAGGTAAGGACAATGCAGTACTGAGAAACAGACAGACAGTACCTTTTTCATCAATTCATTCAACTGTAACTCAGAGGTTTCCAAAATATAGGAAATTGAACCAACTCATCATTCCCTACAGCAGTACAGGTGAGACTTCTATTGTATCATCCCATGACTCCATGGTGAAGCACAGGATCAGTATGAGAGAAGTGACAGTTCAGAGAACAGACTTGCACAACTCAGGAATTTCTCTCTGATGCTGACCCATCTCTATCTCTGTTTTATGATTGCCTTTTTCTTTGCAGTACCACATCCTTCTTAGGCTGAAGGGACAAGGGAGCAGCAACAGATATGCCCATCTAATAGAAGGTTAATCATAAAAGACCGTGTGCAACTGAAATAGATCCCTCCTGGCGAGGACAAAAGGATAACTGCATCCTAGATAAAGCTGCTTTTCTCCACTCTTTTCAGAGTACTGGGATTTGGAGAGGAATATACCCAAGCACAGAACAAAGAGGACCTTGGAAGCAACACTACTTTCAACTGACTGCCTGGGGTGGCAGGAGGGAGGAAAGGTGCACAGATATAAGGAGACTCAGGCAAGAATGGAAGAGAATAGTTTTGCAGTAGGAGGATCTGCAGCTGTGGCATGAAGTGGAAAGGAAAACAAAAAGAATGAGCAATGAGGCTCAGGAAACAAAGAATATACAACAGAATCATTTTATCCATATTTACTGTTGCTAACATATCTATATAAAGAATAACTATTTAGTTTGGGTGGGGTTTTTTGTTGTGTTTGTTTGTTTTGTTTGGTTGGAGTTTTTTTGTTTGTTTGTTTTTTGAGAAAGAGAATCTGTATTTGATTGTTCTTACTAACACTTGTCCTTAAGCAGGCGAACTCTAAACCCACAGCATCCACAAGACTGGAAGCTCTGGAAAATGGTGTAAGCAAGTTACAGGCGCATCTGCTCTGAGGGCCTGTGATCACTGTAGTATGAAGTAGCACTTCAGAAATCTCTGCATGCCCAAAATCAATGGGACTTTACAGAAAACAGTTCACTGCAATAGTATATATAGCGAATCCCACTGAAACAGCATCAATAATCTAATAACCTGTCGGGGGTTAGATTTGGTTTTTTTCTTACAGATTTTTTTTCTCATAAGTTGCCAGGAAACTAACTACTGAGTACTTATGGGTGCTTGAGGAAAACAAGGAAGTGGCCAAAGGAGAGTGTAGCACCAGGCTACACCTTTTTTGGTCTCTGAGTTCTGCCTGGGAGGGGAAAAGACACCGAAGGTTTTAGAGGCAGGTAAAGGCCAGGCGTGCGGGCAGCTAGGCTCTCTTGCTCACGGCAGCGGGGAGAGGACAGCCAGGCTGTTGCTTGCTGTGGGAAGGGGTTCACTGCTATCACCAGGTCCGTTCCTGAGGAAATCTCCCATCATCTCCTCGTGTGCCCAGGAACTCTGAGCTCACCTCCTGCCCTGCTGGAGCTGGGCCAGCCCCATCCCACTGCTGCCGCTTCCTTGGCACTGCTTTGAGGCTTTTTTCTACACTGTACCCCACACTGCCCTGCCCTACCAGGACATCCCTGCCATTCCAGCTACCACTGATGGAGCTTCTGGTACATCCCACCCACCAGCCTGGGATTTTCCACCGTGCCAGCTGGGTGCTCTGGGAGCCCTGCACTGAGATCAGATCGCCCTGGGCCTTGGGAAGCAAAGCCCCTCGAGGTTCCTGGTTCTGTTTTGTTGTCAATGTTGTGGTTGTTGTTGTTTGTTTGCCTTGTTATACATACTAGTAAAGAGCTGTTATTTCCTATCCCCATATCTTTGCCTGAGATCCCCCTTAATTCTCAAAATTTTAATAATTTGGAGGGAGGGGGTTTGAATTCTCCATTCCAAGGGAGGCCCTGCCCTCCCTAGCAGACACCTGTATTTCAAACTAAGACATAACCACAGATGACAGTTGTAGAAACAAAAATATTTCAGAAACTTACAGCAGACATGGTATTTTATTTGATTACTTCAATTTTGGATGCAATAATTTGATTAAAATATTCGAAGATTTTCACAGTGAGCCATATTCTGTCAGTTGATAGCTCTACGATTTAAACTTTTCTAAGCTTCTCATTAAGCCTGGATCATATCACTCCAAACAAGATATATCAAAGTTTTCCTTCCAAAGATATGCAGTCCCTTAGTAAACTGTTATATCTTACCATGGTCATATCTTACAAGCATTACAAGCTGTATTTGATTTTCAAGGCAAGGTTCTGGCAGAAGGGGGCTGCAGGGGTGGCTTCTTTGAGAAGCTGCTGGAAGCTTCTCCCATATCCCACAGAACCAATGCCAGTTGGTTCCAAGGTGGATCCACCTGTGGCCAAGGCTGAACCAATCAGTGATGGTAGTTGTGCCTCTGAAATAAGGTAGCTAGGAGGGGGAAAATACCCTGTGCAATTGCAGCAGCACACAGATGTAAGAGTATCTGAGAGAAACAGCACTGCAGACACCAAGCCGGGGTCAGGAAAGGAGGTGCTCCAGGCACCAGAGCAGAGATTCCTCTGCAGACCACGGTGAAGCATTTGTGCCCCTGCAGCCCATGTTGGAGCAGGTGGATGCCCAAAGGAGGCTGTGAAGCCACGGGAAGCCCCTGCTGGGGCAGGCTCCTGGCAGGACTGTGAAGCCATGGAGAAGAGCCCATACTGGAGCAGGTTTTCTGCCAGGACTTGTGACCCCACGGGGGACCCACACTGGAGCAGTCTATTCCTGAAGGAGTGCATCTCATGGAAGGGGCCCACACTGCAGCAGTTTGTGAAGAACTGCAGCCCATGGGAAGGACTCACGTTGGAGAACTTTGTAAAGGACTGGCTCCCATGGCAGCAGGAGGATTCCTCCCCTGGAGGAAGGAGCAGCACAGACAGACAACAGGTGATGAACTGACCACAACCTCCATTCCCTGTCCCCCTGTGCTTATGGGGGGTTGGACATAGAGAAGACAGAACTGGGAATGAAGCTCAAGAAGAAGGAGGTGTTTTTAAGATTTGGTTTTATTTCTTATTATCCTACTTTGATTTGATTGGTAATAAATTCAACTAATTTTCCAATGTTGAGTCTGTTTTGCTCATGACAGTAAGTAGTGTGGTCTCTCCATGTGCTTATCTCAGCCTTTGACCCTCTCATTACAATTTCTCTCCTGTGTCCAGCTGAGGAGTAATACAGCAGCTTTGATGAGTACTTGGTCTAGCCAAGCAGAACCCACCACACCTGCATACATGGATAACTATCAAAGAGGATTTCAGAATTACCTGCTAAACTCAAATTCTAGTCTACTGATAGACCTAAAGATTCATAGACAATTCTTTAAGAATAAACTAAAAGTTCTTGGTCTATTGTAAAAATCATTATTAAAAATGTCACGTATTAAAATTACTCCTAGAAATATGTAGGGTTGGGGTGTTTTGTTCTCTTCATTTTTTTTCAAGTAAGTGGGGGGAGCATGAAAAGACTTCTTTCAAAGGAATTAAATTCTAGAAAGATGAATTTAAAACTAACTAAAATGGACATGAAATTTTTCCATTTCTGATGAATATATGCCAAATTGTTTTTCTGTTGCTATGACTGCCTTCTCAGTTAAGGAAAAAAAGCTACAGCAATTGTTATTAAAATAGGACGGAAAAACAGTAATTATTTTGTTTGTACATTCTGG
This sequence comes from Donacobius atricapilla, assembly GCA_013397315.1. Lineage (NCBI taxonomy): Eukaryota > Metazoa > Chordata > Aves > Passeriformes > Mimidae > Donacobius > Donacobius atricapilla. The sequence goes on from WBMY01011673.1 coordinate 92,898, forward strand.
AAAATTATGCTTGTTAACTCTAAAGCCATTCTTTAGAATATTAAATACTTGTGTTGCATCTATTAATCAAACAGTGTAGATTTTAAGATTCCGTTCATCAATAATGTTTTTTACATTTCAGAAATTAAATTGTTTCTTTTAAGCAATTCACATCACTGTGCTAGTGGCATTAAGAGAACAAATGCCAAAAACTCTGAGGCACAAAGTGCAGAAATGGTCCAGGAAATACATCAGGAGATCCAAGAAGGATGCTGATATCTGGACAAGAGCTGAATAGTCACAGCCTGAAGCTCTGTTAGTGATCACAATAAAAACAGAGTGATGGTGAAAAAATATTTAATACTAACATTTAAACCTTTTAGGAAAGCAGCACTTTATGAAGAAGCAGTGTCCTTCCTATCTTCTCTGTATAACACTGATGGGTTCAGGAAAGTCTAAGGGTTCTCATATCTTCATGTTTCAGCGGCTAAAAGCATTATGTATACAATCTGGTGTCTGGTAGAGGCAGAGGTGATAAAAAGAAAATTATATCCATGAAGGAAGGCTTTCCATAGAAGATTTCCTAAAGTTGGTAAGTTGCAAAGAACAAAGAGCACATACATTGCTCATTAGAAAGAACACCCACCACCATCAAATAAGATAGTTTTCAGTAACTAGTAATTTAAGAATAATTTGGAGTATCAAACCAATATATGGAACTATGCAGCCCAATTTCAGAAAATTACTTATTTCTATACTAATAAGAGATAATTATACAAACCAAACATACTTATCTATATTTGAGTAGAACCATTCATATATGCACCACTTGTGAGCTTTGGGCAGTTTGAGCAGGTTACGAAGCCGTAAACCAATCTTCTGTGATACTTTCTTTTCTGGTGTGGACATTGTTGTACTAAACTTCTATGTAGTAAAAAAAAGAAATAGTTAAACAGAATCTAATATTTTTCAGTATTCAAATAAACCAGATTTTCCTGATAAAAGTCTGCACATACTGTTTCATGGCAATGTTTTTCTTGCAGATCTATAACAATCCTTACTGCATTAATATCAGCAATGCGATCAAACAGAACACACAGCAAATTTCAACAGGATCAATACCATAATCTCCATACAAAGCTTTTTTAATGGAAACATTTTCCAGCACTGAAAAACTACATTATTGGTAACAACAGCATGGCACTAAAATACATACAGACTTCGAAACTCTGAGGCCCCACCGACTATCTCAGGTGAGCATAACTGGTGTTGCAGCTCAGATGCCAGCAACCTGCCTGATTTGCACTACAGCTTCTACTCTTGCTCACTCTTCTTAAGCTGGGGATGAAGCTAGGACAGGAATGTAACACAGCCAAAGCTTTGAGCAGAATGTCTGCTTAGAAAACTGCAAGAGAAATGAGCAATCAAGTTTTAACCACATTTGAAAGCTATTTGATAAATCGCAGAAAAGACACTGTCTTAGGTTGCTTGCATAATAGATAGACCCTTTAAACAAGACCATAAAAAATAATTCTGTAATTTTCTTCCAAGGATGGCTGTCTCAGCTGACAGAAAGAAAATATTTTCTGCAAAAAACCCAGCTTTTTGAGACTATAGGTTTAACTGGGTACCCATGCCATCATCAATTGTTACCCTTCCCCAAACATTTTAAGTATTTTGGACCTTAGCAGCAGCAATAATAGGATAAAGCATAAGGTAGGCACCTTGTTGCTAGTGTTTGCTGCTGCACTAGATATATGTCCCCTTTCTCCAACTGAAACAAAGCCTGGTGGGACAGCAAGATCTATGAACTACAGCAGCTGCAGTCCCTGGCAAATATTTATCTGTCAATCACTGGACCTGCAGAATCAGACATTTAAACAAAACAACTGAGTTTAGAACATTACAAAGTCTTTCCACTCTTAAGAAATTACAGTAATGAAGAGAAATGTCATGGTTCTCACCTCTGGCAGAACAGACCCAGCCAAATGGCCAGTGCACAGCACAGCTCAGAAGGCAAATCAGAGCAGTATTCAAAAAGTACTTTTTCAATGAGGTAAATTCAGCTTTATTAGGTGACGGCACAGAGAAGTGATATGGATGACAAATGTACTAGAGTGCCAATTCACTGAGACTAGGAGATGTTTCCCTTTCTATCACAGCAAATAAAAGCTGACAAATTACAGCTCTTTTTTGTGCTGTATCAAGGAGTGGACAATCAAGTGAAGAATGGAAAATCAAGCTCTTTGAACTGAGGACTTTAGCATTACAGGATCAAGAAGGTAAAGCTGGCCGTGAACACAGGCTACAAATTCAGAGCAAGTCCCTAACTTGGTGGGATACATTAGATTCTATAGCAGCCTTCTCAATTATGCAATCAGTGCAAGACACTTAGGCAGTTTTAAACTGAAGCTGAATAAATTTATGCCGACTATAGAAGATTACTGTTTGCAGGAGCATGATGGGCAGTTAGCCTGAAATCCTTTCTAGCTCTGTGTGCTCATGTCCAAGATCACAAAGAACAGGTACTCCCATGAACAAACAGAGGAAACCACTTGTAAGAAAGAAAAATATTAATCCGTTTGGAATTGTGGCTTACTTCTTAGCAACAGTTTTCCTCACAAGAAGATTCATAAACCAAAAGTGCAACTTGAAAAGCAAATACATTCTAATTTTCAACTAAAACAGATGGGCTTGTTCCCTTTGGTAAAAAAATCTCCATACATGTATGTAGGTACCTGTGGAACCATTGCAACCTTCTGATTTCTTTTGGGTGACCTTGTGTTTATTTGTCTGTCATCTTCTTCACTGAAGAGTCGACTCCGTTTTGAATTTCTGAAGGGCTGTAAGGAACAAAATTAAGAATATAAGCAAGAAACCTGATTGCTCTGTTCATGCACAGAATTCACAGTGAGAGAAATGTAATGCCTCTTCTCTTATCACCTCCTGGTTTTCAGGCACACAGTGCACAATAAATAGTGCCTCCTAGCACTTAGAGATCTAAGGACTGAGAGAAGAAGGAGTTCAAGATTCCAGGCTTTTCCAGTGCTAACTATAACCATTACTACACTGCTGGCCCAGTTTCACAGAAGTATTTAGAGCCTAACTCCCACTTGTTTCCATTAGAGTTAGGTGTCTAAACACTTGTGTATCTTTGCTTGTCTTGGTTATAAGCGGTACATCTGGTAAAAAATTTGTTTTGAATTTTGGATCAAAAAAAAAGGTTTTTTCAAACACTGTATTTGTTTTGTATGTTCTCAGCTACATAGAATTTTAGCAAGAATTTTCTAATAAAGTGATGTGTGTTTGCTGTTTAACTTATTGAAAATATCTACATAGCAAAATGCAAAGAAGAATGAGTCTGAAGAAACTAAATCTTGAATAAGTTATGTGACAGGCCCAGAAAAAGAATTTAGAATTTATGCTAAGTGAAATTTACTTGTGCACTGCTATAGCTCAGAAAGAATTAGAAGGCTGACTGAAAACAAGAAATGATATTGCAAATGTGTTGTGAAAAAAATTCATTTAGTTATTCCTCAACATCTGACCCTATGGCAAGACTCCTGCTTTCACTGACGACAAAAGAGCAACCTGCGACTGGCTGTCAGCACTGAAGGGAAGCAGCTTTCCTTTCCTTCCATGAAGGTTCTGTGGCCCAACAAAAGAGCCAGAGACAAAATAAATCAACAGTTAAATAAAACTTCACTAACAAGCATTTCCATTTTGGAAAGACATTTAATACATTTGTGACTGGTTAACTGCTTGAAAAGAAATATTTTCTATTAAATTAATCAGTGGTAGCTAAAAATCTGTCTGTCCCATGCCATCTGAACATAGGGCTTTCCCAGGAAATGTGCCTTTCTTACTCTAAATTATATGTATTTCATAAAAAGAACTACACAAGTGTATTTAAGTAACAGAAGTGCCCTGTATGTGACAGACACATAAGCACATGCAGTACATGGAAGAAAACATTAATTCCTGGTTGACAAACCAGGAAAGACACACTGGACAGAGGAACTATATATTGACAAGGTAACCAATTCATCATGATCCAGACCAAGCATACTGTTTTACAACCCTCAACAGAAACTGCCAAACTCTGTCCCAAAGAGGTAGACAAAATGAGAAGAGTTTCATCACTCTGGACTGTCTGTGCCTCACACCAGAGCGAAATAACAAGCGTTGCAAAGAGGCATCATTCACAGTGGCTAAATAGGTCAGGCATTTTTGAAAGAGTTTACAACCAACAGTAAAACATGTCTTCAAAACTTTCAGCATTCAGAAAACTCAAACTACTCCATTACATCTTAGCAACAGGGTCACTGCCAACATGTCAGACTATGCTCTGATCCTTCCTCCAGCTTTCTACAGAACACTGAGCTACATTCTAAGTTTGACTCCACGTTTTTACCACCTACAGCCACCATACCTAAAGATTGACAAAGTTTTTATACAAATGTTACAGCCAGTCCCTTTGGGTCTTTAGCACATGTGATCCTCTAAGTTAGCAGTAAGGCTTGTTTCTGTGAGATGTTGGGCATTCCTGGGAAGCAGCTGAAAACTGTGACTTGAACTGCAGGAACTAAGGGTCTTTACAAAGTTCTGGCCTCTGTCTGGGGCTGAACTTTGTAGACTTTATGTTCTCTAGCATAAACACATAGCAACATATGTGTATATATATGCATCTGTATGAATCCTACCAAAATAAATACCAGGGAGAAGATCACAGGACAAGAAACAAACAGTTAAGCAAAAACAAACCACAAGACTGAAATGTCCAAACACCAGACATCCCATTGGAAGCGGCAGGCACATTTCATACCCCCATCCCTAGGCTGTTAAATGTAAGGCCTCCTATAAAAGTTCTCAGAATACACAAATTTCACTGACAGTCCTTTACTTTTATTAAGATCTGCCCCTCAGAAGGCACAATGATGGAAGTGCATGATGACATTTTCCCTTCCTTTCCTTTATGCTTCAGTTCTCAGCCATAATTAGAAGCGAGATATTTCATGGGATACAAAAATAGTTGATCAGAATTGGTGATTCCTAAGCTTGAGGTGGTAGATACAGTACAAACACTTCACACAGCACTTACTTTACAAAAAAAGAGAGGAAATTATTTTGGCCTATCTTGAACAAGGTCAGCAATTTAATGTGCTTGATTATTCATTTAAAAATATGTTTTTACCTCTTACACAAACTGTGCAAAGTGCTTGTGAAGGATTCAGTTTCACATTTGGACATAACAAAACAATAAATCTCAGCCTTTTTTTGTGATCTTTATATTTGATTCACTGTATGGTATTTTACTAATCCTGACGCTTTTTATTGCCTCTTACCATTTCCATGGCAGAACCAGCATTCTTGCTCTTCCAATTGTGTGTTTTCTGCAGAGAATTATATTTTTCATTCCATGAACTGGATAAACTTCCCTCTGTTGTGGAGGAAGTACATCATTAATATACATATATATATGTGTATGTTTTAATAAAACTACTGTCCAAAATCAAGTACAACATTGTCAACTACTAAAAGATTTACTTGCAACATCTTTGAATTCAGTAACAAACAGATTTTAGATTTCAGTATCTTTATTAAATAGTTCTTAACATTAATTAAAAAAAAAAAAACGGAAGGAGATTTTCACTACAAGGAGAAACATAAACAAGTATTTTTTTACTTATGACAACATTTAGATTTCTTGAAACCTCCTGCGCTGGAATCAATTACTTCCACTGTCAAGCTGACACAAATCAATAGCTGAACTGTGGCTGTAACTGAAACCTGGACAAAGCAAAGCTCTACAAAACACAGACACCTTCTAGTTCTGGAAAATTATTAAGCGACCAACAAGTAAATAAAATTTTATTGCAACAAATCTGCCTTACTTACAACATATTCAACAGACCGTACCCTCTTCCTTGTGTAACAAAAGCCTTGTAACACATGAAGAAGTTTTAATTATTGAGCAAATTAGAAGTATTCAAAATTTGTGTGGATGTTCATGAAGAAAATTTCTAAGAAAAAAATATAAGCAGCACGTTTTTGATTTAGCCCACAACTTGCTGACAGAGAACACCATAAAATTGTGAAATGCCTTCCTAATGTAAATTTTGTCATATGTACAGGTCTCACTGAGAATCCTTCCTGTATCTCACCCTCAAGAAATGAAAGATTACCCCAATCTTCTCATCAAACTTGATGCCTAGGCAGTACTTTTGAAGAAAAAACACATTTCAGGAATTTCACCCAGAAGAGCAGTGTCTAAATACACCACAATATATGCAGTTTCAACTGCCAAGGATTATTATTCTATAGAACTACAAATGCCTACAATAAACCCAATCATATTCAACAAAAAAGCCTGTGATTTTCTTGAACTTCCTGAAGCCAGAAACGAAATACATCTGAAAGTCAGATTGTACAAGTAAATAACATGATAATTTCTTACCTTTCAAGCTCACAAGTGCTTTTGCTGAAGAACCTGCAATATAGCAAAAAGTCCACATAAATCAAAGCTATTTCAAACCATACGACCTGTGCAGAGTTTACTCATTCTTAATTAATTCTCAGGTGGAAAGTGGAATTTAATATTAAAATCTTTCACAGCTGAATGAGCGAACCCAGCACACCCTCCATGGCACTAAGCATAGAATTATACATTTATTGCCAATAAATCTTGAAAGTATATTCACATTTTGGTTTTTTTCCTTTAGTTTCATGCCTAAAAAACAACTTTAGATGTTAAACACTTGGGTTTAACACAGCAAATTCTCAACAGGCTTTACGTCCAAACTACATTTTCCCATGTGTCTGCTTGTTTGATGCAGTTGCAAACGCATTTTAAAATGACAAGAAAACTAATAAACACATCTTCTTTCTTTTTTTTTTTCCTACCAGTTCAAAACTCCTCAGTGCCCAAGATTTCCAGGAGAGGAGTAGTTTATGCTCAAAAGGAAGCAGACGGATAGCTAGTTGCCCCCTGGTGGTACCTCTTTATTCAGAAAGGCTACAGATTCAGATTTCAAATGCAGACAGGATTGTTACTTTGCTCAAACTGTTCAAACAGTGTAATAAACACATAAAAATTTCACTGCTCCCCTTTCACTGCATCTGTAGAACCTCTGCAATGCTCCTGGGCCAGGAAAAACAAAACTGGGCCTGACTACAGTGGGCCTTCATGCTCAGGAATTTTCAAATGTGTCTCTAAGAATGACCTGTTTGAAGCAACTGCATGAGCATAGGGCAAGATATTTCTTCATGACAATGCCTCCCCAGATTCATGCTTTTCTCTCAAATCAGCTTCATCTTTCCAGTTATGCTCTTGTGTGACAATCACTTCTCCCTCTCACTTTTTCTGCTCTCTCCTTCATCTTCTCTTTGAAACCGCTGCTCCAAGAACTGTGTGACTCCAAAGGTGCAGAAATTCCTTGCAGCTGCCATTTATCTAGCTCCTTACCTCACTAACCTCACAGTGCCAGAGATACTTGCCTCTAAGAGAATACATTCCAGGGAGTATCATAGAGCCACAAGAATTATTGTGCCTTTCCAGGGAACTGAGCGTTTTGGATTGGGCTGGGCCATTGAAGAGAATACAGGTGCAACAACAGCAAAAAACCCCCCTAATCCCTTATGTTTTCATCACAATATTTTGTTTGCTGCCATCTTATTATGCCATGTATTAAAACCCAAAATTTCAATTTAAAAAAAAAAAAGGAAAGGGAAACAAAGTTTCAATTTCTTTTCCCCCAAAATCTTAAAAAAAAAAGATATGAAACACAACTAGCTTTGACTCGCAGGGGGTTTAGAGAGCTCCAACCCCAGTATCTCCCAAGGTGTTCACATCTACAACAGCAACCACATCCGGGATTACATGTCAAAACCACGGTGACACACCTGGGCTATGACTGTCACATCTCTTGCACATTTCTTTTATGGCTTATCACCTTTGTTGGGTTGGAGACCTATCAGTGACTGGTACAAGAACACGATTCTGTGATGATCTGAGTCACAGGGAATTCAGCTCTTGAAACTAAAGCTGTATGTTCAAGGTATCATGATTTTTTTTTACATTTTATGCTAAAAATCTAATACCACACACTGTGCTTGCATAAATACATGGGTAGTCTGCTATCAACCAAGAATGAACAGCTCTGAAAGGTAACATTAAGAACAGTGAGGAACTACCACGTCCCAAATTTACAAAAGGGATGGTAGGAAATGTGTGCAGGGCTAGGTACCCACAGTTTAAGAACATGTTACTGGGGATGGAGACAGGAGCAGGGTCATCAGGATTGTCAAACGGAGGAGATGCTGCCTTTGCAGAATGGATCGCTACTCTGAGAGATCTCACGCAGTTCACCCGAACATACAAGCATTTTCCTCTTTTCCTCGCTATCTTGTTGATACGAATCAAGTTCAATCAATCCAGTCCAGAGTGAGTATGAACACGGTCACCCATGGAAAAAAACCACTCAGCAAGAGGCGGCAAAGCTTTATCTGGGGCCGTGTCAATCACAGCTGAAGAGCCTCAGATGCTTTGCTAACCATGGGATGCTTCACCTGTGAGGGTGATGATGGGCCAGCAGAAGGGTACTGTGCTACTTCCTGGCTTTACAAGATTAGCACTCCAAAACAGCATTAGTTGCCAAGGAGTTTTCCACATGGGATGGTTAATCTTCCATAAATGCATGTTAGAATAGGGCTGCTCATTTGTTTTCAGTTGACCTGTAATTAATGTATCCAGGGCATCTTTACTTAGGAATACAAGTGTCCAAATAAAATATTCCTGACCTATGGAAGCTCAAAAGTTAAAACTAAACTATTTTGCTGTAACAAATTAACATCAACACTTCTGTAGCTTAAAGCTTTAGAATATACGTAGGATACCAAAATGACAATGGAGATGTCCATAAGCTTCATTTAACCTCAAGGGTAAACAATATGACACAACACGGCTTTTCTCATCAAGTTCTTCTATATTGATTTTAGGGGCTACCTGCAGCAACACCAAACTCCAAGGAATACAGTACATTTCCTCACTTTTTCCATTTAGTTGGGCAGTGCTGTCAATACTACCAGGGCCACAAAACCGGAAACTAGGATGATGATCTAAGCAATACTGTGTTACAATAAAAACAAACCAACATTTACAGACAGAAACATTTAAAGAACTATAAAAACTGCAAAGTGATGCAGGATAGATTAAGTTTATTAAAACTATACACAACTTTACTTACAATAATGCTTAGATTTATAATATACTAGCCTCACACTAAATGCCAGTAATCGTGTATACTCCTGCTCTGAATAACAAATATATAATCACAGGCAGTCTTTTTAACCTGCATTTTAATTATAAACAGAGATTAAAGGAGAATACACACACACACACTTGAATGTAAATATCTGTTATGACAATGACACAGACTTCATTTCCAGAAACACTTAAAAAACAAATGGGTGGAAAGCAAGAAATAAGGCCTGTGGATCATACAGGTTATTACAACCAAAATCTTCCAGCTCCTCCAGGTTCAGAGGATCTCGAAGGTGACTTTCTTAATACTGAGAGAAAAAAACCCTTTTACTTAAGGAGGCAGCACAGGCAGCTCAGCACAGTGGTGGCTCAGGAATTCAAAGGCCTGCTTTCAGGAGGCTACACTGGCACACTGCTCCAGTGCAAACTGTAAACTACCACAGCTTTATCTTACTACCCTACCAAGTAGTGCTCTGCATATGTTGTTAGTAAATTAAATACCTGAACACAGTGTTCACACTTGACTAAGTCTGTAAAATTAGGAAAAGATTCAGCAGAGACCTAGGAGATAAATAAGACGTGCCTCATTGTTAGAAAGTCAAGACACTCCAATCTTGCTCTTCCCAAAGACGGTCAAGATCTGCATTGATCAAAAGTATCTACAAAGGAAGATAATTCAAATGGGTAAATAGCTCTGCAGCCTTTTTTTTTTTTTTTTTAAGGAAAGGCATAACTAGACCTATTTTGTGAAAGATTACATTGGATAATTCAGGTTAGCAATGAATGCAGTTTAACAGATTTTATATAACTATGCCAAGAAAAGGCACATTGAACTCCCTGTAACTCAAAATCTTAAACCAAGTTCAATACATTTTTAAAGGGAGAACTGTAGCTAAAAAGAAAGCTTAAAACTGATGCACAGAAAGTCCAAATACAAGTATACCAGCACATTTAATGAAGAATCTAAGATGATTATAATGGCCATTCCTGGCTCTGAAAAAAACCCCCTGTGATCCCATAAAATATATGCACCACAGATGTGCACCAAAAATAACTGTGTTCTAGATTATGAGGTATTAAACAGTATCATAGCAGGAAGCTCATCAGTAACTAAGAGTCAGGAATAAGTGTATTTATATGTTTTGTAACACTTGTAAGAAATTATTTTCAGGAAGTCCAGATAAAACCAAATTGATAAAAAGCCACCAAGGTTAGAATCACCCCATGTCTGCCAAACCTGGCACGACAAGGGCCCTGATGTTCTCATGTCTGGCTGGCATAGAAACTCGGGCTGCAGCGGCGCCAGCGTGGGTCCCTGCGCATGGACAGCTCCTCCAGTCCTGAACTGCTGCTCCCTCTGAGCACACAGTCCCCAAGAATCCTTCCTCCAGCCCCAACCTGCTGCTCCCAGCACAGGGGAGGACACACAGAGCATTGCAATAAAAAGAACTTAAAAAAACCTCCTCTATCTGCTCTAGAGGCCATATCAGCTCTCTGAAAAGTATTTCTGATGTGGAGACTGGCTTTGAGGCGTCAGAGAAAAGTGCAAAAGCTTTTCAAAAATAAAAGACTGGTTTAAGTTTAAAACCAAGCACATACTGCCTCCCCTTATTTGAAAACACTGTAACTGAACAAAAGAGGAGTTTGACCACAATTAATACGGGCTGCTGTGAATGCCCTGATGAACATTCTCAGGGCTAAGAAGAAATAAAGCAGTTTAAATGTAGCTTCTGAAATGCTGATTTGAAAATCTAAACAAGAATACACACAAGCATATTATGTTTGTGGAAGTGTTTCCAGTTTAATAATGAAATCATAACAGCTGATAATTTTGAAAATAAATGTTACAAGTAACCACAGGGATGTTCTATAGCTACTGTTTCACTAATGTGTGGGTACAAAGGGGCATATCTAAATCAATATAGAAAATTCTAGGATCCAGATCAGCAATTACATGATGTAAAGCCTTTCCTCTCCAGATTGTTACACTATTTTGTCCAAATTTGCACAGGTGAGCAGTTATTTTAACATCGGTTGCATGATTACCTCAAAAATCTAATTAATCTGCATTGCCAGCACTAAAAAGAGTGTGACAGAAGAAACTCATGGAGAAGAAGGGAAAAACATAAGCCTTTATTATAGACTGAGTCATTAATCCTCCAAGAGATCATTCATCTCCACAAGCACGGCACAAGTTATTTCAGCAGAGGAAGCATCTCAAACGATTTGCCACTGCAAGGAAAGCTTATCCAAGAGAACTCTGAAAGTAAGAAACACACATCAGAGGGAAAAGTTGCTTTGGGGAGTTTTTAAAGCTTCCCCCAAACTTTGGGCTCATTGAAGAGGTAAATAAATAAATAAACACTAATGTTTCACTTCAAGCATGAGCCAGTATTTTCCTCATGTTATGAGGCCACGAATAAATTGATAGGTGTATATTTCCAAATCCTAATTTAAGTACTGGATGGAAGTAGGATTTCCAGCCATGTGAACCCTTCTACAGGACCTTTGTAGACAATAACCACAACAACAAAGCCCTCTTTTTAAAACTGTCTTCTCATAATGGACAATATGCTGATACCATGGTAACATACAATTTCAAAGGTAGGCAGCACAAATAATCCCAAAAATTATTAGTTGTGAGTGCTGTATAGCAGCCACAAGTTAACCTAGAGCTTTCTCCCAAATACTGCAATCTCACACAGTTCTGCTGATTTTTTGTTTCAAACATCCAGGCCACAGCAGTGCTGGGCTCACGGCCCCTCGGGGCTGGAAAACGGAAGTGCCAGAGGTGCACCACAACCTCCTGCAGCTGTCTAGGAAAGCAGCAGAGCAGAGGACCCATGGACCACAGCAAAAGGTCGTGCTAGGGGTAAAGACAACAATTTCTGCTGCCCTTATGCTGCAGCCTCCACCCATGTGATAAAAACCCATGCAGAGAGATCCTTATCCCGCTTCTCTTCTGCCTGGCCTAAGACACAAGCCCCTACGAACAGGACCAACCATGTCTGTCAATACATGGTATTGCAGAGGCAAAACACGGACTTCAGAATTTGTACTGTAAAAGTGGAAGCCCGGCACCCCTCACCCCTGGGGTCTGCCTCCTTTCTGACTCACCTGCGGTGCTGGAGTTTGCCCGCGCGCAGCACAGGAACACCGCGGTCCGGTGCTCTGCTGCTGGCAGCGGCCCCGCGCCCCTGAGTGATCACCCTCCTGTTAGAAATGGCATCTCCCTCTCCCTTTTACAGAGCAGGTGCCAGCATCCTCCTCCCTCAGACTGGCTTGTGCCAAAGGGTGCACCAAGAAGTGGCTTTGCCTGCGCTGTTCTCGGCAGAGCTCTGCCTCCAGCGGGACCAGGACAATCTTTAGTCACATCTGCACGTGCTGCCTGTTTTAGCAGAGCCTCACCCCAGCAGAAAGTTCATTTCACATCAGAGCCTCCCCTCAGCTTCACTGCACAAGCTTTAGAACCACGCAGCCCACAAATCAGATTGCTATTACCAGTAGCAGGAGACAGGGCAGCATTATGTATGCTCCAATACAATCCACCGTTTCCCTCTTCCGAGACACAGAGAAAAAGCCATCTGGTCTGCAGCACCAAGGCTGCCCACCATTTACCTCCACTGCAAAGTTACCAGGAGATAAGAAGGAAAAAAAGGCATTGACTAAAATTAGTCACTCATTGGGCACCAACCCCACAGCCTGCAGAAACAAATTTTTTGTCTTCAAAATAGAAATCAAATTATTAGTATTTGAAGTATTTCTGCAATTGGGACCTTAAATATTCTGGATTTTTTCAGCTAGAAGAGTTGCCACAGATTTGTTCTTTCTTCACCTGCATCCCAAATTACTATATGGCTCTCCCCTGGCAGCATGGAAAGGCCTCAAACTACAAGAAATGCATGGAAACTTACACACCATTTCAGGTGCCAGCATGAATCCTCTTACTGTTTTATGCGGACAGAAGAGCAGCTTTAGAGAACAACAGAACAGTAGCTTTAGCAGCTAAAATAAGCACATATCACGAGAGACAACTGTGTGCATTACATTCATCTCACTCCTGGGTTAAGGAACAGTCACTGCCCAGCTGCATTACAGAACCTGCCAGAGGGCAAGTAGGTGCTATAAGAATACTCTGGGACAACTTCCACTTCATCAGACACCCAATCTGAAAGTAGAACTGTGTGGTTCTTATCATGCAGTAAAATGTTAGTCTTCTTGTCACCAAGTATGCTGTGTTTACCTATAATTCTTTTTAGGTGGAAAGCTCAGTAATGGTCTGCCACTTTATTATAAACATGTTGGAGAAACTTCACAGGGATGATGCATAAATCTCAAAGTCTCTTAGTCAGGAACTATTCCAACTTATTTTGGAACTTATATCATAAGAATATTCCAAAACTAATTTTGCAATGCTTATGTTATTATCCTTTATATATTAAGCTGCAGACTGAGAGCTGCATGAAGTCAGTATTAAATTAGTCAGGACTAAGTTTACATCTTCATTTTAAGCACAGGACTGGAAATGAAAGAATTATGTGCGGCAGTAACTTGAAAACATCCAGATCACCAAAACTGGATAGAATAGGAATGGAAACACAAGGCAGCCATTGCTTGAAACTTTCACAGTTCTAGCAGCTCAGCAATGCTACAGAAAACGTGAAGCTCCCTGTCTGATGGAAAACACCCGACTTACACCAAACTTAGGTAAATACAAACCCTAAGGTCAAGGTCAGCAGAGCAGAAGCTTACTGCCTTCACAAACAACCACACAGTGCTTCACCTGCCAAGCAGAGACTGTACACTGACACTGCTGGCAAGGGCTGCCAGCACAGCCCAATCCTAAGGGAAACTGAGTCACACACTCTACTACAGCATCTGCTACAGGTGAAGTGACAGACCTGTCAAACCCTCCTGACGTCACTGCAGGCAAGTAAAAGTGACAGAGAAGAAAAAGTTGGTTTTCATACTTCACATTAACTTCTTGAAACACACAGTGCTTTCTCTGGAAAATGGGCAAGGCAAATGGAGGAACGGGAACTTAAACATTGCCCATTCGAGTGAACAGGGAAAGTTCATTTAATAAGCAATAAACTGCTGCTAATTATTAATTACAGCCACGTCAATTGGTCCATGACTTGTATTAATCAGTCTCTAAACGCAGCACAGCATCCATGACTGAGCTGCACCAAGCTGAGAGTGTTAGCTCTATCCATAATTTATGATGATCCTCCATAAATCTGTTCAGTTAACACAGTGACACCGGCCATGTGGGCATATTAACCAATTTTTCTCCTGACAGTTGTTGGAGCTATAACAAAGACCCACACTGAGCAGCCAGAAGCAAGATTTCCACTCTGAGCCACCTCTCTGTGAGAATCTTTGGATATAGAAAGAGTTGGTATCTTGATGAACTTGCATGGTGCTGAACAAAACAGTGACACTAAAAGATGTCTGCTCCATTCTGTGCACACCTATTGAAACTAGTGAATGCCCTAGTTTTAGCTTGGCAAGAGTTCGCAGTTTTAAGAGGACATATCAAGATGGCATCTAGACACATTTTACATTGAATAACCTTCTCTTCTTAACACTCAAGTATTTGTGCATGAATCCACATACACAGCAACACGTCTGGTTTCTAGCTACATTAAGTTTTTATCGAATCCTTGTGCTCTTTGAAAACAACATCCACACACACCTGATGGAGATCACAGAATCAATGAGGTTAAAAAAGACGCCTGAGACCATCGAGTCCAGGTTTTAACCAAACCACATCATGTCAACTAGACCACGGCACTAATTGCCATATCCCGTCTTTCCATAAACACCTCCAGGGACAGTGGACTCCACCACTTCTCTGGGCAGTCTGTTCCAATGTCCAATCATCCTCTCAGTGAAGAAATTCCTCCTAACGTTCAATCTAAACTTCCCCTGCTGAAGTTTGAGATTATGCCCTCTTGTTTGTTGCCAGGGAGAAGAGGCCAATCCCCACCTGGCTACATTCTCCTTTCAGGAGCAGTAAAGGGTGATAAGGTCACTCCTGAGCCTCCTCTTCCCTAGGCTAAACACCCAGAGCCCCCTCAGCTGCTCTTCAAAAGACTCATGCTCCAGCCCCTTCCCCAGCTCCATTGCCCTTCTCTGGACTCTCTCCAGCACCTCAATGTCCTTCTAGAAGCGAGGGGCCCAGAACTGGACACAGCACTCGAGGTGCAGATATACAGAACTGTATGCCTGAAAGCACATGTTTACATGTTGTCTTCCTGTACAGCTAGGTTTCTGCTGCCGACACACAACACAGGGTCTCTTGCTCTTCCCCGCGCATTCATCAGTGCCCCCCAGACACAGTATGTGCACGCCCTGACCCCAGCCCCGCGGAGCTGCTCGCACTGTGCACGGAACGGGCTATGAATACACGAGCCCTCCTCGCCCCCGTGGGCGACAGCCGGGTGCGGAGCGCCGGGAGCTCACCCCTCGGCCGGGACAGGACGCTCCTTCCCCCGCAGCGCCCCGACCCCGCGGGCAGGGCGGGCTGTCACTGCGTCCCGCCCGGCTCCCGCTCCCCGCCNGCGCCGCCGGGTCCGGGGCCGGGAATGGGGCTGAGGGACGGGACGGGAACCGCGCCGGCCGGGAGCCTGGCGGGACCACACAGCCACAGTGAAGGAGTGGCAGTGGTCGCTACGCTATTTCCCATGCTGTGCCACTGGCCGGGGCACCTTCCGCTAGACCTGGTCGCTCAGAGCCCCAACCAAAAAGGTTTTGAACACCTCCAGGGCTGGGCTAGCCAGAGCTGCTCTGGGCAACCTGTTCCAGTGTCTCACCACCTTCCCAGTAAAGACTTTGTTCCCAATATCTAACCTCATTTCCCCCTCTTTCAGTTTGTACCCATTACTCCTTGTCCTATGAGTACTACAGTTCCTGATAAGAGTCCTTCTCCGGCTTCCTTACAGCATCCCTTCAGATACTGGAAAGCGGCCATGAGGCCTTCACACAAACTTCTCCAGGCCCTGAAGAGCCCCAGCTTTCTCAGCCTGTTATCACAGGGTAGGCGCTCCAGTCCTCTTATCACTGCCATGGTCCTCCTCTGGACTTGCTCCAAGAGTTCCCTGTCCTTATGATGCAGGATGAGGGGGAATGGGTGATTGGCAGTTCAGGATGGGGGGAAGGGGATGGAGGTGTTGGCTGTCACAAAGGGTCACCCCGAAGTACCTGTGCTAGCTTTGGGTCTTTAAACAATCCCATTATATTCATCCTTCACGGAGTAATAACTTTTTGCTAAACTGTGCCTATTTTCCTTGTCATCACTTTTCATAAACGACTGCAGAGGTGAGGCTCCAGGAGGAAAGGATCACAACAATCCCTCACAACAAGCACAGCCAGCCCGGGCCCCGCTGTCACGGTCTGTGGCACTCCCGAGATGCTCACCGAGCCCAAGGCCTGAAGGTTAAGGTCTCACTTGTTCTCACTCAGTGCCAGGGAAAGCCAACAAACCCCCGACAATGGGTGGCTGTTGGCTAATCAGCTCCTTGTTGTGGCCTGCCCTCTACCATCTCACCCCTGAAAGCTGTCTTCAAGCAGCAGCAATGGATTTTTTTTGTGTGTGTGTGTGGAGTTTTCTTAGATCTCTGCACCACAGTGAATTTTAAAAATTCTGCATCAAGAAACAGAAGCATGGAGATACCATCATGAACCACAAGCACCTTAATTGCTCATGGACCAGGCTCTTTACACAGTTTTGGCCTTGATAACAGTACTGCTATTATACCAACCAAAATTCCTTTTTTATATGTATAAAAATACAAAAATGCAAACAGAGACTCACCATAAATAAACAGTATATCTTAGTCAAGGCCAAGTCCGTGTCACATGTTAAGCATATTGCCCAGAGCACAGTGGTGTAATGCAAAATGGATGCTATGCCTGGTTGTATGCAGCTCTTTGAAAGCACCTAGGTGAGTGAAACCAAAGATTCTACAAAATAAAGAAAATGTGTATCTTGGGACATGGAACAGAGTTTAATTTGTGTTCTTAATTTGCTAATGAACTCAGATGACTAGTCACTCTAGCACGTTGAGAGGGGCAGGATATAGGTCATGTTATTAAACAATTTTAATACATAAGTAAAATCAATGCTGCCCTTGTGCTCAAAGGGAAAAAAGGCAGTTTTTAAGCGAAGAAACAAACTGAGTGAAACGCTTTAGAAATTCCCTCCAGGGCTTTCTGTGTACATTGTAGCAGAGCTAAAAAAAGGAAAAAAGAAGAAAAGGGGAAAAAAAAAAAGAAAGAAAATACAAAGCCTAGCTTGCATTTCCAGCCCCCTTTTCAGGTCATTTTGAAAGGTTGTTTAAACAGCCTTCCCTTCCCTTAGCCCCCAAAGGCCCTAAGACACTTCAGTCTGAGCGTTCCATACTGCACAGCTCCGAAGAAAGCTGCTATAGTAGACAGTTTGCAAAGCACTGTAGGCATAAAACTAAAGAAACTAGTAAAACACAGCTAAATAGTAACCTGTGCTATTTCAAACACTGACCCCCCCCGCCTCCCCAAAAAAACCCCATTAAACCCTGCACAATTTTCCCCTTTTAATAAAACACTTCCCAAAGGCCTTACGTGGACCAGACCTTCCAGGCTCAGTTAAACAACGTGTTAATGACACCCATATTTATATATCCAGCTGTCCTCCCCTTGTTCCAAGGGCTGTTACGGTAATGCTCAGCTAAGACTGGCGACACAGACTTCCACAGCTGACAGAAGACACTGATCACCAGGCAAGGTTTTTACTGCTGTGCTTTGTGAACCTTGTCATCAGGTCTGGCTGCGCTGAAAGCAGCAATGCCCAGAGCCACCCCGATGCTACAGCTTTCCCTGAGCAAGGGCTTGGCAAGGGAGGGATGAAAATGTTCTACAGCACAATCACATTGCGCAACAGTCCTCAAGAGTGTGAATTTCTACAAGGGAAAGAGGAAAAAGGAATCAAAAAAACTCAGTGCCTTTCAGGGAGTCTTTGTAGACTACAACAAAACTAGATGAAAAAGGTGAGAGAGGTTTTCCCCCTCCCCAAACATCTCCTGCCAATCACGTCACAAATTAACAGGTGCAAAGGTAGAATTCAGCTCCCAACAGCACGATGAAGATTATTCCCTCATTTCATTCCAACACCTGCACTTGGAAAATATTTGACCGAAGCCATTACCATTGACTATATTGAAAGGGTAAAAATAAACACTGTATTATGATTCCTGGATAAAGGGCCTTTTACATTTTGGCCTCTAATGAAAGCTGCAGTATATCTCAGTGTTCTGGTTTTTCGTTTGTCCTGTGCTCATTGTTTCCAAGTCACACAAATGTGACCCCGTTTGACAAAGCCCCAGCCAGGGCCGTTGGTCAGCGTGCACACAATGTCTTCTGTGCATCCTTTTACCATTCTGGCAAATTTGCAGTTCGCACTTGGGCGAGGTGGGAATGACACAACTCTTCCGACAGACAGGCAGGGTGACTGAAAACATCCGTGCTCACTGCCAACAACCTGCCTTAGGTGCCGCTGACTCACCTGCTTGGCATAGCTGGAGGAAGGTCTCTAAACTGGCTGCACTGCTGCCATTCGCCCTCGCCAGGGTCACATTAGGCAACTGCTCCTAATGGTGTGTGCTGAAATGCTGCAGAGAGCACTGCCACGCTCCCATTGCTCTTCAGCTGCTGCAGATGATGTCAAGACATGGCTTACACCACCGACTGACCAATGCACTCAAGAGTCCTGTCAGCACAGAGCAGGGAGCGCTGCGTCCAGAGGACAGGAGCCAGCTACGCTGTCATTTCCTCACCTCCCCTAGGCAGGCCCTGGCAGTAGGAAAAAAAGCACAGACAGCTGGCAGAAGAGAGTGCTCTTTAGTCTCTGAAGCACCTTCTTGGGAAATCTGAGTCCTGCTGCATTAATCACATTATGAAATCAGACTTTTTAATGAGGAGGTGGGGGTAGATTTCCCTTTGAGTTGCTGGGTAGTAATTCCTTCTTCTCACCTTTCCTGTCCCTGTGTATCTCACTTCTGTGGAAGTGGTCCACAATGCCCACAACAGGCCCACATGCTACCTTCACACCAGAACAAACAGTGAAAATCATCACAGCAATTCATCTTGGCTGGGACCTACATCTGCCACTTCATCTTCAAAATGACCATTTCTGGAGAAGCAGCCTGGCATTAATTTGAAAGTGAAAGCACACACGCACTCTTGTTCAGATGCATGTACTCCACAACAGTGGAAACTATTTTTATAGGCATAACAGGAGCGTGAGTATAATGGACTAAGTTAGGGGCCTCAACACATACGTAAAAGCAATTCAGGCAAAGCACCAAGTGGGATATAAATTGGCTGCAATAACACCTCAGCAGACAATTATGTCATTATATCCCTAGAATTCACAAAGTGAGGTCTGTAACCGTCTCCCAGAAAGCAAGATGAAGCACAGACCTCAGTAGCTGCAAACATGGCAGGTCTCATTTAAGAGCAGGAGTACAATTATTTTTGGCATTGACAAAGTTTCATGTGTCCAGAGGTCTTTTTCATATAGAAATTATTTGTTTGGGGGTTCCCCCCCCACTTTCCTCTGACTAGAAACTGAAGGGGGGCAGGGGAAGAATATAATTGTTTTATGGCAGAAGTATTAGGATGGGCAGCTTGTGCTCTAATTTTTTTTTCAGACTTTTTTTTCCTGCATGAGCTCCGGCAAGTCACAAAGAACTTACATTGACTGCCAATCAGTAAGCCTAGGCTGGCTTCCTTGAATTAACTGCACGGACCATCTTAATGTCTGTGAGCCGCTGTACAACAGAGCCTGCAGCCATGCTAAATAAAGATAAAATGGTTAAATATTTATAAATCACTGCTTTGGTAGTTTAACATTTAGATCAGAAGCCATTCCTCAACATGCCTCCCCTGAAAAAAAGCACAGGATGTCATGAGACCTCACGTCTTGACAACTCGTTCCTTTCAAGTGCTTTTGACAGAAATGGGACTACCTATTCATTCAGCTCTGCTCTGTGCTGGTACTCCCAAAGCAGTGCCTTCAGTGATTGTCACCATGCTGCTCTTCCCAGCCTGGCCCTGGGGAGAGGCTGTCCATCTGCTGGGTCCGGCAGCACCAGCGCCTGCTTCCAGGACAGCGGATCTGCTCTGCGCTTGGAGAAGCTGGCTGCAGAAGCAGTGCCTGGATTGACGTCTGATTTCACTGCAGGATGCTCACAGGGCTCTCCTACAGTCCCCAAGGGGCACCTGCTGCCTCTTCAGAGTCCTGTATCTTTTCCTGCTGTATTTGCGAGGTTGAGGACAGCTTGGGATGTACTTGCTTGTGCAGCAATTATAACTGAGCACTACATACACAGCACAAAGCACTCCTTGTGCTGCTTGGGTTGGAGCAACAGGGAACTTTCAGCCACCTCTAGTACAGGTGATGGAGCATCAAAGCAGCTGCCTTCAACTCCTGGTCCCAAACTGAACTGTAAAGTGCTTTGTTAGAGTAGGAAAAAATAATCTATCTTATAACCAAATTGAACAAGTTCTCATGTTCTCCTTCAGAGAATGACGAGATCATACTTAAGTGACTGACCAAAAGGCTTTTTTGGAAGCAAAACAATGATTAGCCACTGGTTAAGCTACTTAAGTGGCATAAGACAGGCTACGCTCCTCACTTCCTCTCAAAACCCAGTATCACCAACCTCAGTAATTTTTTTCAGCTGACCTGTCCTCAAGCCATACAACTTGCTGAGTCCTTCTACATTTCCTTCTGTCCCTGACAGCAGCTCTGTTTTTCATGTATCACTCTTCATCCTCCTCTCCTTCAAGTGTCCTGGAAAGATCTGTACCATTAGCAACCACTTTGGCTTTAACTCCTTTTAAAAAAGGCCCTGGGACACAACAAACATTTTAGGAAATAGATCTGCTGTTTCCACACAGGTTACTAAAGACTGAAGCCACAACCATCAGAATGAGCTTGAACTGTCCCCTTCTTGAGAATTAGCCATCACTTTCCCTAATGCCTCAGGCAAATCAGTAAGTTTTGAAGAGAACCATCTGATGTTGCTCTGTGGTTGAGTACTCCCATATTGCTCAATGACTAACTAAATGTGAGAAGTAACAAACATCATGAAACATTGAAATTATCAGATTATATTGCTGCTTTGAGACAGGGATTTCAAGACCACAGACAGTGTAACAACAGACCTCACTCCAGGTCTTGATGAGTGAAGCCTGAGCCCAAACTCAACTTACAGCTTTGTTAGGATGTGAGTCTACAACAACCAGCTTACATCATGTTGAAGGTAGGTATTTAAAGGAGGTTTATTTGGGCTACTACTAAATTCAAACAGCCACAAGCTCATTTTCCATGTTTACCACACCAACTGTTGACAGATGAAGTCTCAGTGGAAAGTCCAAATTTTAATTTCACCATAATTTCCTGAAACATGACTACAGATTTCAATATTTGGCATTTGATCCTTGAGAGAGATACCATGTTTAAGAACAGTCTACCAAATACATTTAAATTATGACTCAAAACCAAAACAATTTGGAAGTTTTGAAACATAAAACTGTTAGTATGAAATTAGCTTTTATTTTTTTTACCTCAAAATAAATGCACATTTATCGTTTAGTCAAGTGAACACTGAAAAAGAGTTATCTTGAACAAAGGGGAACCTTAACAGAGCAAGTATCACCAATGTGCTCAAGTTCCTTCTCCTGCTCTTGCCCAGCTCTGTTTGGCTAAGAACACCAGATAAATTTCCTTTCTTCCTTCCTGTCTGTTTCATCAATTAAAAGAAACACTTAAAGCACCAGCATTAGAAGTGGTATAAAACAAAACCAGGTACTCGTTCTCATCAGAATTCAGGTCCATGTATTGCCACACTTATTATATAAAACTTTCACTAAGTGTTGTACTAAACAGGATTTAGTAATCTTCTGCAGTTTAGCTCTTGATATCTTGGTAAGAGAAGTCAATGCATAAGCATGTCAGAAGTCAACGCTATAGTGTAACTACAGTATAACTCTCTAACAGGGTTTCTAAGTACTGTTCACCACAGTGATGTCTTATAGTTGAATTTCAGCTTCAACAGGTACTTCAGATTTACCTGAGCAACATCATACACAATATATCTGAGAAGAATGTTAAGGAATAATTACAGTAGTTGATATTAATGACACAGAAAAACCTCAAAACACAGTGAACTTCACCTTTGAACTTAAGTTACCATACAGATACCTGTGTGATTAACCAGTTCTAAGAGCTCAAACCACAAAGCTTTAAATCTGACTTCCATGAATCTGAAGATGTTTTATACAATAGTTAAGAACAAGCAATTAAGTCATGTGGAGAATAGTGCAGCAGGAATCCTGAGTGACAGGCAGCTGAAATGACTTACATAGGGGGCTGTGGCTCCTGAAATTTTTTTGTCAGAGTAACAGTCATCTCTCCTCATCTAAACAGAGGAGTCACGTAGCTTAAATGAGAGCTACAGTTTCAGACCCAGTATTTACAATTACAATTGCAGTTCTATTGCTACCTTCTACCACAAAGTCATTAATGCCCTCTTAATTTCCCACTAAAAAATGCAAGCTGGAATCACAGAGAAGAGCTCTACAGTGATTGTCAGTGTTTGCACATTCTTATTTTTCCAGAGATAGTCCCAGCTCATCTATATGTTTCACAACACCTTAGTCCTCAAACTTACCCCTAATTCCAAAGTGGAAAACAAAATAAATATACATTATGTTACCTCAACTAAATAATACCAACTGTATTATAGCTCATCATCTGACAGATGGTGTATTTAAGAAAACTCAAGATAAAACCAGTATTGCCATGAGTTTTGTTGCCCAGACTCCTTGTAGGAGGAAAACAGCTCATCAAGGCCAAAGGCAGTTTCTACAAATCCAAAGACTGCATTACTCAGTTACCTGCTTCACTGGCAGTGAAGAGAGTGAGCTGGACCTTCGACATCACTTATTTGTATTCTTATGACCTTTTGTGGATTTAAAGAACTAATTGATTTGGAGGCGCTTCTCCCTAGAGAGAGACTCAATGGCTACATCTCTGATGGGCATTTGGGGCTTACCTCAACACTTGTAGAGGTCTGGAAGGCACAGAATTTGTGTTGAGACAGTGCAAGAGCACAGAGCTGGCTCCCCCACCTCCGCCTGCCCAAGCTGGTCTACCACAGCACCATGAGGCAGGAACCAGACTGGAGTGAGAAACCACAGGCTGCATTCCCCTCCCCTTGTCCTGGGACATCTCTGGGCAATACACTGCAGGTCAGTTTTGCCTGACAACTCCAAGAACTTTTGGTATGGTTCCTGTTGGGAAACAGCTATTGATACATGTATTGTTTCCTTTTTTTGCAGAATGACAATTTAAGTGCAACAACTGTAAAATCATCCCCCTTGCAGAAGAGATTGTCTGAAAATATTCCCCAAAGCAGATCTAAACCAAACAAAACACAGTGAGGCAAAACTCCTCTAACTCGCCTTAGTGAGGTCCTGCAAATCCAGCAGCACTCAAATGCCGTGTGCAGCCAATGTACCAGCAAAGGATACTCATTATACAGAAGACAGGTATCATTAATTCCTGTGGAGATCCCATTCCCTAAGGGAACCTCTACACCACCAAGGGTGGTAGTGGCTGTGGGATCAGGTGCGGTTTTGCCCAAGCCTAGAAAGGGAAAACAATGTTAGTTACAAATCTAGGAGGCAAACAAAGACTTTGCACAAAAAGAAAATGATCCAGCCAGCCAAATACTACTTCACATATACTTTCAAATCAAGTGTAGAAGTATCTTCAACAGAACAAAGAATGCAATCTGTTTATTCACTTCAGCATCACCATATTTATGGTAGTTGTACTCTGCTGCATTAAAAATGAGAATTTTAGACTTTCAACTGTTAATTGTCTAATCTGTATGATCAAAGCTAAACCAGAATAGATTTGTAGATCTTATATCCTAGCTCCATTAATGAAAACATGCACATTGCAGCATTTTCAGACAAGTACAACAAACTAATTCTTATTTTCATTAAAACTTTCAATGTAAATCTGATTTGACATCCATAGGAACCTGAGTAGTATGTATAGAAAAAGGTGGAAAATCACTTTTTTTTCTATTTTAGGCAACCCATTTTTTAAGCCTCTCAAAATGAATAGTTTAAGATAAGCCACCCATTACTGAAGATACTGCTCTTCACTCTCCCATCTTGGTACAGAAGACAGTCGTGATTACCATTTCTTTTGCTTGAATTAGACAGCTAAGTCTTTTCTCTCACCTTCTTTTTTAATATATGACACTTTTTGCAGATAGAAGTGTAATGAGAGCAGTTGTTCCATCTGAAGTTTTATTCCTAGCTTTTCCCCTCTGTCCAAACTTCTAAGCCACTTTGAAAGCTGAACAATTACTCTTCTGATCTATTCATCTCTCTTCTAAAATTTCCAGTATCATTACAATGAAAGTGAGTAAGAAGATGGAGAATGTAATTTATATTTTTCCCAGTGTAACATGAAATAGAAGTTTCCTCCTGAACTTCAGCACCTTCAGTCTTAACACTCCGAGTGTATTGACTTGCATCTTAAAACATCTCATACACATCCTGATGCAACTAAAGGGCAACATTATGCAACTTAAAAGCAGTACAGTTAAGAAGTCACTATGGCTTTCTTTGCAGAGCATCACATCCAAGTCTGCCATCAATTACAGATTACCAATGACAACTACTAATGCTTACCTTTAACACTGTGTTTTCCCTTGGGCAATTTTGTGATGTGGGAAGCATTCTTTAGTTCGTACCTGGACAGCACAAAGAACACACAATAGCACTTTACATTCATCTTAAACAATCTTAGAGAAAAAAAATATCACAAATTTCTCAGGCTTTAGTTTATGATGAGTTAATGTAAAGTTAATCTAAATTTTAGTCTTCTGGAACTCAACAGCCCTTCTTTGTCTTGGTATGTTAGCATTTTGTACAAGATTCAGCTAGACCTGCAACAATAGCTCTTATTCTAAGGAAAAATGGATTTTGTATCTGAAGAAAAAACACATGCTTTTTCTTCACACTGAAGAGAAGGCTTGCAATCTTAGCATCACCTTCCATAAGGATGTATTAAGTACAGTTGGCAAATACTCTTCATAAGTTACGTACATATTTCCAAGGGCAACTTCTCCCAGTAGTACTAAACCTATAGGATCAGCTTGAGATGTGTGACAGTAGTTTGCACTCTTGGATACCATGTCTGCAAAATAGATGCCCTTCCCAAACATGTAGCCAGTCTGCAAGAAGAAAATAAATAGATAAATAAAATTGGAGCAATAAAGTAACACAAAGGCAGCATTGAATCCACCTGGCTGGGCTCCCAGGAGAGTAAAGCTGCAACTCAAGCTCTTGCGGACGCCAATGAACACCCACTTGGGGGGACACGATGTACTCTAAATGGTGGCAGATAACACAGGGCCCTCTCCACACAGAAATTCCCTTACTTAGGTTGTCCCTGACTGTGGCCATCTCTGGGCACACGGGTGTAGGCAGTCAGAGCAGCTATTTCACCTACCACAGGAGCTTCAGGCGGAGCTATCCGCAGGCCCTGCGAGAGGATCCCAGCGAAGTTGGTGGTGCGGGAGCCGTGCCACAGCAGCTGGCGGTTGTGGAGCTGCTTGAAGGGCTTGTAACGCTGGCTCTCCCCCTCACGCTCAATCCTAAAGATCTTCAGTTCAGAAGAGGATAAGAGGAAAAGAATAACCAAGCAAATAAACCATTACCTTCATGCAACTCATCAGAGGAAAACTTCATGAAAAATCATCCAATCTGCAATGTACATTGATCTGCTAGGGAAATTGATCGGGATGGGTTTTAGTGTTTGTAATTGCCTGTGTCTGCTAGCAAAAAAGAGATAGCAATAATCACGCAGTACTTGTTACTGATTACTTCTCTGTTGGAAAGGGTCGCGGGAGACGAGCCTCAGGCTATCAAGATCAGCAAGCCTCGTTTATTAGGTTTAAACTTAGTTCTTTTATACAATCAATAATTAGTTCATACATATTGCAAAGCTTTAGCTCATCATTGGTTAGCAAGCACTGACGCATACATCTCTTGTGTCGGCCTTGAAGTTACTGCTTCCCTTACTTTTACTAAGTTTTTCTGCGTACCATGGAGTTTCTCATCCTTGTCGTTGTGCGAGATAAGTTACAAGAACAAAACTGTCTTTTCAGCTAGACACACAGCTGCAAGGTCATGCTTTAACCAGCTGAATAGCATCATGGCCTTTGCTGCGCAGCCATTCCTCAGGTAAACTCTCTACACTTCTCTGCCTTTTCTCCTTATGTTTCATGAGGCTCTATTTTTCTGAAAAAATCATTCCATGAACTAAGGCTCAATTTCAGATGATTACTCCTGCACCTTCCCTTTGAGGTAAATTAAATTAAAATAAAAACAGCAAAGCAAAAACACCTCATTAGATCCATCTCTGCCTAGACTTTTGCTATTCTAATTAAAAGAAAATGTTCTATCAAATCATCCCTTCAACAGAGGAAACTGGGTAAGCTACTCAAAAATATAAGGCAATTGCAAACAAGCAAGTCAATGTAGGCAAGTCCATCCTCCCAAAGATAAACCCCAGTATTGCCCAGCTTACATCCACGACTTTGAGGTCATATGCGTTGTGCGTAGCAGCATGAGTGTTCTTCACATACTGTTTGATAATCTTGGCTTCTTCTGAATCTTTGTCAACAACCTGCAAAGAGGCAAATGAGAGGTTTCCTCAGCACACAAACTAGCAGTCATCTTATAACATGACAACACCCACCCTGTGCGCCTGCAACTGCCTCCTTCAAACCTCCTTGACCATTTAAGTGGAAATACATTCCTAGCTAGAGAAGATGCACAGATATACAGACACACAGACAACCACAGAATGTCTGAGACAATGCTGGAAATTGAGATGATTTTCAATTCCACTGCTCAAAGAAGTGTCAATGAAAAAACCCAAAACAAACAGCATCATCAACAAAAGCTTTTTCTCTTGTTTAAACACAAATTCCTGTATTTCAATTTGTGCCCACTGCCTGTTTTGACTGGAAACCACTGGGGAAAGCCTGCCTCTGTCTTCTTTCCTTCCTTCTCCCATCAGGTTTTCCTAGATACTGATGGAATATTCCTTGAGCTTTCTTTTCTCCAAGTCAAAACAGCTCAGCTCTTTCAGCATCTCCTTGAACACATGCTCCAGTTCCTTAACCCATCTCAGTGCCATGTTATCTGTCCAGCTAGTTTGGGTGATTTGTTTTACTCCAAACTAACAGGACATCAGCTTGTATTAACAGCCACTCATTGCCTTTTATTTCCTTTACCTTAATATCTGTTTTAAGTTTTTCATAGTTGATGTCAATTGGGTCTTTATCTCCATCTTCATTTCCACCTCTGAGAAGGCTGTAAGCAACCTCAATATCAAGCAAGTTGTCCAACATCTGCACTTTAGCCTGAAGAATTGTAACAGGTAACGTTATGTTACTTAGGCCTTTGACATGTTCAGAATAAGTCTGGGATACAACAAACTAAAAAACATGGTGCCATCTAGTAACACAACAATACTGTCTTTAAATATATATATACACACCCAAATGTATTAAAATATACACACACATATATATACATAACATCTCTATCTTCTAATACCTTATGCATATAACTATTTACACAGATACATGCACATAAACAAACAAAAAGATACTCTGAAGAAAAACGAGTTTAACTTCATGAAGGCATGAGGTTAAACTTGTTTTATTTCTGATTATCTTTTTCCTTGTGAGATTTTAATGCTTAATTTAACCTCTGCTTTTATGAGGTTAAGTAAGTGTTAAACGTCACATATTCTCTGTTAGATGTCTGACATCAAGACCTGTTGCCTGCAAACAACATTTTCCAACATTTGCAAGAAACAGTTTCTAGTCAATACCTGAATGTATTCCAAGTTATTTAGGAGAGGTGGCTTCTTCATCCCAAAGTCATGAGGAATCAGAGTATAGAAGCGGTTGGAGAGGTCCAAAATCTGGGATTCTGAACCACTGTCAGAAACTGCCTAGACAAGACAACAAGCACCAAAGAAAATTACTGAGTAAGACTAAGTCTCCATTGCAATAAAAACACACAAGATACTTAAGGACTAACACAGGAGCAGCAATGCAAATAGTGCTTATTTCAGTTTTATGCTGAAACTCTCACAGGACTAAAAAGAACACTTCTATTCAATTGTCTTGCATGTAGCAAGTCACAGTATTTGCACAGAAATACATAGAATTGTGTATGAAAAAAATTCAATGGGGATAATGTTCCTGGAGGGCAAAATAAAGTCTTCAGGACATATGAGTGGTACATATCCTTGCCAAGGTTCTGGTCTATTCTAGCAACTGAAAACTTCCTGTATCTACGCTTTGCCAGAGAGCCAGTGATAAAAAAGAATGGGTTATACATTTTTGCAATCTGTAAAGGCAGTAGTATGCAGTGATTCTGGAATGGTTCAGATCACTATGTGTAAATACAGCAATGTTATCAAACCAGACTGTTTCCTGTGTCAACTTAACCTTTATTCCTATCCTCTAACAGACTTCTCTGGGGTGGAAACACCAGCTCACTACTACATCAAGGCACCAGCTTCATTTGCTCAGCTGCCATCTATGTTTGGCATGGCCCGAAGTTTGTGCTACAAAAATGCCGAAGACACAAGTACTGCCCACACTGGTACAACAGTGAATAGAACTAGCTGGTCATCCATGGAAGTCACATCCTCTTCTCCAGAGAGAGAGAATGCCCAGATCTTTATATGCACAGCCCAGCATTCACCACACTGAGCCCAGAACAACCTCTGAATTCCCTTTTTGCTCTAACATCTCTTTTATGCTCACCTGCTGAACCTCATTCAGGATGGAGTATGCACTCTGGATTTGTCGCTTGCTCAGTTTTCCCAATGGCATCTTCTGCAAGTCAATCTGATAGAGATATAAGTATTAAACTCAGATTTCACTACATTTAAACCACTTCAGCATTCCCTCTCTGGTTTCTAGAGAACTAATTTCTCCATGCTAATAGGACTGACCAACGAAGAGTTGGAAACACTTTAGACTCTGCGGATTGAGGCATTATGCCAGAAGGACACACCATTGAGAGGACATCCTATAACCAAAGGAATACTGCAACAGGAAGCTAAGAACACATGCTAGGGCAACACAAAAAATAGGATATTAAGTATCTAGCATGAAGTTTAATACTAACTTGGTGTCAGATGCATTCCTTAATGAATTAAGTAAGCATACACTTGAGGCAGGCAAAGAAGCAAACTGAATGAAGTAATTCTTGTTCATAAGATCATCTGTGTCTCTAGGTACAATCCAGACACCCTCTTCCAACTTAACCCTACAATTATCAAGGATCAAGTGCAAAGATGCTGTGAGGTGCTTCATATTCATGAAAAATGAGGCAAAATCCCTCAACTAAATTAAAAGCAATGTTTTGGTTGTCTGCATTTACCCACTGAATTAATTAATCTAATGTTGGTTTTCTTTGCATACTGATGGATCTTGGGCCAGTACTGGAAATTGTTACATTGTTAAAAGACCACCGGAATGCAAAAACATTCAACAAAAATCAAGCCCGGTGGAGTCTTTTAGAAAGACCATACATACACCCTCTAGACCCTTGACAGTACTCACCATATGCTCTGCAGGGCAAACTAGTTTTTACTGAAGTTGATGAATTTAAGATTTAGCTCATGGACAGAAGATCCTATGAAACCATGACTATCACATACTGTCTGGCTAAGTCCCACATTATCTATCCACTATGGAGCTAGGAAATCCAGCTGTATGCAAGTCTTCTCTGCAACATGAACTCAGAAGGCTCTTCCAAGCCACAGACACTGGGGTGAATGCCCTGAAGCGATTTTGCATGGAGATTGCATACCCTGTACTGGACTTAGGAGACCTTTAGTCACAGCTAAGTGTAGATTTTAAAGCCAGATAGCAGGAAAAGCCAAAATGGGCTGCAAGAGGGAAGACAAGCTTCAAAACTGATCATATCTTAGGGACATGAGCGGCACAAAGACAATATTAATAATCTAATGAAAACCAGTTGGCAATAGATTTGTAGCTCCCAAACTTTTGGGGCCAATACTCTCTTGTTGAGTACCACCTGTACCAATCTATATTATGTCATTATTAGCTGAAAAATCATGTGGGACACATAAAAGTAAAACAGACCACTTAACACGGATGTGCAGAATAGCTGCAGACACCTATACTAAGTTATATAAACATGTAAAGTAACATGTAATTACTAACACACAAACACTAACACCTATAAAAGAAAACATCCCCCCAATCACATGATTTAGGAGCACAATTTCAACAGAGCCCACAAACAGCCCAAAGGGCTGGAATCTGTGGTTCCTACAACCCATGGGAGGTAGACAGAATCCTGCAGAGCTGAGCTCTGGTTTAAATCTAAACCGCATCCAAAGCTTAATCATTAGATGTGCCAACAGAGCATAGCAGCCAAGGGGGCTGGGCTCAAACCAAGAGCACTGAAATTACCACTAGGTGCACTGAATGACTGTCACAAGAGGCAAGGGAGAGGCGTGTCTTCCACCCAGGCAAGGGAGGACACAGCAACAGAGTCGACTCAGTCCCCTAACGAGCCACTTCACATAAAGCAGTGACATAGAGAATGGGAGTAAACTCTTGTATGCTTGGTGAGGTGAAATTCTTGAAAGCTAAGTTAGAAGCAGGAAGATAAATGCATCAGATAAATCCATTGTCATGCAACGGAAAGACCAAGAATTTGCTACACTGTTGGCAAAACAAGAGGTGCCTGGATGGAACAAAGTACTCAAGATCAGGCTAATTAAGGAATTTAGCAGTTGTTTCTGGAGGACACATAGAAACCTCTAACCCGGAAAAATATTTCCTCTAACAGAAAACAGCTGTTCAGCAGCATCAGTACAGGAAGATAAACATAATAGGAAAACTCTCCCATTTGGAGTCTCAGGTCTGCTATAGATCTGCATATGGTGTGAATCAACACAGTTTCAAGAGAGTTCTATAAAAACAAATGACATGAGATGATGATCAGTTCAGTCTTTAGCCAGTTACAAAAAATTACTAATATTTTACAAGACTTTGATGCAAAGTACCACTGGAGATACAGGAGAACATAATTAACCCATGCTACTACAAAATTCTGGGCAAGCCATCTGAAAGCTTCCAGGTAAGCTGCAGAAAATGGTACAAAGCCTGTTCTGAAAGGTAGGCACACCAAATAATGATAGAGAGGGCAAAGAGCAGCTGCATAAATGTCAAGTCTTAGGCAGGATAACTAAGCTGGCTGAAGAAAACTGAAGTTTGTTATTTAGAATTAGTTCAAATGGCTGCATTAAAACAAACAGCAGGATCTCTGCACATCAGTAGAACAGTCAAGGAGAGACATATAATGCTACCAAACCACTCTCTGAAAGCTTGCCAGAAGGATGGACCAAATAGTACAGAGGAAAGAAGAATGGATGAAAATAGAGTTTTATTAGAACAAATGAGAAATACAAACAAAACAATGTCAAGTCCACCCTGTGCAGAAGAGGATCTGGACTTTGACAAGACACTTCTATTAGTGTATGTATCAACAGGCAGCATTTCTCTAGTGTGAGGTGCATCTCATTTGCTACCTAAATCCATGGTATTCCTGCACTTCCCAGCCCCCAAAATGTGGCTCCCTGCTTAGAAAAAAGGAGTGCCACCAGTGTCACATGACCAGCACATCAGTTATCTGTGTTAATACTTTAAAAGCATTCAGCAAACAGCAGTCACTATGCAGGTGTGATCGGAAAAAAACCACAAACAAACAAAACCGCAGAATAATTACTATTCCCAGGACTGGCAGACAATTCTCTCACAGGCTTGTTGAACTGAAGACATCGATAGATAAAAAAATGCACCTGTGTTTTAAGAACTCATGTATCATAACTAAATTACTACTTCCAGGGCTTGGCAAATTTCAGTCCGACTCCTGCCTGTATTTTAAGACAGATCTAAAACTCACACTTGGCTTTTGGGAGGTATATGAAGCACTCTGAGTTGCAAAGAACTTGCTTCTGTTTGTGCAAACATTATGGAAGGTTAGAAGGGACAAACATGAATGCATGCAGTCACCTCAAATTCCACCATTGCTTTCTTCATGCTCTCCACATCAAATATCATCTTAATAAGATCTTGGATTGGCTTAGCAAGTTTTGATTTTGTCCCAGCACCTACTGTCAGTTTCTTGACAGCTTCTTCATCCTGGAAGGTAAAAATAGTACCAGAATTAGCAAAATCACAAAGGATAAAAGTAACAGGCTGGGTGCCATGGCAACAACTCAAAACCAATTTAGTGTGTGCATACTATGACTAGCCTGAAGTTCATGGGGAGCATGGGACATTGCTCTGACATTCTGCAACAAAATGGGCTTAAAAAAACACCTTTTCAGTAATTTGGTAGATATTTCAAGAGATGGCACTAAAAATAAGCAGAAAGTAGAATTAAGTGAATAGGAAGTCTCTTTGCATCACTGCTTCACCTCAGCAAGTATTAATTACTTTTTCTGCAAGCTTTCTGCTGTATACTTTCACATGAAAAAATGACTGTTTACTTTGCTGCTTTTATGAAAAAACAGATGTAATAACTATTTTCACCAAGTTTTTGTAATAATAACTGCCATAGATGTATACAGGAATCATCAATTAGCCGTAATACCATCTCAATGCCTTCATGAGGAGAGCATTACACGAATAATTCATCAGCCAGGTGCTTAGAGTAACACTGTACGTTACACTGAGACAGACACTTTGCCACTGAAATATTCAAATTTCCAGAATTAAAGCCAAGCTTCGAGTGCTTTGAACTGAAAGATGACATCCATTAATTCGGCCACAGAAAAACACAATGTCTTGAAAATATGTGCTCTGGCAACTTTATAGCTATTAACAGCATTCAACTATTTAGTCTAAAAATAGTTCAGGTAACAGGTATGCCCTTAAATAAACACACAAACTCCCACTGGAAAGAAGGAAGAGAATTCTTATTTAGCTTATCTGTCTAAATAGCCAAATCTTACTGGCGGTGAATAATTTCTTTCTCAGCCTGCTCAGTATGTGCACTAAGTGGAATACTGCATTGGAGTTGCTACAGCATTTGGGAGGATTTTGGAGGCAGCAGACAAATGAGAAGCACGTATTTTAAATTTTAAAAAATTGAGTTTTCAGACAGGATGTATGTGAACTGACTGCTGGATTACGTTCAAATTAATATCCTTGAAGTTACAGAGTAAACAGGAAAAAGCATTGAAGTGACATCAGATTTGGTAACAGAAAACTCTTTAGTTTCCCAACAGGTCTATTTTAATGGATTGTACTCCTTGATCTACAGTTTTCCCCTGTAGCAGAGAGGAGATGCAACAGCCGCATTTTAATTCCCCTGGTTTGTTAAGTGCAACTGATCCAAGAGCAAGCACAGAACAGAACAGAGACAGCAAGGAATCTCAGCAATGCTCCACCTGGGACAGAGGCATTTCAGGGTTACCTGTCCGTAATCTATTTCCAGTGGGTAGAACTTTTTGGGATATTTAGTGAAGTTCTTTGAATGCCAAGAATTGCCAGTTTTCTCCTCATACAAATTCAGGAAGTGTTCAATGGCATCTTCTTTTGATGGCATCTGCTCCAGCTTGTTACTGCCAATTACAGTGCCCACACGGCCCCAGGATCGGAACACCCAATATCTGGAGAAATGGAATGGGAGAAAAGAAAAGCCATCACCTACTCCAGTGCTATTTGCATCTCATTAATTTTATGGAACACACTTTCTCGTCAGTGATTGTGGGAAATCAACAGAGGAATCACTATATGTCCAAGAACTGGTGTGAAAAATGTTAAGAGACCAGAGCTACAGCCCTGAGCATAAATGGGTGCACAGCAGGAAAAGAGAGGCCAACATCTCTTCAGTCTTAATGTTTTGCAAATACAAATCTTCAGACTGTTGGGGTCATATATTTGAAAAACGAAGACAAAGCATCTTTAAGCCTCAGGCCCCAGAGTTCAGTATTTTAGAGAAACCAGAAGTAAATCAAGTATTTGCTTGTACTACGGACAGCACCTTGGGTGAGCTTCTGTAGTATTTATGGGGATACAATCAATCAACCTTTCCAATATGTCAGGTATGAAATGCAGACAGAAATTCCTCCATATACTGAATCCCAGACTTGATAAAACCTCACACAAATGAGATAGCAACAAAAGCTTATTAAAAACATGGTAAAGTGCAATAAATTTGGAGCTGAACCACAACCATTGCTACCCTGGATTTCTGTGTCATTTATGTGCTTGGCAGAGGCAGTTTTATTTTAAAGAACCTTCTCAATCTATTCATCTAATCATCAATGCAATCACGGGACAGCTCTGCCATGCACCCAGTGAGACTGGAAAGCTAACCACACGATCAGCTCCTGACTATTTCATGCATTTTGTTATGCTTCATGGCACACAATTCAGGCTAACACTGTGGTAGAACAGCCAGAATCTGACTTTGCTTCCTAAGGTTACAGCTCTGTTATTAGAAGACAAAATTAAGTTAGAGAGTATGGGGAAAAAACCCCACCTTAGGTTTTGTCAACACCCACAAGGAATGTCTCTATGCAGAACAGTGATTTCTCCATGTGTGATTTGTTTGGTAGGTTTTAGTGTTGGTTTGGCTTTTTGCATTTGTGTTGCAGTGGTTTTTTTCTTCAAGTAACTATTCCAGTTCATTATCTCTCCAAAGACATTTTACTCACACTTGGCTTTTGGAGTGTCAAAAATCCAATATTTATTAGAAAAAGTGAATGAAAGTATTTAAAGGGAAAACTAAACTCACCTGTTCTCTCTGTCATCCTCTAGCAGCTGCAGTTTATAATAGGAATTTGTTCCTTTCACAATATCTACTAGTCCCAGGGTTGCACTGAAAATTTTCCCACCTTTTTCAAAGACATGAGCAGAATCCTCCAAACCTGCAGAGAAGAAAAATTAGAACACAGAGGAGGAGGTTACTGTTTTAGCTTTCCTTCCTGCATTTGCACTCATCCAAATGTTTCATGCAGCAGTGTGAGTTCACAAAAATACTGCAAACACAGTGACCACACAGCTCATTCAAAACTACTTGGAACATGTTTTCCTTTTAATGAATTGTGAGCACACACCTTTAGATAAACTGGAGTGAATATCAATCCTAACTAGAGGGAATAAAAATTGTAACCTTCGATAGAGGATGATCTAAAATCTAGGATCTAATACTGTGTGAGCAGCTGAAGGAATCCTCAGGAGAGATTCAGCTCTGCAAGGGTCACATCAGCAAATGGACTGAAAACCAAAAGCTGGCCTTGGATGCAGTACAGATTGTCAGAACATCCATGCACCACAGGTTTGGAGAGTAGTATCAGTAGATGCTTATGCCAAACCGGTGTCCTCTGCTGGCTGGGCCTTTACTCACTCCATTGACAGGAAATCCTAAAGCTGAACAAGGTGCACGCCTTAGTTTAAGTGGTCCTTCTGAAGAAAGCTGCACTAGAAAATCCTGGAATATACAGCCTTGGATGTCAATCAATATGCTTCCTTTGACAGCAATGTTAAAGGTTTAAAAATTCATGCTCCTTTATGGAACCCTCATCCTTTCAAGAAAGACCCTTTTGCAAACCATCACACATCCTGAAGACTGTGGGTGGTTCAGGCACAGGCACTGTTATCACTCACCAGAATCAGGGTCTACTGCTGCTCCACCCTTCACGGTTAACTTCATTTTCTTTTCAGACTTGCTAGGTCCTGCAGTGAAAGACAGTTAATTTTCTTCTTAGGTGAGCAACACAGTCTGACTTGAACCAACCTTAAAATTCTCAATTTGCATAATTATCACTCTAAGGTGAATCAGATTCCCAGTATATGAGCACACCAACTTCAGTGGCTTTTTTTTTTTAACCTAGCTCTAGCAGCCAAATCACAGCCCCCAATCCACCAAGCAAATGAGAAATTACATTTCCCCAGATTCTATCTACTTCTTTTCTCCTGGCCCCAAGGGGTGGACCATATCACTTTTTAACCTGCACTACAGATAAACACAAACACAAACGTCAAAGTAAGATTTAAAAACCTCATAGTGAATGGCGAGTGTTTGGATTCCCTGGGGATGCTACTGTGGTGAGACAGTCTGGCAATAACACACCCAACTGTATGACAGAAACCTCCCCTTGGAGGACACAGAGAACAGGTTCTGAAGTGAACACATGTGATGCTTTTGTTCACCATCTAGGGTTAATAATGCAAGCTCTCTATGGCACTGGTGAGCAATGTCACCAATATTTTTCCTCCTCAGTAACAAAAATAGTATGTTCTAAATCAAGTAGCACAGAAACTCAGTGCTCTGGACCTCAGTATTTTCTCTCTTGCCAACACTGCCTGAGTAGTGTCTGTCATTTTGGTGTCCCAGGACCTCCTAGGAGCTGCAAAACTAACCCAAGCTGGCAGAGAAGCTGATGTTTTATGAGGAAGAGACTGGGACTGATGGCAGGGAGCCGGGGCAGACAGAAGTAGGGGATACAAGAGCCAGCTCAGGATAGAGTTCTATATTTACTTAAAGCTAGTCTTGCCCTGTAGTCCATTATATAAACTTATCCTGAGAGAAAAAAAAACCACAGAAAATTCAAGGAAAGGGTAAGGATAGACCATACGCAGGTTTGCTTTGTGCATGCACTGCACTAAACAGGCCTGTGGAGAAACAACTGCTTTGTTCCTCACCTTGTTCTTCTTTGACCTTCCCAGTGCTCTTTGTACTTGGGGGTTTGCTGCTCTTCCCATCCACAGCCATTTCCTCATGCTCCATTTTTACCTCTGCACCCCAAGGTGAAAGGGCATGGAGGGACACAAGCTCCTGGAAGTCCTTGCTGGAAGATTTCACATCCTGAAGAAATGCCTCTGAGACCACACGGACTTTGGCCTCCTTCACTTCTTCCATCTTCTTGCTCATTTTCTCCACATCCTCTGCAGAGGCAGGATACGAGGGAATTAAAAAATGCATCTGTGAGGTTTTAGACCTCAGCCTCTTTCTCTGGCCATGATTCAGGGCTCTGTAACACTCTGTGAAAACACAATTCCACTACCTTTTGGATTCAGATGTTCTTTGGAGAACCAAATTCCTCCTTGGTTCAAAGATGCAGCTTGGGCTAGAGTAGGAACACTCCTGCTCTACCTGGCTGGTCCAGTTTTCCCTTTCCCAGATCTCAGCTGGACCTGGACTTTCTGATGGATGGGAGTAGATCTCCCACCTCAGCAGTCAGCCTGCACAGCTCCAACACAGAGCAAGAGCAGACTCTAGGCTGCCAGCAGAGCAAACAAGTGCCCTCAGGCACCCACAGTCAGCTCTGGGGATTCTCCAAGGCAAGCAAGGGCACAGCCCTCAGCATCCCTCATCACAACAAAGGTGGCTTGCACACCACCATGGTCTGCACACAAATCCCAGCTGCCAGTGACCCATGAGAGCCTTAAGGCACAGCCTGCCGGGTTAACTTGCTGGGTAAGCAAAACTCAAACAGCACACAGCTGTCTACTTTTCCAAGCACACTCAGGCCCTGTGTGCACACTAAACACTCCCTCTAATCCAAACACTGATCCCCAGACAGCTCTGAGGACAAGTGACCTCTCTGATCTGCTCAGCTCTGTTACCACTGCTACCAGTAACCACAGCATGGCTGCTCACTCTGGGTGCTGATGCACAGGGTGGCCTTGTTAGCTGTTGTCGTCATCTTTCCTCCCAGGTCCTCCACAATGCTTTTCACCTCCTCCTTGTTCTTTGACAGCTTCCCGACAACCAGGATCTTCATGTTGGTCAGTGGTTTGTCTGAAGGTTTGGGAATGATATGTTAGCCACAGACACAGAGTCCCCTGGACAAACAGCAAGCACAAAGTGACAGCATCACCCCCTCTCTGTACAATCAGCTCAGCTGGCAGGGAGATGAGGCCAAGCAGGTCTGACCTGTGCTAATAAGCAAGTAGGAGAGTTCTCCTTCCCAGAGGAAAGGCAATGAAGCTCAGCCACTGCCAACAAACAGAAGGGATGAAGGACAGGGAAATGGTATGTAGGCCTATTTGCCCTTTTCTTGATTTATTAAGCAAAAAGAAAAATAATCAGTCTTTTTCAGCAGTGTGCTGCTAGGGCCAGTGCTCTGCTTCTCCCCTCTCTTTTGGTGCCTGGATAGTATGGGAGAAATGCACTGTCACATGAGAGCTCCTGCCTTTTCAAAAGGAAATCTTTTTTTGAGGGGCTGCAGAGAGAATTATCTCTCAAGCAACACTGTTCCAGTCTTGATCTTATAGATAGTATGAGGTTCTACCATGCAAACCCCATAAGAAGTCAGGAGCAAACTGGTAACCATCTGAGGCTCCGTCACATCGTCTCAACATTGCAATTGAGGTTGGTCCAGGACATGGCAAGTGTCTAAGGGCATATTTACACGGCTATAAGATAAATGCTATCAACTAATTGACCAGCCTAGGGCTGTGCTTCCTCTTCTCCCCTCAACTCACATTAGTTTGGTTGTTAGGAAACAAAGTAACCTGGCTTTAAATCTGGTCAACCTTTTGAATTTACTTTCAGGGGACACGGGGGCTGGAATCAATTTGCTAATCAATACAAGACCCGGATTACTTTGTCTTCATTGCTAAAATAACATGATCTGGCTAGTTAACTGTGCAGAATTACTCCCACCTTTTTTACCAAATAACAGTAACGCTCTGCACCCAAAATTATGGCCTAGGCTGAATAAGAAAGAAGTCAGCATGGTTCTTAAGACAGGCTTTATCACCAAAGCATGCAATTCATTCCAGCAACCTACAGTGAGTTTCTTAAGTCCAATCTTTTGCCAGCTGGAGACAGCACATTATTTTGCAAAAGGGGAGTCAGTGATCAGTGAAGCCAAATCTCAGTAGATGATTTAGAAACAAAACAAACCCACGAAAAAGCCTCTTGCCCTCAAAACCTAAGTTTATATAGAACATATCTGGCATTATGGACATCCCTGAATGGTCCCCAAGAAATCAAGTGAGGCGGCACTTTGAAGCAGATCTCCCGAGACACAATTTGCAACATCAGCCTTTACATTTCTGATTCAGTGCATATACATCATTTCCCCACAGTCAAGAAGCACTCAAAATGATCTGTGAGTAAACAACAGAACCTCAAGCCCGTGACCCCAGACAACGCAGCATATCAGGGCCTGCCTGTGCTGGGAAGATGAAGCAGGTGAGACACACTTTTACCAGGAGAGTTCTGCTTGCTCGAGGGCAGAACAGCAGGACTGTTCAGGGTGGCATGTTGTCTGGCTGGGAATGGCAGCCTGAACACCATCCTGAACTCCACCAATCCATGCCCAGCCAGACACTTAC
Organism: Donacobius atricapilla; assembly: GCA_013397315.1. Classification (NCBI taxonomy): domain Eukaryota; kingdom Metazoa; phylum Chordata; class Aves; order Passeriformes; family Mimidae; genus Donacobius; species Donacobius atricapilla. The sequence goes on from WBMY01011673.1 coordinate 132,642, forward strand.
CTCTGGGTGCAGACACGGTCTCTGACAAAGGAGCAGATGCAGAGGGAGGAGGTGCCGAGTTCACAGTCGCAGCATCTGGAGGGAACACCCTGTCCTGCTTCTTACATTTAAATTTCTTCAGGTAAGGAATTTCTCGGAACTCCTGTGGGATGAAAGCATAAACAATTTAAAACCAACAAGTATTATTATAAGATTTAAAGGATAAATTGAATGCTAGCCAGATGTTGGCATTTACTGCACGTCTTGGAAATGATTTTTGAGACATTCACACTACGGTGGACAAACCCCACTACTGACTGAGAAAACAAAGCTGGAAGAGGGTAAATGATGAGAATCAAATCAACAACGCCTCTTTCAATTTAGTGTTACTGGAAAAAATATGATTTATTTATGCATTAGCTGCCTGCTCCTGGAGGGATGTGGCTGTGACAGGACTTGCCCGCTGTCACAGCTGCTCAGTGCTGCAGCACACTGTTCTCTGGCACTGACTGCTGCTTGTTCAGTCAGCTCAGAAACATGCATCAGCACATCAAATATGCAGTAAACACTCACCTTTGGGATTACCCAATCTTTCCTGTTGGGAGTCTGTGTTTTAGCCATGCACTTGGTCCAGGCAGTGATATCCCCTGAACAGTAATAAGCGTCACTCTTGAACACAAACTGCCCCTTGCACTCCTCGCAGGGCAGCAGAGCTCCAAACGCCATCCCATCTGCTACTCGGTCCAAGATCTACAGCAACAAGGAACACAGAGCAGGTCATGGCAAGAGGAGGCTGGAAGCACACACACTGTGTTACCCTGGGCTGCACAAGAACACAACTGCCAGGCTGCTGGCACAGACATTTCCAGCACATCACACACGCTCTGAACATAAACCAGGCCTCCCAGCAGCACTGATGGATATACAATGCCCCAGAGGTATGGCACAAGGTTCATCCTGTTCACACCCCTGGCTCAGTCTCTCCTCTCCAGGAGGAGGGAGGTGATTTTCAAGAGACCCCATCTGGAGAGCTGCATTCGGATCTGGGGCTCCCACCAGAACAAGGACATGGACCTGCAGAAGTGAGGCCAGAGGAAGGCCACAAAAATGACCAGAGGGTTTGAGCATCTCTCCTGTGAAGACAAGCTGAGAGATATGGGATTGTGCAGCCTGGAGAAAAGGTCTCCAGGTCTCCTTGTAAGACCTTCCAGAACCTAAACAGGGTCTACAAGAGTGCAGTGAGGCATTTACAAGGCCATTTAGTGACAGGACAATGGCTTTAAACTGACAAAAGGTATGTTTAGACTGGATATTAGGAATAAATTCTTCACTCTGAGGGTGGTGCGGCACTGGAACAGGTTGCCCAGAGGAGCTGTGGATTCTCCATCCTCAGAAGTGTTCAAGACTGGGCTGGATGAGGCTTTGAGCAACCTGATCAAGGAGGGTGGCATCCCTGCCCATGGCAGGGGCATTGGAGAGAGATGATCTTTAGAGTCTCTTCCAATCCAACCCATTCTATAATCCTGTGGCTCAGAAGAACACACCTAACACACAGCACCTGACCAGGCTGCCGTGCCAAAACAGCCCGGGAGAAGACGATCTACTGCTTCTGAGCACATGAGTAGGTAGGTGGGAATGTAGGCTCAGACAAGTCCAGGTCTTCCTGCCTAAGAGTATCCCATGACCATTTTGAGTCTAGACACTTCCCACACTCCAGCCCACACTCCTTACAAAGAGTCTTGATAAATACAAATACTTAAAGCAGTATGTGTCTCTGAAAGAGAGCAGACTTTCACAAGTTACATAGACCATAATGGACCATTTTTAGAAAAGAAATTAGGAAGAATTTGTACAATTTTTGCTTCATTTCACATAACTGAACAGTTGAGGGAGGCAATGTGAAGTGCCTTAACTAACCTGCTCGTGAAGAGCCAGCATGAAAAAGAAATATGGACCACATTGAGCATAGCAGAATAAAGACACTAAACCATGACGAAGGTGCTGAATTCAGCATCACTCATCACCACACCACCCTTCACAAGCAAATGTAATGGCAATACCAGAGTCCTGGGACAAAAGGATTGGGCTTTGCATCAAATTTCTTTCTTAAGTGTTACATTAGGAACATTCTCCAGACTCATGGACCTCGCAGCAATATTGCATCAGTATCAGGTCAGCTTCACCAATTTCAAGACCCCACACACATGCAGAGCAACTACAACCAACTCACGGCATTCTCCCCTGAGGGGACCTCCTGCTTGTTGGCGATCAGCAGCTCTTTCAGGTCATTGGTGGAGCAGACCTTCCTCAGCTCATCCTTGATGCCCCAGATCAGCTCTGTCTGCTCCTGTTGACAAAACCCAGCAGCTTAGAAAGCAATCAATGGCAAGTAGCTAAGAACACTCATCAAACTGCAATATGTGCACAAGGTTTTAGCAAATCTGTGTTATCTTAAACACAGATTGTGAGATTAAGAGCTCCAAGAACCAGTACCTTTACCAAAAGGGACAGTCACACATTTTACCAAACACCTAAAACAGATCCTTAAAGTCACATCCTTCAAATCTCAGTGCCCTTACTTAGAAAGCTCTCAACATTCTTTGCAAATTTCACCTACCTAGCTGACACTGAGAACTGTGGGGATGTAGCTGCATTTGAGCCTTCCATTAATAAAAAAAAAAAAATCAGAAATGCTGATTGCCACTGTTCTTTTTTTAAGATAACTAAGCCTTAGAGGAATTTCTACCAGATCAGACACCTGTAGCACTGTAGAGGAGCACGTATATTCTTTTGGGCCTTTCTACAGGACTTGAAAGGTTTGGGAAACAAAGAAGCATCCTAAAATATATCAGATAGTTTTTGAATGTTATCCACTGGCTACAGTCAAAAATGTAGTCTGCCCCGGAAGAAGTGGTTTACTGGGTTAAGTGGTGTAATTTTCAGTGTTAATGATCATGCTTAATGAAACGCTGTTAAAAAAAGTGAACCCAAAGTTAACTCAGACCAACAAAGTGCCTCCATTTGTCTTCTAAACATCTACACTGCAGCAGCAAAACCTTAAAAATATCTTTTTTGAAAACTGCGGTGCTGCCACACAACAAAAAAGAAAACTTTTGTACAAAGCCAGAAGCCAGCATTTTTCTACAGCTCCGTTAAGACTTCAGTTGCAGCAAAGACAGCTTGTTAGTTTTTTTCCTTGGGAATTTTTAATAAATAAAAATTCCTGAAACTCTACTGGGAATTATTCCAACAATATTTTTAAAAGTGACAGGTAGAAAGCTGTGATCTATCACAATTTGTACCCAAGAACTGAACATATCTCCCCAGAGGGTGAAAAAGATGTGACTTTTCATTAATCTAGTTGTGCATTTTATCTCTGTTTAATTCTTACAATGAGCTATTGTTTTCCAAGCTCTTCTGCAATAGTGCTCAGGCTCCAAGCTTCAGCCACCACAGCCACATGAAACAGGAAGGAGCACAGAACCAGCCTCTAAAAAAAAAAGGCATTTAACCTAATCTCTTTAAATCCAATAAGCCCAAGTCCTGGAGAACATCCTTCCTGTCTTTCGAGAGAAAGGGGCAGGGTGAATTGCCTTCAGCAAAGCCTCAGTGACAGGGCATCTCCTGTGCCAGGACCATCTGTGCGGCCACTGCTCTGTCTGGGTACAAGGTACTGCCTTCTCTAGAGGCTACAGCTCTTCATTTAGAGCCTGACACTGCACTCTTCCAACAAAGCAGTTCTTAGGTTGTGAGCAGCTAAAACTCACCTTCAGCTGTTTTTGCTGCTTTGATTCTTTCTCTTTTTCTTTTTTCTGCTTCTTTTTTGCAGTCACGTTTCCATCTACCTCATCTCCTTTTCTCTTTCTAATAGAGAAAAACAAAACCACACACATGAAAGGAAGTTACTGAAACGGCTGTCCAGCAGTTACCAGAGCTCAGATTACTGACTGCCGATATCTGCAGAGGCTTGAATATTCTTGGTTTTGGCAGGCAAACCCATTTTTCAAATTCCACAGTGCTAGATTATAGACCTGCACTTGGCTCTGCCATGTGAGCTGCCTCAAGCAGGTCAGGTACACTTAGAGGTTTTCCATGGGGTAACCGTACGGTGTGGGAGAATAGCACGTGAAAGACTGCAACATTCTCAGGCATATTCATCTATACCTACATTCATCTATATTCATCTAAATACCGAAGGTATACCTAAGGACCACCGAACAGCTCTCCAGTCTGGGGTTAAAAGACCACAGTGTCTTTCAGCTGAATCAACAGCTTGATCAGCTTAGGCAGTCCATACTGAAATAAAGGAGAACAAACACGGTAACTTTAATGAGCAAACACACTGGGAAACTAGGTGTTTCCCACCTAGCTTCTCTTCAGACTGGAATTAAGTAAGGTCTCTGAAATCAAACAGGTCCAAGTTTCTGCTTGGAAAATGTTTCCAGTCTCAGTTTGGTTTTGTGACATACTGTTGAGAGTTGCATGTGTGGCAATTTATTGCTATTTGCTAGGCCTTGGTGCTGAAGGGAGAAGTTACAGAAAACACTGCTCAAGAAAGTGAAAAAGAAAGAAATAGAAAAAGAAAGCCAAACGAAAACTGGGGGATTTTGGCAGACTTCAGAGTGACAAGGGACCTCAGAAGAAGATCATTTCTGTTTCCAGAGTCATGTCATCCCCTTCATCTGCCTGGAGTGTGTGTTCTTGTGAGGATGCCAAGGGAAATTCTATCCCAGCTGAGATAGGACAGGCCTACAACTCAAGGGAGAGCATAAACACAGCTTAGATCTCACACTCCCGTTTGACAGATATACTTTCTGTTATGAACCATCAGCCAGGTTTCTTTTTAGAAAGCCTCTCTCAACTTTGTAAGCTGTGGCTGAGGGTTAAGTCATGAAGCTGACATTCTTGATTGTTCTCCTACATAAAATTTTAAATAGTTCACTTTCTAGGACTTTGCTGCTGTTAAGATTAACTCTATATGACAGCTACAAAGCTGCTGCAGGAGGATGTGAGGAGGTACTCTCCTCCCGGAGACTCCTGCATGAGACCTGTACATTCTAGTAACTCTCCTGCCCCTAAAACTGGGCTAAGCGTGCACTTTATCTGCAGCAGCCACAACAGCCCACCATTAGCACCTCTGACCAAACCACAGTTCAGAGCACTTTGAGGGACTGGTTTTACAGATCTCATCTTCCAGCTGTGCCACTGCCATCAGTGAGCAGGGGCTATGCTGCACATCTCCCTGCCTCATGGTGGAGGGAAACAGCCACACTGTGCTGCCAGAAACAGCTTGAGAAAAACTTCATCCTGTGTTCCAAATCAGGCAAGTGGCAACCAGTGTGGCAGGACTGGCTCCAGCACACACAGAGCACAGCTTCCAAAAGTCCCCAGGCCAAGCAAGTGCTCTCTCCTCCTTGGCTGCAGCCCCTGCAGGTAACAAGTGGACCAGAGCATCCACTGAGCCCCATCAGGAGGACAATGACTTCCCAAAGTTTTAACAGAGTCAAGGGTACACAACAGTATCTGTGAAAAACTCGTCAGCCTGAGTGAAAAGCGTTCTGCTGCACCTTCCCAAACTGAGGGTTTAATGATGTCAGTGCCTAAGGAGGGGTGCCCAGCCCTGTGTATCTGCAATGCCTGCTGACAGTCAAGCTGTCTCCAGCAAGCCAGCACTCACTCCCACAGAGTAACTTGTCTCCTTGTCTCCAAAGGCAGCAAACCCGCTGGAAGGCGATCGCTCTGCTGAGAGACCCTGTGACCCAGGGAATACGTTCAAATTCCAGCAGCGACTCACACTTTGGGCAGCCTCTCCTCACAGTCAAGGGGACAGCAGTTGCTCTCCCAGACAGAGTGATTACTGTACCTGCTCCAGCCACTGGAACAAACCAGAGTGGAAGGGATCATCCCAACTGCAGAGGGGCATAAAGCTATTGGTCCCCACCTCCTCTTTCATGCCCAAAGCTAAAGCAAACATTAATCATTTTATATAGCCTGGAGAAGGGAACAGCAAAGCTGAACTCATCTTGCATCCTCCCAAAGCAGCACATCTTAGAACAATCTGTAAACTACACCCTCACTGACACACACTAAGAACACAACCACAAGGATCTTTCATCCTTGGGCCACAAAACCGTGTGTTGCCCACAGCAGTGGGGTGCTACTGTGCACACCCTTCCTCCTGCTGGGGCAGGGACAGTCTTCCACCTCTGACAGATACAGCCCAATAGCTTGCCTGGAAGGACTGGTGTTTCCCAGGCAATGCAAATCACTTCTCACCTTCATGGAGGACACACAAGACTTATTCCAACTTCAGAGAAGATGAAGAGGGAAGTGAACTGTCCCACTATGGCTTGGCCCTTCCTGACCATCTACTCTTATTTATCACATTCACCTCTTCCCCTCCTTACAACGAAAAGGTGGAAAGGACAGTCCCAGCAACCTTGGATAAAGCAAGCCACCCATGAAGGAAGGAACAAGAATTCTCCTTCTCACCTCCTCCCTGTAAAGAACTGCTAGACTGTTGGTGACCTGAGCACTTAGCATTAGCCTCAGGTCACCTCTGCAGCTAATCTAGGGCTGCATGACATCTCTGGAAGGACACTTTGCTCCTGTCCTGGGCAAAAACCCCATTTAAACAAGCAAGGCAGAAAATACAAGGAGTATTACAGCTCAGAGCAGGAGGACAAAACACACACTACCGAAGAAATACTGTCAAAAGGAGCTCACAAGCTGCTACTGCATTTCCTACACCAGCATAGATAGGCATTCTTTCCACAGAGAAGCTGCAGGCAAGGACACAAGATCCTCCTTTCCCAGGTCTGCAGAGCGCTGGTGCTTAGGCAGGACAGCCCACAGCCCAAGGGAGGGTTGCATGTCTCACCCAGAACTGGCTGAGGAAAGGAGTCAGGATCCTTGCAGTAAATCCTCTCATATTTGGCCTTCAGAAGGAAAGGATTTTCCAACTTATTCTTGGTAGCCCTGCTCCACACATCACCTCTCCCATCTGGAAAAGGCACGTCTCAATGCCACTTACACAAAAGGCTGCCAGGGCAGTCTTGAAGTCTGAGATTCTCCTTGGAGTACGGGCTGGACATGCAGTAGCGGCGCCTGAATTTGGATGCGTCACATCTGAATTGTACAGACTTCTGAGTCAAGATATAATTTGAATGCAGCATAATTAGAAATATCTTTAAAGATCATTCTGAGGATTTCACTTGCAAGAGACACTTCAACATAATTTCTGCAAGAGGCAGTAATTTCTGTTGTTAATTTCTGTTATCTGATCAAATGCACAAGGTGAATTATCTGAGGTAACTGCATTTCATTCAGGTTTCTGGGGTGTTCTTCCTTTGGTTTCTCCGTAACTCCTGTGCTTTATTGGCAGCAAAACCGCCAGATAGTTAGCACACCACACCCCTCCACTCATGCTGTTTATTTACACTCTTACCCATTCAGTTTGTTTGACAGGCAACGATTTTTCCAGTTGACCCTTACCACCCTTGGCTCAAGCACAGCCCAGAGAGCAGAAGGTAGTGGAGCACAAGAGCCAGCCAGGAACTTCACGGCTGAGGGGCTTGTTCAGGCAGTGCTTAGAAAGCAGGAAAGATGAGACATCCTGCTGCTTTTCTGGCGTGAGATCCGGGTTCACATTACCCGACATCACCAGTGCAAGCTTTTTTCCACTGCAATTCTAAGCCTTTATTTATGCAGTGACTTGGCAAACTACTTTGTGGCCTTTCTTTACAAAGCCTTCATATTTTGCATACTATTCCAGAAGTGGCCCAGAAAAGCAGAGTCAGGGCAGAGAAGAGAAGCACTTACACAGTCAAATCTCCAGAGCTTTGCTGAGAACATGGGAGAAAACTACAAATAACCCTATTAAACTCCTTGTTCTAGGACAAAGGAGAACTCACATCTCAGCACAAAAAGCAAAGAACTACTTGAAAACCTGTAAGTGCATTAAAACACTGCACTTCTGTTTACACCAAGCCATGCACACAGAGGTAAAATCCCTGCATGGAAAGACAGCAGGCTGCCCAACAGTCGCACACATCTCCTCTTGGTCTCTGCCAGTTCAGCTGAGTGACATGAACAGAACAGAACCTGATGGCTCTGGCCAAAGCCCCTGTGCTGGAATGCTGCAGGACTCTTCCCACAGCACTGCCAAATGCTTCTGGAGCAGTGGCTTGCCAAGCAAGTGCACACCACACGCATCAGCTGCACACCTGAAGGACCAACACTGACAAAGACTGCACAGATTTGATACGGCCACACCTTCTCAAAACAGATATCAGCCTCACTGGACACTTTCATGGTGAATCTTTGCAAAATCAAAGTGGAATTCAGTCTAAAACGTACACAGAGAAGCCCAATGTTTTCCAATGACAAGATCTTTCTTATTTGTAGGATCCAGAAATACCTTATGTTCCTTCCTCCACAGGGACAACGCAACACTGGTTTGTGTTATGAAGCATGACTCCAGGCAAAGTCATTTCAAGAACAAGTAACAAAAGCCCTCATTAACAAAAAAATATTCACAAAGCTAGCAAGTCACCTGGAAACACTTCTCTGTCAGTACAAGCTCTGTCAAGAGCCTCCACTGAAAGTCTCATTGCAATGAAATACCAGACACAGGATAAAAGATTCAGCAAACAAAAGCATCCAAGTGTAAGCACTACATGGCCAATAAACACTATTATCAGATTCAGTGCCTGTCACAGATCAGTAGCTCATAGATAAAAGATGTCAAATCAATTCTCTAACAAGTGGTTTGAGCAGAGAAACCATCACTGATAACAGCATCACACAAGGAGACGCAGAGCCCAGTATCCATTTGTGCTACGCAGACATTATTTTATGGTTGAAAGCCCTACATCAGCCCTCCAAGTCACAGCTGCAGGTCTTTGCATTTCCTCAAGGCAGTCACAGGGGGCAACTGGACTGCATGCTCCCAAAGACAGGGGATGTCTGTTGTCATCTGCCTGAGATCACAGGAAGGCCCAAACCTTCCTAAAACCAATATTCTTTTAACAGAGACAACAAGGTCCCACAACATTTATCATGGATGTATTTAAAGGCAACAGCTCCTTCAGACAACACAATTTCTTACACAAACCACCTACCCTTCACTCTTGGTAGCTGGGAGCTGCTTCTTCAGAGTTTCTTTATCTTCAGCTTTCAGGATGCTGAAGCCCAGGAGCTGGGCGGCCCCGTAGGCCGGGAGGAAGCCCAGCTCTGCTCGGCGGCTCACAAAGCAGTCCGGGTGGTACCAGTTATCAATCATTCCCAGCTGTGGCTTTTCAGGATGCACCATCTTCTTGGAAATCCGGATCTGGCCCTGAGGTAGATTGAAGTGACACAAGAGCAATTGTTAGGCCATTCTGGAAGGAGTAGGATGTTAACAAGTTACCAACATGGTGTTTCCTAAAAACCGGAAAAACGGTAACAGCTCCTTTATCAAAGTCTGCAAATTTTGTTCAAACCCTTTCACTACAGTCCCTCTACTTTTTCATGTACACTTGATAGGTTGAAAAAGTCACCTTTTTGAGTAGTTTTCTGTTCCAAATCCACTCAAACTGGGTAATCCTTTTATCTTTATTCCAACTTCCAGTAAGCTTTAACAAGTATAACTCACATCAACAAGCCCCATAAAGGTAAATCTAAAAATTATGTCTCTACCACTCAAACATCAATGCAAATATGATCTTACCCTGTCTTACTGCAAATTAATTTTCAGATGTCCTACAAGTAGTTGGTTTGCAGTGCAGCAACAAGTGTGGTGGCTCTCTTGCCACAGAAATGATGGTGAGCAGCGTTCCCAGGCTGCTCCAAGACCCAAGTGAAAGGAGGGATCAATAGGCTTGAAGCCCAGGCTACTATGCCTGAGGGATGCCTTTACTGTCAGCTGTCCAGGGCACAGCTGCTCCTCAGACACAGAAACGCAGCTCTGCAAGTGCTTTCCATATGCAGAATGGACAGGAAGTAATTATAAAAGCCACTGTTTGAATTGAAACTGGAGAGAGAAAAGATGAGATAGAGAACTTTTTTACCTTTTCTATTTTCTGCTCACAGCCTTTGCAAGTACTTCTGTTAGACTTGGCATATTCTGCAGCAAAGTCATTTAGGCTCTTCTCAGCCTTACCACCTCCTTCCTGCTCTCCTCCTTTTCCTGGAGAACAAAGCAAATACAGAGTTTGGCTTAAATACAAATTCCCCTATTTCCTTATTCTCTGTCCCAGATTGTTAGCAGTCTGCATTAATAAACCTCTTGGGTTCCAGCCACTCATTTGTCCAGAATTTGAATATAGAGCAAGACAAGCCCATGCTCAAATGCATCAAAGAGCCACCACAGCCATGCACTGCCCTGAAGGTACCATTAAAACAACATACTACAACAGCATCTGTTAACATTAAAGAACTGAAAACTAAATACACCAATCATGACAGCAAGGAATGTTTTTCAATATATCTGCCGACTAATTTGGCTTTTTCCCCTCACTGATTTAAGATGCTGCATGATACGGTCAGCATCCTAGCCCTGGAGCGTGGAGACATCTCAGCAGTTCTTCTGACATCACTTGCTGAAGCGGTGTGGACATTAAATCACCATAATAAGAGCAAAAAACCCCACAGTTCCAGCTGAACCTCCAAACACCATGAGGCTTCTGCCTACCTCCTCCAGGGCCTCCAGTTTCAATGGCTTTCTTGATTTTCTCCTGATCTTCCCACCGAAGCTCAGGGAAGCCATCAATGTCTGTGTGGGACACAATTCGAGCCCGCTTCCAGAAGCAGCTGTAGTGGTGCCAGTGAGGGACTTTGCCATCAAACATGGGTGACTAGCAAAAAAGCACATTAGGCCAAGATGAAACAATTCAAGGAGAATCAAGGGGAATAACAAAACAAAACAAAGCCCAAGATAAAAAGAAGTATTTGGGTAAACACACATTATTTCTTCTTTTTATTTTTCTTTAAATCAAAAGATTAGTACTATTTAGGACAAAGTCTAAAAAGAAAATCTAATAAGACAGACAAGCTGCTGGAGAGATGTTCCCAAAGGGGATAGACATGGAAGGAGCATTTAGTTAGCTTAACCAGTTCATCACCCTGCTGCTCAGTCCATCTGTTTTACTGGAAAAAAAAGGTCACAGCCTCAGCATGGCTGCACCAGCACCTGTGAGACTGTGCAGCACTATGCAGCTGGCCTCACTCCACAATCACTTTGACAGCAAACTCTGTATACTGGAGAACCCATGTCAGGCACAAGAAGAGCAACTCCAAGGATTGTGACTGAGGAAATTTCTGAGTGGCCTGCAGGAGGTAGAGACAAAATTCAAGGGAAACACCACAGCCCAATTAAAGTTCTACATTAGGGGTCGACAGCAGGCCACAAAGATGATCAGAGGCTTGAAGAAGCTCTCCTGTGAAGACAGGCTGAGAGAGTTTGGGATGTTCAGCCTGGAGAAGGCTCCAGGGCTATCTTAGAGCACTTTCCAATAGCTGAAGTGGGCCTACAAGAAAGCTGGAGAGGGAGCTTCCACAAGGGCTTGTAGTGACAGGGTGGTGAGGCACTGGCACAGGTTGCCTAGAGAAGCTGTGGATGCCCCATCCCTGGAAGTGTTCAAGGCCAGGCTGGATGGGGCTCTGAACAACCTGGTCTAGTGGGGGGCATCCCTGCCCATGGCAGGGGGTTGAAACTAGATGACCTTCAGGGTCCTTTTCAGACCGAACTATTCCATGCTTTTGTGATCAGGACAGAAGCATCACCCAAATCCTCCTTTAAGTGCAGCTCCAGAGTGCCCTGCCCCACACCAAGCACCTGTTTAGCAAATGCTCCACTTGTTTAAAGCTCAGACACAGTAGGTACCATCCTGGCATTGCTCCAGTTACCCCCCAGGCAAAATAACCTTACAGTGGTTTGGCTCAAAATAACACATACAAAGAACTGCTGTACTAATAATACTCGGTGCTGTATAATTATTATTACTGATGATACAGAATGAACAACCTAGGAAAGCCTTCCATGTGTCACTCACTAACAGGAGGGAGATCTCCAAGCCAAAAACAACAGCAGAGCTTCGTGCATGAGCAGGAAGAAAAAGGAAAGGGCTTCGAAGACCACAGCATGGAACCAGGAGAGCTGGGAGCCCAAACTACAACCAAACATCTACCCAAACTGTAAGACGAGATTTTTATTCCCAGATGGACTCTTCCCACAAGCCAGGACTGGATACCCAGTTACCCTCACAGCACCACAGCAGCCACCCTGTGGTTGCTCTCAATGTGTCTGTAAGTCACATGCAATTTTGGTGCTGCAACTTGGACACTTCTGGGCTTGTGTCTAGAGTTTTGCAGGAGGACTCAGGGCTGTTCCCAACACAAAGGCTTTGAGGCCACAAGGCACTGGGGTATACAAAAGAGAGCAGAGCTGGCTCAGTCTTTAAAACAACCATACAAGCAGCGAGTAATCTCCTCAGCATGGAGTTTCAGACTCTCCTCTGTGGAAAATGAAACCTCTAGGCAAGCCGGGCCTTGTTTACACATATTCTCTCAGCTGACTTATCTCTAGACCACAGTTTCCTAAACAAACTAGGGAAAAAGGAGACTGATTCACTTTCATAGTGCACGTTCAGATAACAGAAACCGTTCAGTTCCAGGTGGAAGCAAAAGGCAAAGCTGTGCTGGTCCTGCAGGAGTTGGGTGCCTGCCCTGTGCCAAGCACCCAGAATCCCACTGTCATTCAGAGCTCTTGAGGAACCAAAACAAAAGGGAGGTTACAGCAGACACAACTAAGGCCTTGGTCTGTATCTCTCTTTAATTTCTTCAGCACAGTTTGCAGAAGACCTCGATGCACTGACGCTGGCACAGAGGCTGCTCTGCAGGGGATTTCCCCAGGAAAAAGCAAGGGACCCGCGTGCTCTGGTAAAATTCAGTCATTCACAGCGGGATGCTCAGCAGCAGGGTGTGCTCTGCTGGTACAAAAACTAGCAGAGGGCAGAGGAAAGAGCAAGCAAATTCAAGAAGTAGTGGGGAAAATAAATAAAAATACAAGTATTTGGTGTAAGACCGGCAGTTCTGGGGACACGTCTGGCAATGAAAGGCAGTGGCTCTGTGAGGAACGTCATGATCCCCAGGAGCTCACTCCACAAACCAAATCCTAGAGAACAAGAACACAACCCCTGGCCCCCGTGCTGAAGAAGGGCAACCCGCCTCGCATCAGCCTCAACTGCTGGGCAAGACAGGAAGGAGTAACAAACGTGAGGAAGCCGAGGAGCAGCAGCCGGAGCAGGGGAGGAGGAGGAGCAGCTCCAGCGAGCGGCTGAGGGCAGCCGGGGAGACAAAAGGAGAGGGAGCAGGAACACGTGCGAGCAAACGCTGCAGCTCGGCACCGCACGGTCCCACATCTTTCCCCGGGGAAGGCGGCTCTGGGGAACAAAGGCGGAGGCAGGTATTTCCCCTCCGGAGCAGCAGCTCTGCCTCCAACCCCGGCAGCCAGCAGGCCCCCGCAGCCCGGGCGAGGGGGGACCGGGCCCTTCCTCTCCCCCCGTACAAGAGGTGCCTCTCCCAGGGGCACAAGCGAGATACGTCCTCCAGACCCGGCTCCTCGGGCGGCCGGGAGCCACAGCACCGATCCATCCATCCATCCATCCATCCATCCATCCATCCATCCATCGGGCTTTGCGCTGCCACGTCCTTGCTCGCCTTCCGCAGACACACGCCTATGCCTTTGCTTACCTTTCACAGCAACACCCCCAAAGTCAGCCCGCCCCCGGCAGGCTGCAGGCGCCCCCTCCGCTCTGCCCCGATGCGGCCAGCGGGGATAGAGCACCCCCTCCCAGGGCAGCGGCGATTCCCTCCGCATCCTCCCGCCGCAGGGAGGGATGCCGGGTCCCTGCACAGCTCCCAGCCCCCCAACACAGGACTCCCGCCTGCCTTCTAAAGGGAAGCCGAGCAGTCTCTTCCCGAAAAGGCAAATACTAGCGTGAGGGCGGCGGAGAGCAAACCGTGCCTTCGCAGCCCGCTCGCCAATTGCGGTTCCGCTGTTTCACGCCTGCCATGTGCCAGCCAGCCCTGCGAGACCGCCCGGGCCCGGCCGCTCACCCTGCGGCCCCCGGGGCTTCCCCAGACCTCTCCACAGCTTTCGGGCCACAGTTTCTCTGTCTCGTAGGCAAAGCGCGCACCGAGCGGGGATTCCCCAGCCCCGGCACCGAGCGCTGCGACCGGCAGACGGTCCCCGGGGCAGGGAAAAGCCGAGCCGCGGAGCTCGCCTCGCCTCCCGGACAGCAACGAAGCGCCTCCGTGCGCGCCCCCGGGCCGCCCCCCGGCCCCGAACGCTGAACTTTGCACCAATTCGGCTCCAGCCGCCCCTGCAGCCCGGGGGAGCGGGGGAAGCGGCTCCCCCGCCCGGGGAGCGCCGCGGGCAGGGCTGCCCCGGGCCCCGGCGCTGCTGCGGACACGGCAGCGAGCGAAGGCGCCT
>WBMY01011673.1:147222-197479 GCA_013397315.1 Donacobius atricapilla
CAGACGAGCGCCGAGCGCGCCCCCGCGCCTGGCCGGCCGGGCGCATCTGCCGCTCGGGCATCGATTGCGCGCGCCTAGAGGTTCCTCCCGGGTATCAATGGGAGGCGGGCGCGGCGGCGCGTCCCGTGCTGCGGAGCCGCGCTGTGCCTGAAGGGCCGCGGGTTCGAGTCCCGCCGCCACCCCCGCAGCCCTCCTCATCGCCGGCATCCCTGTCCCGCACCCGCGTCTCGGGAGAATCTGAGCTCGGCAGCTCTCCCCCAGATAAACACTTGGCCGCGGGATGCCTTTTCCAGACAGGCGTTTCGGTGATGCCCGAAGACAGGACGACGAACGATGGCCGTAAACTAAAACACGAGAAGTTCCACCCCAACATGAGGGAGAACTTCTTTATATGAGGGTGGCAGAGCACGGGAACAGCTGCTTAAGGAGGTCGTTGAGTCCCTCTCTGGAGACAGTCAAAAGCCACCTGGAGTCTTTCCTGTGTCACCTGCTCCAGGTAACGCTGCCTTGGCAGGGTGTTGGACTGGGTGATCTGCGGAGGTCCTTTCCAACCCCGACAGTTCTGTGATTCTGTTTCCTCCAGTCCCTGGGAATAACAGTGGGGCTGCTGACAAAATCAAAGAAGAGCCCTTCCATAAAAAATCTGGAGTTTTTTTTTTCCCACTCACAGTAGGTAATTATCCTCTACGATCAGCAGAGGGCATTGCCTCTGCAACTTCCCTGGAGGAAGGAAGGGGAGAGCACTGAAGTTACCCCAAACCATTGCTGAGTGTTTGTCATTAATTTTATAGAGATTCTGAAATTAGGATTCAACAAAGGCAGGATGTGCGATCCTGGGCGGGCTTCAGGTGTCACAGGTGTCACTCAGAGGTGCACACCAGCATCTCAGCAAACCTGAGATGTGGACACACCTTTTATCCTGTGCTGCCCTTCTCCAGGGTGTCACACGTGTGCTGTGCACCAAGGCAGTGTTTGCCTTCACAGCGAAGGCAACAGCCTGGAGACGAGTGGCGTGCCCGGGGGAAAGGATGGGTCCTGGGTATATCACTGCGGATTTGGGGAAGGAGGAAAAGAAATCTCTGCGAAGCACTAGATGGTGCTGCGAACACACAGACACCCAGGGGCTCCATACAGCGGAATCTTTGCTCTTGCTGACTACTCCTTTCAGGAGTTCTTGGCCCAGACACCAGTGGTTCAGAGGCAGATCAGTGCATTTGGTCCCACCCTGGGGAAAAAGGAGGAGAAAACCCAGGAGAGTTCATCTGGATGACCTGATGGGTTGCCCCTCACACTGCCTGGGACGTTTGCCAAGGGGTTTGCCCGGCTTGAAGGTGACCAGCGGATAGGATAGGCGTGGAGTGGCACTCACCCAGTTCAACAAAACTGCTGCCACCCTGCTCCATCAAAGGTCATCCAAGAGGAAAACGAGTAACAAACAATTAAGGGCTGACTCAGTAGAATTGTCCTAAGTGAAGTCAATGGCCTGTTTAACCCTGATCCTGCCTTTGCCAGAGGCTGACATAAGAAAGGCCAAACAAGCACTACTTGATCTCCCAAATATTTCCCAGCCTCATGAGATTTGTGGCTCAGGGATTTCCTGCATGCCATCATCCTGGGGGGAATTTTTCTTCCAAGGATTTGTCCAGTTTCTCTGAAAAAGCTGGTTTGTTTATATGTTGTTTATTTATAGTGTTTGTGCAAAAGAGAAATGACTGCTTGTTGGTGTTTCCTCTGGCTGGGTCCACTTTCACTCCTAGAAAGGCAGCTCTGTCCAGACACCAGAATGCTGCTCTGAAGCTTGCAGTCTAGACCCTTGCAGAGGATTGGTAAGATGTCATGAGCCATACACAGACATTCACAGGCTTGCAAGCATGAAAACAAGCAAAGAAAGTGACTTTTAAAAATGGCTGTTCTAAGCTTAACCTTCTTTTTTTAGTTATGAATGTGTACTACATTAATACTAGTCCAAATGTGGTTTAGTGGATTTTCTTTTTTGAAAGGGCTAGGTGGTTCTGCTTGAAAGGCTCAGGCTCAAATCTCTGGGCATTTTACCTTTTCAGCCTTACTTTGAGAATTCCACAGGAGTTTGTCTGGCTACAGCCAGTGCACTGTTTTGAAACAGGAACATCTAAATAGCAGGAATTACACTATTATGCTTCTTCTTATTGCAGTGTAATTCCTCTGTAGGCAAAGTGTCATCCTGATTTGTGGTGTCAAGAGTTGCCAAATCATGTTAGTCCCTTCCATAAATCTATTGACCTCAACAGAGCTGCCTTGCTCTCTGTCTTCCCAAGTGTGACATGTGGATCACAGCACATCCCTTCCTCTCTCCCGGGGCAGTGGGGGACCAGTGAGTCATTGCTAGCACAACCAGCACTGAGGATACCAAGTTTTGTTACAAAACGGGGAATGCTTTGGCAGCAGCTGAGAGAAATGGCATCTGCAAGGCTGCTTTTCTTGGTAACCATCCCTTTAAGTAGATATTTCAAGAGCCCTCATATTTGGCTGCCGGGTTTTAGCAGAGCCTGCATGCAGCAGGAGCAAGGGTAGTTAAAGAGGGTAATATTTTTATGATCCCTCACAGGCTGGCTACATCCTTTTCTAACGGTATTCCCATCTCAGTGGACTGATGACTTCTGGGATCCTGTTGGATGACAAGTGCTTATACCAACATGTGAGACCAATGGGGTTTTTTCCTCTTTGTTAGAGAGTAGAACTCATGGCTATCCTTAGGGGTGTTTGATTATCTCCATATACTGACACTGAGATGCTGAACTGGCTGGTGGACCTTACAATGTGGTGCTTCCCAGGAAAACCAACCTATATCACTCACTTGCCCATGGGCTCCCATAGCTCACTGTGCTGCGGGCAGGAGCATCGGTGAGGGAGGGAATATCATCAAAGGGTCTGATTTGGAGGCTTCATCATAAATGTCAGGATATTTGGAATTTTCTTAAAGCCTCTGTTTCTGCCATCTCACTCAACTCTAGGATGCCCCCAGCAATTTCTGATATCTAGAGGTAAACCCCACGGAAACAGTTAAGAAGAAAAGAGTGGCCCAGGAAACCCCATCTCTGGCAGTTTTGAGTGTCTCGGACTGTGAAATTCAGTGTCAAGCACTCAGGTACCTGGCTTGTGACTTCAGGGCACCACAAAGAATTATATTTTCTTTTCTGGGCCATTTTGCATTAGATCCCTCTGAAAGGCAGAGGAAAGTAGGTCAAACTCCTGGTACCAGGAAGACATAAGTTATCTCTTCAGTGTCACAGGACCAAATGCCTCTGTTTGTGCTGACAGAACCCTGAGCACTAAATCTTCCAGACTGTCGTGATTTGGGCTCCATTTCTGACACATGCTTGAGATGTCTCCCTGGAAGATTTCCACCCTGCTAAGCATCTCCCAAGGGGTGAGAAAGTGTTGGACATATATAGGGAACACAATCGCTTACAGCCTGTAGGGGAGTCAGAACTGTTCTTGCTCAAGCCTGGATTTGTTGCTGCAGGAGACTTTATATTATCTGGTCTTTGATATCAGATAGCTCAAAGGGTTTTGTCACAAAAACCTGTTCAGTGCTGGGTTATCCTGTCTATATTGATGACCCACTTTTCCATGCCACTGCACATAATCAGTGTGACTGGAATGACCCTGTTTGCATCTAGGCAAGAGGCTACAGGCAACCACTGCTGTGGCTCAGCTGTGCCTTCTTGCTTATGCAAGTGACCAACCCACTGACATCCCTGAGACTACACCACTGGGGAAGGGATGTGAGATCGTGCACCCCCCATCTAACTGAGCACCTTATTGTCTTTTCTTTCCATGGAATAAATCAGAGGGCTTATCATCCTGACTGGAGGTTCTAAAATATGTTTTGAATAGGTAATAACTTCCCATGGCTCCTCTCTCCCAGATGATCATTAACATATGCAATCTCTTTGGCTGAATTTTGGAGTGTTCCTGCAGGGCAGAGATGAAGTTGTGGTGCCCAGAGCTGGCCTCCTTCTCAGTGCCCCTAAATAATTTTGCACTAGAGACCAGCACAGAGCTCTGTGTGAAGCAGCTCTGATGGTTCCTCTGTTCTTTAGAAAGGTGCTTTAAATAAACCTGCTTTTTCAACTTTCCAGATGCCCAGGAAAGTAGATGTAGGAAGAGGCAAGGGAGGAGGGTTGACAGAGGAGAAACAGCATTTCAGACTGCCTGGGAACATAACTGTGTAGCTTTCTCTCAATAATTTCAGTGGTGTGACTACATATCCTGAGTCTGGGGAAGATAATATTCCAAAGCCAGTGGCAGAGCCAAGTGCAGCCACAGTACTTGCCATAGTTTGTTCCTGGGTGCTTGTCAGGCTTTGAGGTTATTCACCCTGATATTATCCCCATATAGGAAAGACTGTGCCATTATTCCTGTTTTACTGTCCCCATGTGGCAACTGAGACACAAATCACTATGCAATGAAATTAGAGAGTGGGAAATTAAAAAAGGATAAAAGGAAATTTGTTCTCATGGCAGGTTAATTAAACTAGAGCCTACAGCCAAAGGCAGATGTTGTGGCAAAGTATGCTGAATGGAATTGTTTAGAGTTCTCCTAACTGCAAATGTTAAAACAGACATAAAACAGTGAGCTTTGGAGATAAAGTCAATACCTAATTTATGATGACAATGAGGAGACATAACATGGGGAAGAGATGATCTTCAGTCTCACCATGGGTCTTTCATTTGAAATGCTCAGCCCAGTGAGCTGGAGACAGAGGAGGACTTGTGAAATGGGCAGCTGTGGTCCATTCTTGATTTCTGCTACCTTGTCAAAAAGAATAAGAAATCACACCCAAGGAAAAAGCAGAATTTCCAAAATCCTGAGCTAATCCCATAGCCATTCAGTCAGCCTTTGGCAGAGTTCATGAGAAATGATGGCAAACTCCCTCACGGGCTACCTGACTACCTTTTTTTTTTTGTGTGGATGCTGCCCATTAGCTTGTTCTACCTGTGTTCCCAAGCACCATCTTTCCCCTTTGTAGTGCAGTGGGGCTGTTAATCTTCCTGCCTGTGTGGATGCTGCTCGTAAAAGGCTCTGCTGCCAAAGGAAGGAGGCACCAGCTGCAGCACTGAAAATGTTCAAGAGCAGAAACAAGGAGGGGGATTTGGAAAGTTCATGCTCAGAGATCTGTGTGTGCCAATCCCAAGCCTTATGGAGGAGTTTAATTAAGGATGGCAGCTTCCCCATCTGAAGTTGTAATCCCAAATACATGTTGTGTCCGCATAGGCTCAAAGTCAAGCTCTGGCTCCTGACTAGAGCACCCCAGGGGATAGACGGCCACATCCCTGGGGTGGCAGATACCTGCGTCACATGTGCCAGCAGTCTGGGTATCCTCTGGCCCAGAACAGCTGCCAAAATACATATTGGGCAGCACAAGATACCAGCTGGAGAGTCTGCATATGGTTTCTAGTTTAGGTCTTTGAAAATAAATAAAGAAAAGCAAAACAGAAGAGCCAGAGTGCTAAAAGGGACAGAGTAGCTAATGAAACTCTCAGCAGCATTGTGCTATTGGGGTAAAGAAGAAAATGACATTTCTGCAGTCCTGTGGGTGCTCTGTGGTAGGTTTAGGCTGCACAGGCCCTTTGCAGAGATACCACAGCCTCTGAAACAAATCCACCTTGGAAACAGGGATTTCTTACAGCACTCTGTTAAAGAGCAGTGAAACTACACAGGGAATTGAAACATGTCCAATTAGTGACTCAGCTAGTCCCCATAATTTATCCAAAATCTAAATCCCATCTGATTTTGACTGACACAGACAGCTGAGACCTTGCTTTTAGGACACAGCTGAAAACAGACTTTGCTTGTACCCACACTGGTTCCGTTTGTCAGGCAAAGGCCTGAGGGATTTGTTTGTCTGCAGCTCTGCCCAGGTGAGCAGCAGGCTTTTTTCTGGTATTTGAGCATCCATTATGTGACTGATTCCAGTAATTTATTAAGTGCAACAAATGAGTGGTGACTACCCCATAATTCATCTCCCTTGCCTCTTGATGAGAATGTTTCCTGTTACACTGTGCAGACCTGTTCCCATCACTCTCCTTACAGGCTCTCTCTCATTCTCAGTTGCCTTCAGACAGAAATGTGTCCAGTCCCAGAAGCTGTGAATGCCCTTTTTCCTGAATTGCCAAAAATCTGCAAGGTACTTCTTGCCTATGGACCCCAGGGTTTAGTTAAGAGCACAGCAGTGGTTACACTATTTGGAAGTGCTGAATATTTCTACTTGAGTCATAACCTGCAAAACAGTCAATCTAGCTCCTCTGTAGGCCATTGCTTTCAGAAAACTCTGAACTGCTTGTAAATGCCGTAACAAGGAGCATTGACCACTTAAATAAAATTTGCTGTCTGAAGTATTTCTCAGTTCTATTACAATCACTCAACTTCATGAAAATAAGTATCTCGAGTGTGGATTTGATATTGGCATCTTCTTTTGAATTGTATATTCATGATGGGGAATCTTAGTTTTCCCTTGTGACTAATTACTGTTAGGGGATATCCTGATTAAAGGATAGTTGGTTTCCTTGTACTAATAAAAATACACTTTTTAAGGGCATCTGATGCATTCACAAATATGCAAAATATTTAGTCCCTAATTCAGGTAGCTCTCATTTATTCAGGTTTCTAATTCTAAAGACCCTGTTTACACAATGGATGGCACAGAGAGGGATGGCACAGAGAGGGAAGGCTGGCAGCAGAACCCAGGAGCCCTGAGTCTGCTCTCCTCATCCTGGAGAACAATGTCAACACTGAGGATCCACACACCAGTGTTGCTCTAATCAGAGCAAACCAGCTACAATCAGATTAACTTTATTTGCACTGTTTGTAGACAAACTATGTTTATGCATACACACCACAGAGCAAAAGTGCACAGTGCACAGGTAATAGATGGCATAAAATAAAGCAAGCAATGATGAAAATGACTGCTTGATAAACACATCAGCCCGGCCAAAGGCCACACATTTCAGAGGAAAATGTTTGTTTTCAGTAAAGCTGCAGCAATCTCTCCAACTACCGAGTGAACTTTACAGAGGATTAGCAGTGCTTGAAACCGGAGTCCTCCTTTCACCCAGAGAAAAACTGCACAGGGGCAGTACAAGGCCAGTATTGCCACTGATACATCTTATTTCTGGGCACGCTGACCCCGTGGTGGCGGTAGGAGGGGATGCACCCTTTGCTGAGGTTGCAGGCAGCCAGAGCTGCTGTGCTGGGATGCTGAGAGGTGGAGTGTCCCTGCCTGCGAGAGAGCTGAGACCAGGCACCCGCCTGGGGAGGGCTTAGCACACATTCAGCTGCTGGCAGCTAATTTTAGATACAATCAACTTTAAATTACCTACAGGGAGTTTAAATGCCCCTTACTTCCCCCGGCACTGCTGGCTCTAGTCCAGTGCTGTGGAGGGTGATGCAGAGGACAAGCAGCTCTTGCCCTCCTTGACGTGCTGGCTGCTGCTGCAGAGAAACCACCTTTGGCATTTCCCAAAGCAGAAGGCTCCAAGTTTGGCTCACCAGGTCTTGTCTACAGGTACTGTCTCATCCCTGCTTTACTCTGCCTGAATAAAGGAGTTCTTCTCACCTGCCCCAGGGTCAGCTTTGGCAGAGGCCTCACTGCTATTCTCAGCCTCCTCTGGTCACGTCTCCTCTGCAGATCCCACGGTCTACAGTTACATTTCACAAACTGCTTTTGGAAAGAGCCATCCTCCTTTGCAGTGTCAGCTAACTGCAGGGACCAGTATTCATCAATTTTGCTACAGAACCAGCAAATCAATGACCTCTGGGAGAGATCCTGGAGTCCTGTGGTCTTCCTTCTATTGAGGCTGCACGTTTAGCTGCTAATTTGTTGTCCCGTGCATGCCTATCTCAGTGGCTGCTTATTAAGTGAGACCCATTATTGTTACTGCTGATGGCAAGAAATGCCCAGACCCCTCACTGAACTGAGAGTGTCTAGGAACAAATGGGATATGAAAACTTTCATTATCTCCTTTTCAACATCAAGAATTCAGTGACCAAAACCAGTAAGGGACTTGCAAGGGACTTGCATTTCCTAGCCAAGGGAAAGCGCATCAAAATCAATTATCTAAGGCATAAAATAGTTGTGGTTCTCCCAAAGGAAAATATGTTTAGCTTAATTGTTCTGCAACTAGTGTTAATGAGTTATCATGAGTCATATTTCTACTCACATCCCCAGGAATCAAAAGAGGCCAGTGTATGACACTGTATGCTTCTCAGGACAAAGTAGGGAAAAAAAAAGGAAATTAAATGTAGAGCAGCACTTTGGTTTCTACCAGCTTTCATATGGCATAGCTGTCATACTGCATCTCAGTTTTTGGCCTCCTGACCCCTCGGAGGCCAGAGCTTCCTGGCCCTGCTGCTGAAATAGGCCCGCCCTAGTCCTGATGCAGCAATGTTTCTGAGCTCGCTCAAGTGCAAAAGTCTTCTATGCCTGTCTGGAGTCAAACATACACTTAACAAGTCTGTTGGACCCTTAAACCTGACACCCAGCACATATTTTCCTTCCTAGCTTTGCATTACATATTATTTATCAAATAAGAGCTTCAGCAGGAGAACAGACTGACAACAGCTTTCAGATACTTGAGAGTACAATTCCCAAGACACTTCTTACTCACAGCTCCTTAAGGTTTCCTGTTTCATAGACATCACTCTCATGCTCCCTCATTGCTGCCATTGCCATCAGGTGACCTATGCAGGCAGCCAAATTCAGAGCTGCCCTTGAAGTCTGAACGCAGTGACAGAATTGCAGCCTTTTACTCTGGATTTGGCTTTGGCTTATCACACTTGCCAGTTTTAAAAGGGATCTGCATTCCTGAGGGGATCAGCACTTAGCATCACACATCAAATCCACCTGGAAGGACAAAGGGACATCACAGACATCACCACCACAAAGTGTTGGGGCACTTACAGGGTTTTTCAAAAGAAATTTGGACAGTTGATTTGGAAACTTGTTTGGAGAGGTTTTCCTTTGGCTCCTCCTAGTGACAAATCTGGTCTGAATACCTTGATATGTGCAAAGCTGTGAGCGATATTTGACTCTCAGATCAAACATGATTTTTGTTCATTTTTGATCCTCAGTGAACCAATCATCTGAGCCGGTAGCTCAGACTAACTCAGCTGGAGTCATAATATCTGAAGCCTCAGTCTAGATGTGCATCCTGCAACTCTGACCATCT
Organism: Donacobius atricapilla; assembly: GCA_013397315.1. Lineage (NCBI taxonomy): Eukaryota > Metazoa > Chordata > Aves > Passeriformes > Mimidae > Donacobius > Donacobius atricapilla. Next base: position 156,432 of record WBMY01011673.1, read on the forward strand.
TTTTTTTTCATGTGACAAAAGTTTGTTAATTGGGAGACTGTCTGTTTAGAGAAGATGGAGCCAGACCTTTTGGAGAGGTGTACAGCAGAAGGATGAAAGGCAAGAGATTTGAAACAAAAAAAAGGTTGTCGTTTTGACAGGAGGAAAAAAAGATTATCATAAGCATGATGAAGCAATTGAACAGATAGGCTGTGGGATCTCCATCCTTGGAAATTATTCAAAATTCAGCTGAATGAGGCCCTGAGCATCCTACTGTTGCTGGACTAGATTTGAGCAGAGGCCAGCAGTGGTCCCATTCCATTCACCCCAGCCTGTTACTCCATTATGAAGCCTGTTAACAGTACATGAAAGAAAAAAAAAAAGTAATAATTCTCACTATTTTTTTTAATGGAGCAAAAATTCTTATGTTCCTGGTGAAGAACGGAGAGGGTAATATGGCATTTGATATGCCACCAAGGAGAAAGAGACATAAACTACATATAAGCCTAGAGACCAAATCCTATCAGTAGCTGAGGATATGCATTGAGCTTAATGGAATTTGAGGCTGTCCGTCATTTTGTAATACCAGTTTTTAAGAAAGAGAACCAACATGAGATCCTCTTCACACTAATGCGCATGGCAAAATGTCCAGCAGGTTCAGTGAATGCAAGCAGGGGTGGATGCCTCAATTTTCAAGCTCAGCATACTCATTGTGGTGGAGTCTGACAAAGACGTGTGCAAAGGACTTCACCCCATTCCCTTTTATAGCTAAAATCAGAAAACCCTTGCAGAAAGGTGACATCATGGCTTTCTGAAGGGAGCTGAAATTGCAACCATTTCTCTTCACTTCCCTCCCTGTTGGCCTCAGCTGTCTGGATGGCTTTCTGACCATTTTCACACTGGGCTTCAAAACCCGCTCAAACTTTTCTTCTTCACAAACACCAGCTTGTCTCTTTTCTGTCAAGGAACATGCAGTGCCAGAGGATGAAGCATCATATTCTTTATTCTCGATTGAGGCTAATTAGTGTAATTAGAAAAGAAAATCCACTGGGTACTTGAAACAGAAATTTGCCTGAACTCAGAATCCAAGCAGCATTGCATGAAGGAGCTGGATTGCCTGATACAACTCCAGAGGTTTCCAAATGCTTGTCTGGACATCTCATTCTTGGGTGAGGAGAAAAGCCCGTTGAAAGCAGCTTCCTCAGCTTGCTTTACAAGCAGCAGAGTTCTAATCATTCAAGAACTTACAAAGAATCCCCACACTTGCAGAAAGCATGGTTCTGCCCTTCTGAGCCTGACCCCTGCCCTGATGCTCTATTTATGGATGCTGTGCTCTGTGTGTAATCAAAGCATCACTGGTTGCATCAAAATATGAGCTCCTACTTCTCCACCTGGTGAATCTTGTCCACAAAACTGAGTTCTAATACAGCATTCCTCCTGTGTTAGATGCAATGCTTTTGGGATCAAAAAATGATCAACCCTGACTTTCAGAAGTAGGAGTTTTGGTGTTGGCAATATGAAGTAGTGAAAGAGCAAGATGCTACAGAGAAACATAACAGCAGATAAGGAAGAGGATAAATAGGAGGAGGGTGAAAAGGAACAGAAGATAAACACAGAAAAAAGAGAACTATGAAGGACAATATAAGATCCAGAGCTGGGCTGCAGAGTAGCACTTCCCCACATATTAGAAATAAATTTGAGTCTAGGGCTCAGGCTCTAGTACGTCCTTGAGTTCTGAAAAATCCTCAAGATCTGAGACTGACATTTATGGCTAGTGACTGGTTTTACAGTAGGTCAAGACAAGCTCCAAATCTCACTGCAGTTTGACTGTGGAGAAAGACGCTTGTAAGCCCAGACAGAAAACTTGTGGCCTGGACACAATCCTTCTCTCATACTCTCGGATATTCTTTTTTTGTGACATGAAGCTAAATTCCATTGCTTAATGGTAAAGATCAAATGGATTTGTACTGAACAGACGGGAGAGGTATTGCATAAGGACTTGTTCCTGTGTTCTCTGATTAGCCTGCCTATTAGCCTTTATCTCAGACTCTTGGAAACACCGGCTTTCTATCAAAAGGAAATGTCACTACTTTAACTAATATACTTTTTTATTTCCTTTGCAAGAAGCTCTAATTAACTTTTTTTTTTCAGTTCAGCACAGCTTTAAAAAGAATATTTAATGTCAGGCATTAAAGTTTCCATATTGGCTTGCAAAGGAAATCTTGACTCACAGAGATTCTCATGAAGAGAAATAAAAGGCAGACTATGCCTCCCTTCCCTGCTATGCAGAAGAAAGGATTTGTCTTAGTCTAGCTCTGCTAACCTATTGCACAGGTGATTTTATAACTGAAAAGAGCTTTTTCCATCCAGTTCTTCCTGAAGGGCTCTGAGTGATGGGAGAGCTGCCTTCAGCATCCTCTACCTCCACCATTTTCATGCTCCACTCAAAGAAACACTGAATCTGCAGGCCTGTGGCTCTCCCCTGTCCAGAAGTCAGGGAAAGCTGCCAATTACAGGCAATCAATGTTTTACATTTTTCCCCAGCTAAATAATTCTCTGGCTTTACAGATCAAGCAAGAGGCATTAAAATTGCATTGCAATACTGAATGCCAGGCCCTCTGAAACAGAGGACTTAAAATTATAACAAATCTGTTGAACACTTGTTCAATTTTGTGTCTCTGCTTAAACTCCTCAGCTGCAGACTTCAAGTGTAAGCATATGCTTTGAGAAAAAGCAATTCCAGTGTTTGCAGAATCAGGGGCATCTGAGGCCCTGTTCCTATTCCATAACAGTCCATGTAATCTCCAGATCACAGCCATCTCCTGCTGCCCCATGGCAGCCTGATGGCTGATGCAAGACCTGTTTGAGAAACATTATTCTTTGACGCAATTCATCACACACTCACAAACACACACTCACACTTTGATCAGAAGGCATGAACGAAAACTATACTTTATTTGAAAGTCTGACTCCATATATAGTATATCTACAAAGGCCAGGGACTGGGGGAGAAGGTTGACACCTCTCCCCATCCCATTGGTCAGGACAACTGTCCATCAGCTGTCCATACCTCTAAGACAAAGAATGTAAACTACCTTGAAACTATACAATAACATTGGCTGTGTTTACAGACCAGAGCGTGAGAAAGAACCCAAAACATGAAACTGTGAAACAGAAGAGAAGGCTGAAAAAATCAGGGCGACAATTCTTAACCATTATTAGGGTTATTATTAACATCACAATATAGTTTATAGGAAGGCACAGACTGCCACATGCCAGGAAACTCGAACGGATTTTATTGAGGACTGCATTCAACAGTAAGAGTTTGCCATATGGGACTGGATCTCACTCACCTACCTATTATCTTGTCCACCTCCATATCATTGAGGGCAAGGTGTGAGATTGTGAGCTGGAAGAAGCTATAGTAATGCAAAGCACAACCAGGAACCAGGCAACATAACTGAATAGTCAATTTCTCAGAATGGGGGAACACAAATGTTAACAGGAAGCTCCAAGGTTATATCCCTTTCCCAGCCCTGCCTCAGTGTGAATTGGTACTGTGAAGTGTGAAGACTTCCATCTGAGTTAACATTTTTTAACACACCAAATGCTGTTTTTATCTAGGGGAATATCTGATCCTTTCTGGTAATCTACTAAACCATTTACTGCCTGTGCAGGTCGTGGAAGGAACATTTGAATATGGCTAATTGTCTAAAAATAATCCCATTTTCAGCAGCAGAGGAGCTGGCAGTTCTTTCAAGCCACGTTAAAAATACTGCTTGAGTATGACTTCAGCAGATGTGCTGCTGCCAGAGTGAGTGGGACTGCCTTGTCCCTGCTCGGGATTTCCTCCAACACGTGACACAGCTCGTGGGTCCCATGGCTCAGAGGCAGGTGAGCTACGAGGTCTAAAAAGGTGACGATAGTGGCATCCATGTACCTTATGCCTGTGGCTTCCTCTTTGCAGGTCTGCATGTTTCCCAATTTCAGGACATATCTCTGGCTATTAGGCCAGGTTGGATGGAGCATTGAGCAACCCCGGTGTAGAGGGAAGTGTCCCTGTCCCATGGCAGAGGGGTTGATTTTAAGGTCCCTTCCAGCCCAAACCATTCCATGGTTCTAACACTAGGTTGCAGTGAGCAAAATGTTCCTTATCAGGTCGGAACCTGTGGGTTCCTTAGGTGTGCAAGCCTGGGGTTCCAAAGCCAGAAGAATGACAAGCTGACCGCTTGCTGACATCCACTAATGAGGAAAAGCAGCAAGTCCCATACACTGAGAAGTCCAGCCAGCCAGTGATCTCTCCAGGCTGGGTGTTCTCCACTGGTAAGGGGAAAAGGCTGTGACAAACCAATGACTGACTTTTTTGTGGAGGACATTTTGGTTATAATTAAGTTTAATAAAAGTGTGGAAAGTCTTTGGATTTTAGAGGGTAGACTTAATTTTCTAAGCAATACCCCCATTTCTAATGTGAAATCAAAAGATCACTGTAATTTTTGTGTAGAAAGTTGGAAGTGTTAGGAGTATGCAATTTTCAACCAACATTAGCAGGAAGCCTTTGTAAAAAGCTGGTGTCTCCTACTTGGATGATGCGACTTGTGCAAAAAGTGCAAGTGCTGTGTTTTCAAATCCAAACCCATTCTATAGTTCTGTTTCAGTCCTGAATCCTGTTTCTGAAGTTGCTCCTAAGTCATTCTTGACTGCTCCAATTTGCCAGCCAAAGAGACACAAGATGTACTAGGCCCCAGAGGCTGTTAGTTAGATTTAATTTTGCCTTGCTTCCTCTTAGAAGTACAGGATTGTAGGCAGAAGGGTGTAACTGATTCTGGATTCTCCGTGTGAAGCAGGGGCTGGGAGTTGTTTTCCCTAGCTTGTGCTGTTTTCCAAAGGTACATGGAAAGTGCTTGGTGGGACCTAGTAAAGAACAAAAACCTCAGACAGATCAATAAAACTCAGTGGCCCAAATGAATTAGTGTGGCCTTCAAAACTGAACTATAATTCTTTCTGCCAGGTGTATTTCTAAATTTGATACCATCACAACCCAACATCTAACTAGAGAGTAAAGCTTTAGGAGAAGAGAAAGAGACAAGTTACAAAAATCTATGCTGCATTAACCGAGAACGGAATTCCTTATCTTCTGCTCAGTACAAGTTCCAGCTGAGCATCCATGTTTTATGGGACAAAAAAGGAGCCATTTTAAGAGACATTGTCTTATAAACAAAGACCATATCCAAGGTTTGGATAGAGGGAAAGGAGTAAAAAAGGTTGCTGTTAATGAACCTAAAGCCAGAAAGAAACCAGACTCACTAAAGCTCAGACTGGATGTGATGACGTGATACACTGCTGCACAGCCACTCGCTGGGATCGTGTGTCAGAACGTTTTGAGTAAAGGATGAGTTCTCAGTGCTGGGACTATGACCAGCTGTAGCTGCTCCTGCTGCCCTACCAGACATCCCACCGTGAGGGCCACATGCAGAACTGGAGGAGGAATGGCTCTGACAAGGCAGGGGGAGCCTTCCTAGGGAAGAAATTTCTGCTAAAAAGCTGGCTAAAGTTGTAAAGATATCGTGTTTCTAATGGTGATGGGCTAAACTTCAGAGGGCAGACAAACAGCATGTATTTCAAAGTCAGAAACCCTAATAATTCAAGAGGGAAGTCTGTAAGCTCACAAGGGAGTTTGCTGAGCAGTAGCAGCAGGGGTCTGGGAGCCAGGGACCAAAATCTCCCCTCCGATGCTGTGCAAAGGCTGAGCTCCAGTGTTGTAGGTGTATCACTCTTCTGCATCATGAAGATAAGCCTGGCCTAGCAGCAGTATCTGCTTATTATAAGGATTCTTGGAGTATTCCTATTCCTTGCATTGTTGCCAGAAAATCCAATACACTCTGCCTGGTAAACTATCTCACATTAGTTGAAATGCCATATTGATCACTAATTAAACGTAATGATAGTTGTTGCTGGTAGCAGAGTACAGCAGCTGCCCAACCTGGGTGCTGCAGGAACACAAACCATCCCTGCTCCTGCCTCAAGGACTGCTTCTCCTGATTTAATATGCAAAAATACCAGGATTTAAATATTACAGCTCAGGAGATTAATTCAGTGGTGTTACATTGAAACTGTATAGCAGGCAAAAATCAACTCTGCCTCCCCATTGTTGCACAGTGACTGCTCACAGTCTCTCCCTCCTCTACTGCCCCTTACACACTCTGGCAGGGTAGCAGCCTTTCCTTTTCTGGTCATATCCCAGACACTTGGCAGTGGTGCCAGGAATTTAACACTCCCATTGCTGCCACATGGATGCAGAACATTTTATAAATGTGTTTGGGCTGACCAACTCTCTTAGCCCCCGTTGAGCCAAGAGTACAGGCACATCAGTGGTGTTTGGGACTGAATAAAACTCTCCCAATTCAGATGGGGGCTGATGGAGCTCAGGAGCAGTGTCCCAGCACAGTCATGCGCTTTAGGGGACAAGCAGATGAGCTTTCTCCTAAAATAACACACATGCATCATGCATGCACACGTTAAGCGTCTCTCAGTGCTTCCCCTCAGCTGAGATTCGTTTTGTCCGTATTGCCTAATTCCTTCTCCCTAAGAATGCCCACCCTTTCCAAGCCCATCCCACGTGCTGCAGGCCACTGAGCCCCAGTGCAGCCTGGCAGCGTGCAGCACCAGCAGGGCTCTGGTCCTGCCACCCTTCAGGACTCCAACATTGCCTCTCTCTGCACGGCTGGGCTTAGAGCTGTCTGAGGGTCAGGTTTTGCTTGCTGAACAGCACACTACACCCTCACAAAGGATTTTTGTTAGTTAATTGAAAGAAATGTGATGATTAGAGAGGATTCCATTAATAAATTAACACATTCTATCAAAGGATCTCAAAACATTTCTGTCAACACATACTTCATCTTGCATCAGCTGAGCAAGGCAAAAATCAATAGTATCTCCTTTGCAAAGGGGAAAAGTCAAGCCAAGACCCCTCTGCATGCCACTAACAGAAGTCAGGACCTTCAAATCTCTGTCCTGTGCTCCAACTCCAGGCTGAGCTTCCTCCTGGTGACAAATCAGTTGCATACGTGCTATAGGAGATGACAACGTTATATAAGTACGAAGTAGCAGGATTATGGGTGTGGGGGAGAAAGATCTCCTGGGGAGAGGGGACATTTTGCATCAATCACTCCCTCCCCCACAGCCACCCACCAGCTGCAGGGATTTTTCAAAGCACTGAAGATGATACCGTTTGGTACATTTTAATCAGTTTCTTACCCCATGCAATTATGGTAGAAACGTTGCTTTAAAAAAAATAATGTAGATGCACAGCAATTAGGGGCTCTGTAACCTGCAAAGAAGCTACATTTATGGGACAGCCTGTCTACTGCAGACCCCACAGCCACTGTCTGATACCTCATCTCACCCTGCTGGACAATAGCTGAGTCAAGTACGAGGACTGCAATTAAAAAGTGACAGCAGTTTGAGTGTAAAGCAAAGCAGAAAAGCCTGGGAAAGAGCTGTTGCAAGGGGAGATGAGATATTGATATACACATTTTGCTAAAGGAAGTGAGGAAAACCAAACTCTGTCCAAGAAGGAAGAAAGTGTGCTGGAAATGTGGCCATAGGAATGATGTTCTGATTCCAGTTTGACATGGTAGAAAAACCCTTGGTGCTAGAGGTCAAAGTTGTGAGCCTTTGTCTTCTTTAAAAGAATAGTGAAGATCTTTGTCCTCATTTCTCTCTCAAACCTTCAAATATTTGTTTTTCTGTCTCAAGCCACAGACACGGAGAGAAGGGAAGGTGCTGAGGCAGCTCTCTGGCCCAGAAGGGAGCAGCACCCGGGGACTATTGTTGTCAGAGATTGGCCATGGCTCTGGACAGAACAGGAGCCTTTGGGCTGCTGCTCTTCTTTGTTTATGTTAGAGTTGTGCCTGAAAGCCTTGTCCCTAGAGGGGAGAATATCGAGGGAGTAGAAGAGGACTAGAGAAGCTGAAATCAGAGAGGGAAATCTGGCCTGCTCCGTGCTGCTGCAATTCCTTCTGGGCCATAAATCTGTCATCTCTAATTTTAACAAACTGCCTGAATCTGACAGACATGAAACATAATATCATCTAGGCTAGCTGGGGAACTACAAAAATGTATTTAATTTCTCTCTTTCATTGGGCAACCATAAGAATAAAATAAATACTCTAACAGGTATCCAGACCCTCCACCCTGTCTCAGATCACCTGAGCCTGGACACTTTGCTGCAGCCTACTCAACTCCCTGCTCAGACCATTGGGATGCAGAGCTGCTAGGGATGCTTAGGGATGCTACAGGTTGTAGATCTGCAGAAGCTCACTCCTCACTGTCTGGAGAGGTGCACACTATTTCTCTATGAAATTTATCCCCTACCTGCCTCATGAAGTGCACCTTAGCTATAGTACTGTGCCATTTGGTGCTCATTCTACCCCCTGTCTCCATGCTGGCACACAGGAATGGTACAGTGCTCAGGGAGGGCTTCTGCAAGCTGGGGGACATACTCCTTAAACAGCAGCCAGAGTGAATGCAGTAGGGTCAGATAAATACTGTGAACAAGGATGCTGTGGGTAGGGCAAACCAAGCACTTGCAGGGTGCCCAAGGACCCACCAAGGAAAACACTGCTGGGGAAAGATGCTTTGAAGAACACATGCTTGGTGTAAGGGTCTCTGTGGGGATTCATCCCATCCAAGACATCCATCTGAAGTATTCCAGGTGAAGACTAACATCACTAGGCTCCTCCTCTTGTCAGTAGAAAGGCTCAACTTATGCTGAGAGCTATTTTGTCCATGTTGGACCACCTCAGGGTACCTCAAAATTCTGCTTGCTCACCTGAGCTGCTGTAGCATGGCTGGTTTATGCCTATAACCCCTGTGGGCAGTGGCGTGAGCAAGAAAGGAGGGATCTCACCCTAACAAACGCATCCCCAGGAGCCAGAACCAGATTTGTGTAACTCTGCACGCTCTCACACTGTGCCTCAGTGTGATCCACAGGGCTGAGCCCACCCTGCAAACTCGGCTGTGGACCTGCAGCAAGCACCAACCTTATGCCAGGGTCTGGACCGAGCAGAAGTCCATCAAGGGTCCAAGCTTCCAGCATCTCCTCCCTTTGCCAGATACGCAGTAAGGGGATGAAGCAGACTCAGCAGCAGGCTCAGCCCATCTGCTCCTTGTGCTTTGGTGCTGCAAAATTAGGAAAACATCCTCCCAGCCCCTGCCAACAGCACAGAACAAAGGGGAGACAGTGAGGGATGGAACACAGGCATGTGGGTGCCAGCCCTGCTAACTGCCGAGGGGAGGCCTCCTGACCCATGAAAGAGAAAAGAAGTCAGCCTGGAGCAACATCCAGAGTGCATGCATGCACTCTGGCATCAGAAACTCTTCCCAGGTTCCTCTGACAACACAAACAGCAGAGCAAGAGCCAAGCATAGACCTCATGACTCTGTGACAGAACCTATGGCTTGAGAGAGGCAGCTCTGAAGGGAGTGGGAGCTGCAAGGCAGCGGCTGGTCCCAGCACATGCCTGTTGTGCCAGGAGATAGTGATACAGAGGAGCTTCAGTCTGTTCCATTCCCAGACACATCTGGGCCGTTAATAGGTCAGGAAACCTCTCCCAAGGAGCCCTCAGCAGCAACATGTACTTCTCCTCCTGGCACAGATACCTATTGATCCCCCCAGCCAGGCGTGGTGACAGAAGCAAAGGTCCAAGCGCCCTCTTTCTCTGAGAGGCAGCAAAGTGAACATAAGGACAATGCAGAAAACCTCCCAGCCCATGCTAAGACAGGGTGAGAAGCCAGGGCAACAAGGAGACAGCAGTCCTGCACAAGAGAGTGGCTCCTCAGGCAGCTCCCTGCCATCATCCCTGGGGCTGGGCACACCACAGGCCCTGATTTCGTCCTTCTCCAGTGGCTGCTCAGTGCTTTGTGCCACATATTGGTGCTGTGGTTTTGCCAGTCTGGAAGCTGGACTGCTCTACCCTCTCAGCCACCACAGTGCAGCACAATGCTCCTTCCAGCAGCTCAGCACTTCTGGCTTTTCCCCTGCACCTCATCTGCTCCCCCACCCTGCCAGTGACTGAGCTGTTATTAATGAACTTGAAAATCGGCCAAGAAAATCTCCTGGCCCAGATTTTGCCTGCCCTTTGCCCTTTTGCTGATTAACTCCAAAAAGCCTTCTGAGAAACTTGCAGCGGTCGAAATGCGCATTTGTACAGCAAGATGAATTCTATCTTCTTTGGGTTTTTTTTAGCAGCAATTGCTTGCTTTTAGTAAATGGAAGAGTAATCTAGAAAATGCTTGACTATTAGGCCCACTCTTCCTTGGCATATCAGTTTACACTGCACAGAAAGCTGTTATTAACTGATAATAATTCAGTTAATATCAAGTGCTTGAGATCTTGCAGTACAGTTGCCAGCAAATGGGCAAAAGCAAGTCTAATTTATCCATCTGTCGTAGGGAACATAAATGCCTTTGCTACAAGACAGAGGAGGCTGCAAGTCAGACACGTAGAAAATATCCTGACATTTCTGTCCAGCTGGTGACACCTTTTGTGTTTGGGCTGGTAAGAAAATGGCCCAAAGGAACACGTAACTCGGAAAAAGGATGCTTAAAGGTCAAATAAAAATTGAGCATGACCAGGCATAGCCTAAAAAAATCTTGAACCTTAAATCAGGTTCTGATTAGCACTGGCTGAAGGCTGACTTGAAGTTCTAACATGTGAGGATTCTCAAATGCCCATGGCTCACCACCGCTCCTACAGGAATCAATCTCTCTTTGATAAGAAGCCAAGGCTAAGTCTTGGATATTATGTATTCTGTTCCAACTATCCCCTGGAGCAGAAGGAAGCCCTGGAGTACCTTCTGTTGCGCTGTTCGTGTTCTGTGCTCGGTTTTATCAGCAGGCCTCACTTCCCTGCTGGGTCCACACTTGGATTTTATTTTCTTTCCCCTTCCAGGCTTGTGGGACCACTGAGTTTATAATACAGAGCTGTTCTGCCCCTGGCCAAAGCCAGCAGCATGGAAAGCAGCCGTAGGCCGATCTGTGTTTAGCCTGTATTGATTAAGCTATAAACTCTGTAGGAAGGGGAAAAATTTTGTTCTGTGAATGCACCTGAAGCTCTCCTGGAAGGCTCTGATGGGGTCAGGGTTCAAGCACTGCAGGGAAAAGCTTGAACAGTGTTACCCTTGACTCTTTACAGGTGAGCAGAGACATTTCAGCTTGGTGCCCAGAAATGAGCAGGATGCCTTCATCAGGAGGCTGGTGGGGTAAAACAGGGTACTGAGTGAGGAAGTGGGAAAGACAGACAGAAGACAGCAGACAGCTCTCTTAACCTAGTCCTCATGCTGTGAAGGTGCTCTTACAGGACAAATGTTTTGTGTTTACCGCCTCTCTATGCCTCACTCACTTTCTTTCAGTTTCCAGCAGTTCTGACTGTTCTTCTACCCAAGAATGCCTCCCATTACCCCCACTAGAGAACAAATTCAGTGTGTATTTCTTAAAGCAGGAGACCTCCACCAAGGGCTGTCTGCTCAGCCCTGGCTGTCCTGGCCCATCCCCATCCCTCAGGCACCACCAGTGCTTGCTCCCCAGTAGCTGGGGTAGCTCCTCAAAGCCATCACAGACACCTATCATGATCCAAGTTCCAGTCCATTGCCTCAGATCCACACAGATATCCATCTAAATCCTCTACAGAAGAGTTCATGTGAAATTTATCAGAGATTTTCCCATTAAAAAATCAACTACGAACAAGCCCAAACCAAAAACCAAAATCCTTAGTCTCCCATTTGGTTTTTTTAGGGTTCCTTGTAGTGCAGCCTCGTGCTGAAGCTTTGTCAGCGTGACTGTTTCCCTTCACTAGCTAACAAAAGGTCCCAAACTTCCCTGTACCTGAAAAGACCTGCCTTTGTAAGTTATTTTCCACCACTTCTCAGTAGATAGTGACAAATCTCCCTTCCCCACAGGTCTTCTCTTGCAGCTGCCAGCTGCTCTTTTTCCTGGATGGACACCAAATTTACCCACTTAGGTATTGCTGCTCACACATGTGACAGGAGTTTATCAAGTCCTATCAGGGCTGAAGCAACTTTGGGGAATTCAGCTCCTGTCTCTCACTTCTTCCCTCTCTCTCATCCCTGTTGAGAAAAGCTTTCTCTGGCAGTGGCATGGAGAACATAACATTAAATCTGAGCCCAAGGGGATGAGGTGAACAAGAGGAAAATGAGGTCCAGAACTGTCTTTGCTGGGGTCTGAGGCTCATAGGTGGCACCACTGGAAAAGTTGGAGAACTGTTAATTGAAGGGTTTCTGGACACAGGGATTTTAGACTAATGCTGTAAGCAAGGTTAGCATTCAATGATTTATCTCAAGAGAAAGGAAAAGCCCTTTGAGGTTTCAGTTTCTGTCTCTTCCAGCTTTGTGCTCTCCAGAAAAATCAGTATTTGTGGGTTTTTGTAGCTCATTGCACTGGCCCTCTCTTTTACAGTGAGCAGGGAAGGTTTTCCAAGCTCCTTGCAGGTGGGGATGGTCATTTGTGGAGGGTGAAAAGATGTTTACTGTCTTTGATGGATTATCCCCTCCCTGGAACCAGCAGTAACAGCACTCTCCTAATTGTTAAAGCAGACATCCGATACCAGCTGGCTTTCCCAGGCACAAACCAGCCACCCTCTGCAAATGACTGAGCAAATAAAACAGTTTCATATGGTTGGTCCCCAGAGAGTGACAAATCTGCCCCTTTGTGCCATCACGCAGCAGGAGGGAGTTGGAAGTTACAAACATGTAGGTGGTTTCCACCTACACCAAGAGAGAAGGGGAAATGCCAGTCTGCCCCTGGAGTGATTAATCCAGCAAATGAACCAGCATGTGCTTCATCCTAAACAGGCATGAGTTTTCTTTAATTAACATTGATTTCCATTAAAGCTGATGGCTCAGATTAAAGCTGAGAGCTCATTCACCTGCTCCCTTCTCTCTATGGAAGGGACCGGGTGGAACATTTGTGCCCCTCTGAAGGACTGAAGAGGCCTCAAAGAACTGCAAAGGGCTGGCACATCCCTCCCTGAAGAGGCTGGCACGTGGACTAAGGGCTGCATAAATATTTCTGCACTGAAATTTAGGTGCTTGCCTGACTAAAGTCTTCCTGTGAACCCCAGAGCAACTATTAAAGTCTTCCCAGGCAGCTGAGATTTGAGAATCACAAAACTGTCAGGCCTTTCAGCCTGGATCCAGCTTAGTGTATTTATGGTGCCCTCTCACATCACTGATGCAGGTGCGACAAAACACATCTTTCATCCAACCTTCTTTGGTCCCAAATCCTGTAACTGCTCTTGGGTCCCAGGGGCTATACCAGGAGTAGCCATAAAACACAGAAATCAATCAGAAGTGATTGTAGTTGCAGAGAAATTGAGGGGATGGAAGGAGGTGTGTATGCAAGGAAAAAAAAAAAAAAAGTATTGCAATAGGTAAAGAAAGACCCATATTCAATTAGCAGGCACACTCCCAGCAAAGTAATTGGGAACAAATCTTGGCCATTGCATATCTTCACCCTTGATCTTGCAAAAGAGAAGGAGAATAAAGTTTGAATTGAAAGAACAAAAAGCCACCACAAAAAAACCTACATCAGCATTTGATCACACTTTGGACACTTGATGAAGATATTTCCTTCTGAATTATCAAAACAAGAGCACAGAGCAGCAAGAAATAATCACAAAATGAAATGAGACTGGAGATTAGAGTGGTGTCTCTGGGAGGCAACACTATCCTCTGGCCAAGTCACTGTACCCCAGCTCACAGTGACAGAGTTTAGCCAAATGCTGCGAGCAGAAGGCTTGTCAGGACAGAACACCTTGCTTGATCAGAAAATGTGGTCTTTACAAAGTATGAGGAAAAGAAAGCACAAGATTTGAGGTGGAGTTTCAGATGTCTCATCTTACAGAATACTGGGCATGCAGAAACCTCTGCTGCACAATGACAGGCTCCATCTTTGCTTTAGCATGTGTTCATGGGGATGAATGTCTTCAGGGCAGTAAATTACCTTGATATCTTTCTGGATGCCTGTTTCCTGAAGCATGTCTAACAAACTAATATCTGAGTGAAAAAGCATTGGATTCAACATAGAAGGAAATCAGCAGGAATTAATGTGAGAAAGTATTTTTATTTCTTGCTAAATAACACACACAAAAAAGAATCAAACTTTTCTTCAGCAGCCTGTTGCTGTGGTAGCTTTTCTGTCACTTTCTAGTGACAAATGCTATAAATTATATTCCAGTGTAATACACATAATAATAAAGTTCTTTCAAATGCTTCTTGCAACTAGGAGAGATGAGACAAAAGGGAGCTATATTTTGATATCTGTTTCAGGCAACTGTCACCAATTAACTTAGTCCCTTCATGACTTAATTCCCTTATCCTCATAACTTGTCAGTGAGGGAAGACTGTGCTGTTCTCCATTCCAAGGGCCCCCAAGGAACCATGGCAGAGAGACACAAGGGGCTCTTTGCATTTCCCATTCTGATTCCCACCAGGTTAAAGTCATGGCAAAGTAGTACTCTGAACTAAAAAACCAAAACATGCCCCCCCCCCAAAAAAACAACCAACCCCCAAACGAAAAAAAAACCCAAACAAACAAAAACCCCCCACCACCAACCCCAAAAACCAAACACCAAAAAAAACCCCTCCTCATCACTGTAAGGGAAGAAAACAGCAGGGTCCAGTCTGCATTCTACTGTAATAGCTCAGTGTTGAACTCTTCTGCTCTCCAAGTCAGCGACTTTATGCTGGCTTGCTTAACCAAGACAAGTCCAAGGTCAGGGTCACATGTGGATCCAAATAAAGAGTTTCAGGCCTGCTTTGGTTTATTCGAACTGACTGATCTATCTCAGTGTTTTAGAAAGAGCTTGTCCTCTCAGTTCCAGTAGGAAAGGAAATAGCTTCTAAAGGTTTCCCCCCTTTATGTAAATAAGTTGCAGCTGCAGCAGCTGATGGAAGCAGCATGATTGCAACTCTATTTAATTTCAGTACATGTAATACATGTCCCTGTTGGCTATTCAGAGTATATATAATGCTCTACACACCTGGCAGAGTAAGAGCAGAATCTATGATTATTAGTCCCCAGATATGTGCTTTGTTCAGTCATTTGCCCAATTATATTACCTGGGTATTTGCTTGAATGAAGACATGAAAGGCCTTGGCTTTGTTCATTTATTCTTCATTCACTTCTTGGTGTTCAAGCAAATGAAATCCTGGGTATGTGCTTTCTCAGGCACAATAGGTTTTAAATTAACTCCTCCAAGTGAATCGGACCCAGACCAAATACACAAATTCCACGATCAACAAAAATGGAACAGAATTACCCCTGTATTCAGCACTGGTGAGGCCACACCTAGAATACCGGGCTCAGTTTTGGACCCCTCACTACAAGAAAGACACTGAGAAAGTGGAGCATGTCCAGAGAAGGGAAACAAAGCTGGTAAGGGAGAACAAGTCCTAAGAGAGGTGTCTGAGGGAGCTGAGGTTGTTTA
The DNA here is from genome assembly GCA_013397315.1 of Donacobius atricapilla. Taxonomy (NCBI): domain Eukaryota; kingdom Metazoa; phylum Chordata; class Aves; order Passeriformes; family Mimidae; genus Donacobius; species Donacobius atricapilla. The sequence continues at coordinate 171,915 of WBMY01011673.1, forward strand.
GCCTGGAGAAAAGGAGGCTCAGGGGAGACCTTTTCATTCTCTAGAACTGCCTGAAAGAAGGTGTAACCAAGTGGGGTCAGTCTCTTCTCCCAGCTAACAAGTGACAGGATGAGTGGACATGGCCTCAAATTGTCCCAGGGGAGGTTTAGATTGGATATTAAGAAAAAAAATTTCACAGAAAGCATTGAAACAGGCTACCCAGAGAAGTAGTGGAGTTCACCATCTTTGCAAGTGTTCAAAAAACGTGTGGATATGGTACTTGAGAAAATGGTTTGGTGGTGAACATGATGCTGGTGCTGGGTTAACAGTTGGGACTTGATGATCCTTGAGGTCTTTTCCAACATTTACAATTCTATGATTCTACCCTTGGACCACCATGTTCTATCAACTCCATCTCCTTTGAAATTCAGAGCTGAAAAATCACCTGGTGATCACAAATCATACTAGGAGAATATTCACGCATATAATATATACCAATAATAAAGAAACGAATAAAATCAATCAATCATAGGCAGGAAGGAAAAACTAGGCTTACGTACAAGGTGAGATTTGCCTTAATAAGGAACCAACTGTATAATTACACCAAAGTACATAATGAAATCTTTCTTGGTTTGTACAGCTTTTAACTGTACTTCCCAGAAGATAATAACTTTTCCCAGAAATATCTGTTGCTATTGCATTCAAGTGTAGTTTGCATTATTTATTTTAATTATATATCCAATTTAAAAAACAAGTAAATGAATGCCTCCTTTCACTTGCCCACAGAGCACCTATGAGGAGGGTGAAACTTTCCATATTTACGTCTCCATTTTCTTTTCCCAGCTTGTCATTATGCTGATTCAGGAGGCTCAGACTCACTTTGCCAAAGCCATCTCTCAGAAGATAAGATGTTACAGTGGCTGCTGCTCCAAGCTGGCAGTCTGTCAGCAAGGGAACTCAAGTCCCATTCCCAGTCAGACATAACAGTTTTGATTAGGTTCCCCCCTTTCCCCAAGGATTAGTCGGCTCATCCAAAAAAGGCCATTTTGCTTGTGATAACCTCATGCAAATAATCTCAGCTTCCATAGCATCATTTCTCCCTCTCTCCTGGGAAAAGGTCAGGGTAGGAAATATAACAGGAAAACTGTTCCCAGCGCATTCCCACTGCCGGGTCACTGAGTTTCATAGCCCATGCTAACTGACTTCTCCTGTGATGAGTAATTGTTTGGAGATGTCACTGCAACAATGATCTACATTTAAGGCATAGCTTGCTGCAGAGAGGATTTATTCTTTCAGGATCACCTTGTTATTATTGCAATTAAATTGTTCCTTCCCTACAAACACAGTGGTAGTTGAAGATTTTCTGCAAGCATTCCTGTAGGCAATCTCAGCATAACAAAAGGACATTCATTCAAGAGCTGCATGTTTCCATCAGACTTTAATTTTCTGAAAACAAACCTTCAAAGCACAGTTCTCAACCAGAGAGTTGCTAGGGGAAGTAAAAGACCTTCACAGGTAAGTCAGTAGTTATTCACAGGATCTGACATTCACTTCTTTTAAGTCACATAAAATATTTGACTCTTTGAGTCACATAAAATATTTTTGATTAGAAAAAGAAATTAGGAAAAAATCTCCAAAAGAAAAATAAACTAAAATCCAAAAAGAATCCCAAGGAGAACTGAAAACACAGCCTCTCTCACAAGTCAAAGCTAGCCTTGCTCCATTCCTTTTCCCAGCCTAATGACAACTGTGAACTAATGAAAATCTGCTCCTCCTCTTCCACAGAGCTAGGGTCTCTGCCACCTTTGCTACCTGAACTTAATTTCTCTGTAGCCAAATAAATGCCAGAGCTGGTAAAAAGAAAACCATAGGATGATGTAGGGATTGAGAGAATATTCCCTTCCCTACCTGGCACCTGTTAGATCACTGATGGGAAACTGCATTCCAATGTGACCTCCACAGGTTCCTACCCTTCTCTCTCTCACTCAGCTACCTTAGCCAGGAACTGGGCTCAGCTGACTCCAAGCAGCTCCCAAACTGAAAAAAACAGTTACCTGTAGAGGTCTTTAATGATGCTCTTTATGCCCTTGTACCTCATGGCTTTTTTTTCTTGTTAATATTGAAAGGCCACTTCTTGATGGATATTTCTTAACATGATGATGGACATATTCTAGTGTCTGAAACAAATAATTCAGTGTTTCCACAGCAAGTTCCTCTGTAGGAGCAGCCAACACCCTGAGCTACCTGCCAGGCTCCTCATCCAGACACCAGGCACCCATCCCTGGCTTCAGGGGCACCTTCACAGGCAGGGAACAACCACAGCCTGCCGGGGGTTACACTGCAAGGTGACACTGTCACAGGTATGTGGCTGGAGGTTACAGCAACCTGCAAACAGGAGCACAGAACTGCCTGGCTCCTCCTTTTCTTGGGAAAGAGGAATTTCCCTATTCTAATTGGGAAAACTAATGTTCATGAGGTGCTTTGAGACTCAATGTGATATATATGTAAATTTGATTATTTTTATAGACCTTTACATAGTACTTCACATTGCTATTTCCTAACATTATTTTTCTGAAGCTATTTTCAGCAGCATTTGCCATATGTAACTTGAATTTCTTCTCCCTTTCCCTACTTAAATTATTCCTGCAGGAAAGGCTGAGGGCTTAATACGAAATTTGAATGGTACCTGTGTATTTTATCTCAGGTGGCAGATCTGACACCTCTGAATTAGTGCAGTGCTTTGTATTAGTCTGCTAGCGAGGGCTGTGAGGTCTTGTCAGATCTCATAAACCAAACAAGGTGAATCCTTGGATGGAAACCTTGGATGGAAACCTTGGAAGAACACCCACACGCCACGTGAAGTAATATTTCACCTTCTGAATCATCAGTCTTGCCCCTGAGTCATTTCTGTAGCAGGAGTTCAGCTAGGTGGCTGAGGTTCTTTGCTGAGAGTTATTATAGTTACTACCATTCAGAATACATGCAGAAGGAGTCCTTACCATCTGTGGTCATTAAAGAGCTCAGAATTATTACCTCACAAAGAACAAAACTATATAGGTATTTTTCACAGGTAGCAGGCAGTACTTTATCTTAGAAATTCCTGCCAGCAATTTCACTTGGATTCAGTAATTTTGTCCTTTTGTCTGCCTGCAACAATACCAAACCTACAAGGTTTTATTTTTCCCAGGCACTTGGGAATAACCATTATTACAAGAGAACCAAATGCTGACCCATCCAGCAGCCTCCTGGAATTTCTGGAGACTGTAGAAGGGAGCTGCAGGTGCTTGATACACCTCTGAATCTGGCCTCAAAGAGTGTGAGTTCTGGAAGCAGCTGAGCACTGCAGAACACTCCGAGCTCCCTCTCCCTGAGCAATTAAGACCAGGAGAATGTGCCTTCAGAAAGAAATCCACACCTAGAGGGGTGCTGATGCATCCAGTCCCTGGTCTCTCTGCACGCACTCCTGGCAATCCCAGGATTTGAAGACCTGATGCATTCTGAAAATGGGCTGAGTCCTCGGGGCCCCTGCCCTTGGCACAGAGGTATGCTTGAGCTGCCAAATTACAACATGTGCAATTTCATGTCTGGATCTCAAAAATGCCCATGCAACACCCTTCTGCACCTGGAATCTAGGTTTAAGAATCATCTTTATTTTTCCACATTATTAGCTTAAATCCTAGTTGCCTAGTCCTAGTTGCCTTTGTTCCTTTACAAAATTAATGCAAATTTCAGGCACAAATATTGCCTTTTTCTTTTTTTCTTTAGAACAACAAATGGTAGCCTTCTCTATGTGTTCCTATAACCCTAAGAAACATGTTCTCCCTGGTCCATTCAATGCTTTGAGGGTGAAAATCACATTTTTCTGTACAGAGCCATTTATAATTTATTTTTAATTTGTATGTATGGTGCAGTTTTGTCTGGGGAGCTTGCTGCTGCAGCTCATGTAATTTAATATTTCAGGGAGATTAGGATAAAAAATGACTTGTAGAAACTCTCTGATAGCTTCATTACTTAGTTCTCTTTCTAACCATGAAAGTTAACCCAGGCTTCTTGCTTTCCTCCCATAGCTATAAGGGCTTTTTGTTTTGTTTTTGATTCCAAAAGGGATCTCCATTATTGATTTGTTACTTCCCTCAGCGACAGCTACGTGACCTTTTCCAGGTGTGAGAGCGTATCAGAGTAGATGTAAAACGTAAGATATTTCTTCAGTAAAAATTGGTGATCAAAACCACGCTTGGAATAGTGACTGCTTATTTATCATACTTTCCCTGAAGAGCCTCAAAGTGTTATCAGTGAAAAGCCTGAGAAAGCTGTGTTGTCAAAAACTTGTGAGACTGAGAAAACATAATTGCTTCGTTATGTAAGAACGGTTTGTTGTAGCTTCTGTTGCCTCGCAGTCTAACAGAGACAATGCTTGTGGTTTTAGCTTCTCAGCTCAGCTTTGGCACTACGAATTGTTCACCAAAATATTTTTATTTACTTTTGTACCCATCTGACTTGAATGGTGTCATCATATAAGTGCTTGATATCACACAAGGGGTTTAAAAGCTACTGAGCCCAAACTAGAGATCCCCGCAGCGCTGCAACAAACAGTAACCAGCTGAATGCACACACATACTCTGTTCCAACATGACAGAAAATGAGTACATGTAAGGCACTTTCCGCAGGTCACTACAAAAATCAGGAGTGTGCCATGAACAGTTATTGCCAGGAGAAGCTGGGAGCAGGGGTAGTAACTTTTCATCCACACGATCACACCCAAATGATGCCCTTTTCAGCAAAACACGGTCCTGGGAAATTTAGGAAATAAAAGGAAATTTAGGTATATCTTGCAGGTTTATGCCAAAATTGCATCAATACTGACTTAAACTGTTTGGAAATTGTTACTGGTCCCTATCCTGTCTATGCACTTAAAATGAGGCACCCAAATCTTAACGGTTCCCTAGAAATTAATAGGATAATAATAATGTTTTGACTTCTAAAGATCTGTTGGTCCCAAGCTGAGAAAAAAAAAGTTGCCAGCTCACATCTCTCCATGAGAACGAAAAATAACAAGGATGACGGCTCACCATCTGTTCAGCAGTTGATATGGAGAGGTTGGAGGATCTCAGTCCAGTTCTTAGCAGATGTCTATCTGCGGCATCCATGCCCACTGAGGGTGTGCTCACCCGTCGGCACTCAGCAGTGTGCTGAAGCAAGGCTCAACACCAGCACTGCCTACATATTGCTCTTGCACATGCACATCCAAGTCCCTCCTTGGAAGGGAAAATTCAATTTCAAACTGCCTGAACCCTCATGTCCTGCTGACACAAGAGCATTACAGTAATTGGGATCAAACTTGAGCCACACAGCAGATGGTTCTGGGCTCCCACTGATGTGTGTTACATCCCTTCAATTATGCCCATGACAAGGCACTAACAGGGAAAGATCTCTAATATATTATTCCCATTCTAACCATCAATTAACACCACAGATGAGCATTTTTCTGTTGGATGCATTCTCTCACTCCAGTTACGTGTTCCTTTGCTGCATCTGTAAGCTGTATCAACTTTTGAAACGTTTCAATTTCACTTTAGAAAGACAGTGCATCTGCAAATCTTAGATCATATAGGGGTCTGCATTCAGAGCTTTACCAGTCTGCTGTCTATAGCAAATTGAAAAAAAGGCTGTTAATTTAAAACTACACCACAGGATATGCCTCCCAGATGCATTACTTCATATTTGATTGAGCATTTGCTTTTCTCACCTACATGGTTTTGATCACCACTAATCTTGCTAGATGTGGTGTCCTGGATCAAACTGGCTCAGACTCCAGCACGGACTTTATGTAGTCAAAGGCTTTACAGGAAAACTGCGTACTAGGAGGTGTGCTCACAAACACAGATACTTTTCCCCGGACTAATTTAATGGGCAGATGAAGCTCCCAGCTCCAGTCTTCCAGCCTTGGGGAGATCAGCAGGCCTGTGCAGAGGTCCCTGGGGAACCTGCTCCTGTTCCTGCTGGAAATACTCTGATGGGAGCTTGCTTTATCCTCCCTTGTCACATATTACAGCCAACCTAGAGGTGTGTGCAGTGGGGAAATGGCTCATCTTTGCCTGATGAGTGAACAGGGAAGAGCCAAGGGATGGTTAGGGAAGAATAGAAAAAACTGGCAATGTATCCTGTTTCTGAACAGAGACGCAGCTCGTATACGACCAGGAGGAGGTAAGTTGTAAACTGTGGAAAGAGAGAAGATGGAGAATGAATGGGAACCACTGCTGTCCTTGAGTTACACACACTGGCTGGGGAACACAAGCAGCTCCTCTTCTCTGAGCACCCCATGGGCATCACTAACAACAGACATGTCTCAGAATCAATAAAATCTACCCTTTTCTTTCCCTCAGATACAAAATTGGATTCTGTTAGTCTTGGAAAATGCACTGAGAAAAACTGGAAGTTCACGAGTCACGGGCAGCTCATGGCTGGAGGCATATCCTGAAGAATAACTATTGATTTTCTGTGTTCTCATACTCACCCCTAGGCATAATTTCTTGGCCACTACCCAGGGACAGGATGCTGAGCCAGATGGACCTTTACGCTGAGCAAATGTGGCCTTTCAGATGTTCCCGTGTAAAGTATGACAAACTGGTACTTACAAAAAGCAGTAAAATTTTTAATTTACTGGTGACAAAAACATCAATTTAATATCCATTATCTCCACCCTTAAAAGTCCTAGTACATGCTTCTTGTTTTGTAATGAAAACAATAAAAGCAAAAATACTCAGAGACAGGCTATTTACTAGCTCCTTCATCAGTTGTTGCTTCTAAATTTTTTGATTCTCTTGTTTTTGAGAATAAAACCAAAAGGAAAGATAAAGTGATATTGCAATGAAGAGCCACCAGAAGAACAATTCCTGCAAACCTCTGTGAAAAGTTTGGAGAACAGCCTGATCAGCTGCTTTCCTTCATTGTACAATCTTATTGGGATCATGGGTAATTTGTCTTCCTCTGAGAACTCCAGGAGGGTATCAAGCCACAGAGAAGTATATCTACAATGGTTGAACAATATTGGTAGACTCTTTTTTCCTAGACCAGTCCTGTATAATTAAAAGTTGCCACTTGAACACTAGTAGTTTCGATCTTTATGACATCTTTTGCAAGTTTTTTGTGCATTTTTAAAGTTACCTTTTTGAGGAAAAACATCCAAAGTTACATCCTCATTATTGCTTTGAAAGGAAATAGATAATGAATGACAGGTACCTCACAAGGACAGCTACCCAAGTCCAGAACAGACTAAGAATTTCCTGCTTGGGAATGTGATGGGTCACAGGATAATACATGGCAGACAGCAGGCTGTCCACTTTAAGGAACAGTAAAATTATGTCCTCCCTCTCATCTCTGGGTTCATTGATTTCATAAATAGCTGGGAGAACATTAAATTACAGCTTCAGTACTGACACTTGATAGAAGTGAACACAAAAGCTGTGGGGCACTAAGCTCCCACTGGTGCCTGCGACACCAAATGGATCATCTGTGTTGACACTGAGAACAGGAACAGAAAAGTTTGTTTTGAAAGTCACAGCAGTGATTGGGTGTCAAAACCCTGGGGCTGGTACTCAGCTTCATGCAATGCACCAATGCTCTGCCCTTTCAGCTGAAAATGCATCACTGAATCACATTTCTTGCAGTTAATGACTCAATAGCTGCTGGTCCCTTGGCCTTAGATCAACTGGTGAAAAATACACACTGGAGCTCACTGAGTGAGCTGGTGGAGCTGTGTGCTGGGATTGCTCAGAGAACACCTTATCTGAGGGATAAATGACAAATTTCTTTGTGTTTGTGAATATAGATCCTTTAACGAGAAGTGGTTGCATGACCTTTGATTGAAATGTGTCCTTACATTTGATGTCTTACGACTAGAACAATTTTCAGTGACCTGGACCCATCCTTCCTATGTTGGTCAAGTCTGGATTAGTTTTGAAAGTTCGTCCAAAATGGAAGGCTATTAAAAATTATATATATTTAGTCCAAATTACCTTTCTTTTGCCTCTGAAAAGTTCTTGCACATGCCTGTCACCTCTTAAAAAGAATACTGGATTTACTGCAATAAGAGCAAACCCATCATTAGCTCTAAAGAGAATAACATTTCATTGTCCAAGTAAAATGTATTGTTTTACAATACTGCAGCTTTGTTTTCCTTAACAAAGATGAAGGTACTAAATTATTGAATTCAGCTCTACTTTCTTCACCTAAACACAGATACTCCTGAAGTATTTTCCTCAGGACTGTTCAGTAGAGTTCATTCATGAAAAACAAAATGTAAAGCTTTTTACAGGGTTGCAACTTGGAGGAGGTATTTGTAAAGATACTTTTGGAAAAGCATTTGTTTTTCCAACTCCAAAATATAAGCTAATAATGACCATTTTTAAAATGAAAACCCAGTTGATAATGTTTAAAATGAACCACTGTCACACTTTTCCAAAACAATTCTTGATAATATGAAAATGTTACAAGGCAGTCTTCATTTTGAACCTGTTCAAGTTCTTCTTTGCTATAAAGACACTGACCAATTTTTAAATTTTTATTTGGCTTCTGTGTAAGGTCCTCCTCACAGAAAGCTACATCATTTCCTCAGTTTACCCAGGTAAAGTTTTGAGCAGATCTTTCTCTTCCATTACAAGAGCAAACCTCATCCTGCAAAAGCAAGCATAATCCTCTCTGCATTCCTACTAACTGCACTTTAGAGTACTTGTAAAAACACATTCTCCTAGCCAGGCAGTCACATTACAAACAGCTGTGGGTCATGCCAAGTACTGCTAGAAAGATAAATTAATCTTCTCTTGTAAAATCTCTCAGAAGACAATCACAACCCCCAATTAAAAAAAAAAAAAAGAAATCAGTGCTTTTGGTTTTGGGGACTGAGCCAATTAATATTTAAAAAGCAGATGGATCTCAGCTTGGTCCTTTTAATGTAACTTGGATGTACTCTGTTGAGCAAATGCCTAATAACTTTGTGGGTGTTTGCTTAGACATGGCATTTAGTTCTAACACTGGTTCAGTATCTGTACTTTAAAGGGTCAAGTGGAGCTGCTGAATTTAGAGAAGGAAATTCAAATGCTTCATTTGGTCATTTAGAAAAGGTGGAACTTAGAGGAGAGTAAGACTAGAGTGGTAAATAAAACTCAGGAATGTGAGACAGCATAGGTTGTGCACAGATGCACACAAAGAGGTACCTGATGTCCAAAGGATTGCTCACATTTTTTAGTCATGCCAGAATAAGGCCTGACGGCTCCTGAGTTATCTGTAAGGATAAGGTGAAAAGCATGTCACAGAGTCAGACTGGTTGGAAAAACCTCTGCGATGGAGTCCAGCCTATGATTAAACACGTCCTGGTCAAATAGACCAGTGCTCTGAGTCCTTTCCTTAAAGCCTCCAGGGACAGTGACTGCACCACCTGCACTGTTGGAGAAATACTTTCCTGTTACCTTGTGAAGTTCACTTTGTGCCCTTAGAATAATTAATCTGCCATAGAGGAGGCCGCTGGATGGAGAGTTCACACTTGGATTCAGCTTTTAGGCACACACAGTCATGATCCAGAGTTCCAATTCAATCTCAAACCTAGTTTAGCATGACAGTGGGCAAAACCCTTCAATTGTTTCAGAGCATCCAAGTGAGAAAACCAAACCCCTGACAGTGATGCAGTATTGCTCAGTCAGAAGTGGGTTAATACACAGAGGCCTTGCAGCAGAGACCTTGTGTTCCTTACAGTGAACCTCCTTTACATTGTCCAGGTATTTCTGGCTGAGGACAGATTTCAGAACTTTACATGAAAAGAAAAGAGAGGAAAATTTCCATCTTGATAGAAATACCAGCTGCAAGTCAGTTTTCACCCTCCCTTAGATCAGCCTCACCGAGATTCAGTTATTTTGCTGCAGTTCCCCTTTGCTCTGACAACGCTGTGGAAAACACTGGCCTCACCTTCTCCACACCGCCTGAGCAATACAATAAACACGGAATGTTTTGACAGCATCTCCTCTGAGCTCTGGAAACAGAGTTTGCTGGAAACACCTTAAAAAGCAAGTCGGAATTCTGAGTTTACAGAAGGGATTCTTACTCAGTTTATCTGTTCTACGTGCTTTTGTAAATCTTATCTTTACTAATGAAGCAGCAAGTACGGGGGAATGAGCTGGATTTTGTCCTGTCTCTGGCGCTACCAGCAGAACTGTCAGCTCAGCACTATTTGTAGATTTTCTCTTGCTTGGCTGGTGTGAGAGACAGAACACATTTCTCAGGCAGAGGATGAGTCTGTGGGTCAGATTCTTTGCTGCAATACAGACTCAGGGATTTCAAAGTGAATGTTATGGCGCAGTCATGCTTCAAAAGTAATGGTGAGCTTCTACACTCTTTCTACTCAATGTTTTTCAGAGTAAGTCCTCAATTTCTCACTCTTAAAAGACAAATGCCAGGGCTATGGAACCAAATTTCTCACAAATGTAGTTTGAAGCAGCATCAATTTATACATACTACAGGAGATCAATCTCTTTAAAAAGAGTCCTGCTGGTTTTTATCTACTATTTTCTTTTAGGCTTCTTACAGAATTATTTTTAGTTAGCATTTAAACAGAATTTCCTGCTCTTTGGAGGAAACCCCAGCCTGAAAAAAGGCTGACAGGATCCTACCTATCATCTTTCAGTATGGGAATCAAGCTGGCTGCATTTTGGAAGCAGTTACTGATTTTATTAAAGAAGCTTATGGAGCCCTAGCAAGCCTGCCAGTTGAGTACATGCTTTCAGACGTTTTAGACAAACACAGTTTGATTTTTAGTTCCTTTACCAGATTTTTCCATTATCTCCCTTGACATGTCAGCTCCTTACCACACATAGATCACTATTAATCACAGATTAGGAGCTTTTCTTTTGAAGGTTCATACACATACATCCCTTCTCTCCTTTCCAGGACATTAATATTTGTTAATTTCTCCTTTTAACCCTAATGGGCAAATGGCACCAGCTCTGGGTTTGCTCCCTCTCACTACCTGATTCACAGCACAGTCTGACACGGCAGCAACATAACACAGGACAATTTACATCCAATATTGGAACAGATATTACAGTGACTTCCAGCATAAGGAGAGCTGTAAAAGGCTTCTCACTTGTAGCTATTACACAGATCAATTTATATAGGAACACATCCCGAAGCCAAGCATAGGACAGTCTAAATTAGAGATGCCAAGGATCAGGCCTCTTCACAATTCAGTGCACCCTCAGTTACATCCAGAATCAGTGGTAGTTACAGATATGCTGTAGATGCATTTAAGTCTCTCTCAAGAGAAATCAGATATGGAAGACAGTCTCTCAGGCTGCCAGCGATGAAGAATTTTCCCTTACAATATGATACCAGTCACCTTAAAAACTTACATTTTGGGGATATTTTGGAAGGAGAGTGGAGGCAGACAGAACTTCTGCAGTCATAAGTAAATGTCAGCATGTTGAACAGGAGATCTGTGGTGTGAGGCTTGTCACAGTGCTCAGAGCTGATTCTGGGTAAGTTTCGAAGAGAGTTCAGGGGGCCTGTTTTGCAGAGAAGCTGAGGTTGAGCTATAACAGCCAGTGCCAGGATAAACAGCTGAGACTACAACTTTGACTTCCACTTCCGATTTTGCCTTATGGAACACTTTGCATGTCATCATTCCCAATGTGATTAACAGTCACAAAGAGAGGTTTTACAGCAAAAATGAGAACCCTTTTCCCTTTTCTATGTTAATGTGACATGAAAAAAGAAAAAAACAAGGAAAGATATAAAGAAAGAAATAATACTGCCATTCTAAAGACACTTCAATTCAGCATCGGCCTGGCAGCTATGAAAAAGAGGGTCTTTGGAAGCTACCACCAGCACTTATAATGTTTCACAATGGATTTAACACAATGCCTCTCCAGGTATAAAGATGCAAACGGCACCAATCCTGAGAAAAAAATGCATTAATATTTTTTCAGAAGGAGGAAAAAAGTTAAGCAGAACACTGGTATTCATGTCCCATCCTCCTTTCTTCACCTCTCCTGTCCCATGATGACTTAGGGTATTTTATATACAACAAGCCCACTATTTACATTAAGGAAAAAACACGGCCTACCTGCTAGATAGCAAACATACCCCATATTTCAGAAGAGCAATAATGTGGGAAATGACTTATCATGTGTGATTCAGTCTTGTGTTCCAATATGCATATTGGCATCACCACAGTCATCGCTACAGTGAACACAGTTAGCACAGAGGATCACAGATTTAGCTGCAAACCACAGCTTTTAGGCACACACTTGCACACTGAATTCACCAGCCCCAAGAAATACATTGGGGAAGACCCTCAGAAACCAGCTCTGCAAGAGTTTATAATGCAAAGGAAAAACCTGGGGCTCAGGCATCTGAGTGGCAGATGCACCCAAGTTCAGCACTGGCCTCTGCTCTTGCAGTGTCCTGCTGCTCTGTGGTGTGGCAGCAGGTTGGACTGAGGAGGAGGTCTTGGGGTCACACTGCAGTGCTGCAGGCAAGGAACAGGAAAGGCAGGCATGTTCTGGGCTCAGGCAAGAGCAGCAGGTGAGCTGCAGAGCTCAGGTATTCATCAATGACACCTACCCATGTCAAAAGCCCCAGTGGGGAGCATTTACAGGAAGGGATAGAAATGAAGCCCCAGGCTGCACACACTATGGTTTGTGAGAGCCTAGGACACCTTTTCCTCACTGCCATCCCTTTGCTACTAAAAGAATAACCTGTTTATTGGTGGTTGTGTACCAGGTAAGCTGCCTTTCATCATTTCTCCCCCAGGGTGATACGGTTCATGCTCTTCCTCCCTTCATTTCCCTGTCTGCTCTGTGCTGAAGTTCTGCTCTTCTCTGACAGAGGGGACTGCACACCCCCAGCAGGCAGTGCTGTACCCGTTGGGCCTGCTGTTGCTAAGAGACCGAGAGGGAGAGATCCTACCCACTCAGATTTCCCTACAAATCCCAATATTCACTACTCTCCAGCCCTACTGAGATACCATTGATGCAACCTTGGTATCCAACAGATCCATATGGGTTTTATGGGACGTTTTCTCCCACTGACCAGCGCTACTGAGAAAGTCCCAAAATCTGATACTTCAGTAGATAGCATGTCATTAGGGAATTAACACAGATGCAGTCTACTCTTGTGGGAAACCACCAAGGCCAGAGATCTAAAAGGCACATGTAGATCAAGACAGGTTCACAAAAATACCCTTGGAAAGCCAAGCTGAGAGTGGGCCATTAGAGGTCACAGCAACTGGCACAGCACAGGACTGGACTGCTTTACTGCATAAAGTCCCTCCAAATGTTACTAGTTATGATTTTATTTCTGTGTTCAGAATGATTTCCCCCCTTCCCCCTAGAATGCAGAGGAGTTTACTCTGACAATACTTCTGGCAGGCGGCTCTCTCAAGCTTACAGAAAGGCTAGTAAACATGAAATAATAACAACATTTATTGAGAAAGGAAAAATCTGGGGTACGTTTTTAAAACTCTCCTGAAGTACTGTCATATTGCTCGGCTGACAGAGTTGTCATATCTCTTCAGTCCCTGACAGTAGTGACAGACTTTTGCAGACTTGTAGTAGTTCACAATTTCAAGGCCTGTTTTCTGCCAGTGTCTTTCAGGCACACCACCTGCAACTTGCTGGATTCTTAATTCTCCATTGACTTGGAGACACCAATGATTATGTATGGAAAGAATTCAACCATCACACCAAAACCATGGAAATTTGCCAGCGCGTGATGTCATGATACCTTTGTAGGTGCACAGAAATCGCTTAGGCGGGAAAGCTTCCCCAGCTGAACAGGAAGTATAAGGAAAGTAGATTATGGAGACTGAGAAAAAACTACCTCAATATCTAAAAAAAAAAAAAAAAGGATTCAAGGTTATGAACTGGCCAAAGAGCTCCAGATTAATTTTACAGAGAGAGTAGAGCTTGGGGTACAGCAGCAAACAACTTCAGAAGTACCCATGGGAATGCTGTTAATTGATAAAAGGAGCAAAGAGATTTGGGACCAGTCTGTAGGAAACTGGAGCTTCCGTTCCACATTTACAACTTGAACTTTCCATTCATAAGAGAGACAGACAGATGGACATCGAACAGGTCATCCTAAGAAAGGCACAACTATATGGCAAAATAGCCACCTGCTTGTGTCTTTGTCAACAGGGCTGAAAAGCCTTACCCACTCTCAGACCACCTCTATTCATATATATATTTATGTAAAGTGATCAAATCCTCTGTTGATCTTCCCATGGAGGCATGTTTTCTACACTTAGTTCATTTGAAAGCAATTTTAAGGATTTCTAGTATTAAATAAATCTGTTTTGGAAAGGAAAAGTTAACACCTCAAAGTTTACAATATCAAGAATTCCTTTTTGGTGCACTGGAAGGCAGTTTGGGATCAAAATCCCATGCAGACTACCTGAGGTGAACAGAAACTCCTGAAGAGAGACAAAAATCAGAAGTGTACAGGAAGCTGCTGGGCAAAGCAGCAAGTGGAGGCTGACAGAACTACTGCTCCCTCTGACAAAGAAGAATTAAGGATAGCTAAGAACATGGCATGTTCGAGGGGACAGCTCTTCCGCAGGGTAGAAAGGCAAATTATACACAGAAGAAGCAGACGTGGGTAAAACAAGTTTTTTTACAATGTTTATAAGGAATGGGGAATGTGGAGAAGATGCCAAGAACAGCCATACATTTTTTGGAAGAAAGCAGAAATAGTCAGAAATTGAGATAATGCCAGAAATAGTTATAAAATTTTTTAGAATGTCATGAGGCTGACAAAACATCAGGGCCAGATGGGATCTGTCTCAGAAAAATCAAGCAATTAACTTACAAAAACCCAAAAATCATAACCAAAAAAACCCCTCCAAAACAAAAACGCCAAACGAAAAATGCAAAAAAATACAGCAGCATATGAATCAAAGGAGTGAGGTCCATCATGCTTCACCCCTGCCACTTTCACATGGGCAACTGAGTGAAATAAGCCCTGCCTGAGCTCAGTAAAAGCCATATTGAATGTGCCACAGGAAGGTAAAACTCCTGAGGATACAACTTCTTACAGGGAAAAACTTCAGAGAGTTGCAGCCCTTTGCAGCCACTTCCATCCCAAAAGGAGCAAAGCTGCTGTCCGCAGCACTTTGTGTTGCTGCAGAGTAAGAGGGATGGGGACTCTCTTTCTGGGACGGGAGTGTTAAAAACCAACCAGGGAGACCAGAAGTTAACAGGACCTGGTGGGCTGGGGAGGTGCTGGTGCATATTGAGGTCTATGAGGGATCCAGAAACCAGGAAAAACCCCACAGCTTCCCCACAGCGAGGGGGTGGACATAGAACAGAAGTGTTAATTAAGGATACACAGGAAGTTAATTAAGGAACCACTCAGGAAGTTATGACTTCATTAATGATAATGACTAAATGGAGAATCATATTTAAAGCTTTTGGCATGGGTTTTCCAGTTTAATTGGGCATTTGAAATGCTCTTTTAAATGCAGTGAAATCTAACAGAGAAGTCTGTTCAATGCAGAAGCGCACTGGGGCAAAGTTTCCCAAGCAACCAGAGTAAGGGTTTCACAAGAGGAATGTGCCCTGGCCTTGCAGATAAGGCACTAGGATGCTTAGGGTGAGATCATGTAATTGAATCTCTCAGTCTCTGGTGACATGGCTGGACAGTTCCCTACAATCATATCAATAATAAGTATTCCAGCTGCCTCAGCCAGCATTCCTGTAGAGCCCAGGAGAATCAGACGCTGCAATGAAATTTTTGCCAGCTATTTGTGACACAGAGCCCAGTGCAGATTTCTTTAGTGAAGAGCCCTAGGCCTTCTCTAGCACAGAAAATCACTTTTGGATGGAGAGCACCACTGAAAACTGCCATCTCCCTGAAATAAAGTGGTTCAGATTGAATTAGGCCATTTTGTTCAAGGGTAGAAAACCCTCAGCCTTTGAAAACCAAAAGCAGTTATGGTAGTCTTCCCTGAGCTCACCATAGTCCTCTATCCAGCATCTATCTAGCTGCTACCCCTTTTTGCCTAAGAATTACAGAAACAGAAAAATTTCCACCACCTTGTGTGTCCAAAACACCCTTTTCAGGGTTTTGGCAATACTTCCTGCCCAGTGCCCATTGCACTTGAGTCATCTCTTTAAATCAATGTCCCAGGTATAGGCGTCCTGTGGGCGAGAATAACTCACAAGATCAGCAAATGCAACATTAATCCCATTCGAGATTAAAAGGAATTTAAGCAGGTGTTCTTCTATGCCAAAAAGCAATTTAAAGTAATCTTCCAGTTCTGGCAGGAGAAATAAAAAAGAAGTAGATGGATCTCAGGAAGAAAATAAATATAGCTTAGCAGGCAGTGGTTTAAACTGATAGCACATTGATAGCACAAGAAATCTTTTGCAGCTGGATGAATTGCTAAAACAAGTGAACCAGCCTTCCTTCCCACGTGTCCTTGCTTGAGTCCACTTACAACAGGACTTTCAGTCCCCTTGCACACTGCTAATGTCAGCTCCCACTGCCTGAGCAGCAGCTTCTGTCATTATTGTCTTCCTGATTACGACAACCTTCAATTTTACATTCACAACTCTTGCCAACATTAGTTGGGTGCATTAAGGTTCAAGTGAAGATTTGCAATTTCTTCTTTTGCTGACCAAGCTTAAAAATACCATTTTTCTCCTATTTTAATTCTTAATAGCTACAGAACATTGCTACAATCTGTTGTATGTCAGTGCAGCATTTGCAAGGCGAGCAAGTAGAGTCTCAGAAAATTAAGTCCCCTACTTGCTCATAAGGGAGAGAAAGAATTGGCAGCAGATAAAGTTCATGTTGCAATGAATACGTGACAGTGCATATCTAAAACTTCTCCCTCTTGAACATTACAAGAGGCCTCCCCTTTGGATCACAGGATGCCCTCTTACCGAGTCCCATTCCCACTGGAAAGCTTGGAGTCCAGTGGGTTACATCATAAAACCCCCCAAAATTCTTACACATCACTGACCATCAGTGGTGGATCTCAAGAAAGCATTCCTCAGGCAAAACCCTTTTGTCCGTTCTCAGCAAGTCTGCTTGAAATTATTAAACTCCTGCTGAGGATATCTGCACCTTGGAATAGACCATAGACCTACTGCTGTCCCACAAAGGGCTGGACAAAACCTTCAGCGTGGACAAGAGCCCAGGCAGCCCTGCTTAAGAGAACACAAAATATCTTCTATTCCATGTATATTCCATGTACTCCCCATCCCACTGGAAACCCCTGAGCTATCCAGCAGTGCTGATGGCTTACACCTCATCTAATGTGACCTATGTCACAAGAGCTGCTGATTTCCATCCAACTGAGGCTACAATGTTATAGGCAACTGCAGCCGAGAAACAAAGGCTGAATGACTCGCTCTTCTGGACCTTTGACTAATTTTTATTATTGGTCCCTCCAGATAAGACGTAGAACAGTACGAGGAAGAGAACTCTTTTCCACTGTTCCTGCGTTGGTAAATTTGATTCCTCACAGCTGTCAAATAGATGGGTACCTTTCTCCAGGATCAAAATTTATGTGTGCTGGTAAACCAGCTGACACTACCACGATTCAAGAAAATCCCAAGAAAGGGGATGTAATGGGTTAAAATTCACAAACCAGGCAGAAACGCCAAATAATGTAGTGGTTAACACATTCGCCGAATTTATTTTGTGAAACGTAGTATGGGGATCTAACCTTCATTTTAGTGGAATAGGATTAAAAGAGAAGCAAAACAGGCTCAACTTAACAATAGAAACAGTTAGATTTATTAACATACACTAAAGGGTAAACAAAAAAAACAACAACCACAAAACCTTTTTAAAGACATCCCCTTCCTCCCTAGCAACAATCTACTTTTCCACGAAACAATGTAAAGAGACAAAACATCAGAACTCTTAAGTCAGTAGCACTTATAAAAATAGTCTTTCCTTCAGTCCTTTGAGAGAGATAAGTCCCTCCTGATTCTTCTGGTAACTTTCCACAAGAGACACAGTCTGTTTGTGGCTTCCACTTCCCACAGACGCAGCCCACCCGACACTGCATCCGTGAGGTTCCCAAGTGTAGCCTTTCCTATGGCTGCATATGGGCTGTGGACTTAAACATGGGGTTTTACCTTTTAAAGATGCACAGCTTCACAATAAAGGACTTCTTATTCTTCACTGGTGACAAGGCTTCAAGACATCTCAATAGGATCACTGCATCANCCCGCTCTCGCTTCTCCTCCCCCGGCCGCCGGCAGCTGCCGAGGCTCAGAGACCCGGCACGGCTCAGCTCGGCTCAGCTCGGTTCCCGCAGTGCCGGCCTCGGCACGGCCGCCCCCAGCCCGACTCGCATGGCCAGCGGGGGCCTGGGCCTGGGCCCCTCCCGGCTCGGCCGCCCTGGCACCTTGGCCGGGTCCGACAAAAAGGGAACAAATCTCCCAAGATTCCTGTATTTAAGCGGTGTGTCCCAGGGGTGTACACTTTTTACCTGATTGGCCAACTTGGCTGCCAGTTCCAAAGCAGATCACCGATTGGATTTTCTACCGTTCATGCGAAACCAATACAGGGGAGAAGCAGATGCTTTTTCTTTCTCAGCTTTCTGAAAGGGCTGTCTTACAATACATAACATTTAATCCTGTCTGAACTAGCTTTTATTGAGAAGTAAAAAGTACTATGTAAGAGGAAAAAAAAAATATCTAAGGAGCAATTTCATTTAAGGCAGAGCGTGATAGCTTTGCAGTAGTTTACCGGATAGACTGCTGTGATTCTCAAGCCACAGTACATAATTGGCCTCCCTCAGACTTAATCCGAGAGAAATAGACTGCGTGCAAAAAGTTCCCATCTCATCTCACTCTCCTACTAGAAAACATGTCCAAGAATGACCTTAAGGGGGCCAATCCAAGTGTAAAATGAAGAGCATCTCATTTGTCCAAACACTGCCTTAAGTTGTAACTCAGACATCCTAAAGCCCCTAAATCTACTCAGTAATCTATTCCCATTTACCTTTTAGGATTGTTTAATCTTTCAGGTGCCTAAATTTAAAGGTGCTTCATTACATAGACAAATTATTTCCCTGTCACATAATTGCAGTTGTCTCCTGCTGCTCATTAGTGCACCTCTATGAATAATGGTATTTCCCTATCACCTGCAGTTCTGCTGTGATTTACTTTAGGCTTTTGAATCCTTCCTAAGTCCTTCAGAGTAACCATGACCAGAGCATGAGGGTAACAGCACTCAGCTTTTAAATTATAGTCTCTGACAAAATATATTCACTCAGGAAACCAAACACACAGATGCTTGGTTCTACTTTGCATGAACTGTACTAGGTGTATTAGATGCTTGTCCTCCAAAGAGGGAAAAGCAGAAAGGACGCCAAATGGATGAAGATACCTAATTTTCCCTACAAGTTTCTCCAAAACTTAACCATAGAAACAAATGCTCAACTTAAGCAGACTCGATCTTTCCTGGAAGATTGAAGAATCTGCCTCTCCACCAGCTGCAACACAGAACTTACATAGCTGTGTAAGGTAACTGTTTTTTTTGGGTGAGGCTAAAATCTCTCAAAGGAACAGGGTCTCATCTTGGCCTTCAGCAGCAATTTGGCCGAGTTGGAATAAGGCTGGTACCAGAAGATACAGGACAAGGCTGAAAGAGAAAAATGGCACGTAGAGACACTGGGTTTGGCAAGGAGATGCCCCTCAGTAGAAAAGAAGGGGGGAAAAAAGGGGACTGTATTTTGTGAGGAGTAGGAATAAATTTGGAAAACACAAGCATTTTAAACCAGAAAGCCCTGGGCATTTCCAAGCATGGTACCAGATATACTGAACCATGGCATGAGAGGACTGAATAATCCACAATACTAAATGTCACAAGAGCTAACACCTAGAAACTTTGTACTGCCCACACTTACAAGAAGTGACTGCCCAGGAGCATCACATAATGCCTGTGATCAATAATCAATTCATCTTGGGGCGGATTGCTCAAATCAAAGAACATGATGAAGTGCACAGAATGCTAAATCAGGAACAAAGCGTTATGCTATGTTGCAAAATAAGAAGTTTCACAGAGAAACGTGTTGTAAAAGGGGGTAATGAGGTTACATCAAGAAAAAGAAGAAAATGGAACTTTTCAATAGTGTAAGAGTCTCCATACGCTCAAATGGACATAGAGACATTCAAGACTCTTAAAAAATAATCTGCAGTGAAACAAATAGCCAGTGCCACAAGATCATCCCCTGTGACACTGGCAGCTGGTGTTTATGGTGTTTCTGATGTGTTTATAGCCTTCCTGATGTTTTCCATAAGTATGTTTCTTTCAATGACACAAGAGAAATGAGGGGAAAAAATACAGGTAGCACAGAATTAATAGAGCAAGAACCTCCTTTTCTTTATTATGGATTTTTGTGAGTGTTTGAAGATAAATTTAGAGCTGCCTCTAGGTTTTGTCATTTTTGTCCATTCCCACCCAAAAGACTTAATGACAGGGAAGAAAGATTAAGAAAGGGAACATTATTAAAGTGGCAGAAAATTATCAACAGGATACAATTCAGAGCAAAGGACTTCCATTGGACAAGTAGTTGGTGTCAGGGGACAAGCAGGGTAGAAATTGATTCTAGTCAGGTTGCTTTCTTTACCTTATGTGATGCAGCTGCCTGACACTATTGATGGTTTCAGTAAAGGTTAATATCTTTGTTAACCCATAACAGTCACAGATAAGTTCCAGAATAAATCTCAGTCTCTAGAGATCATTCTATAGGTGTTGCCAAATCATTTGGACAAATTGAGACTGACATTAAGCTTAAGTCAGGCTAGTTTAAAACAGCAACCCGCAACTGAGCTGCAGACAGACCCAAATCCAAAGCTGTGATACAATAATCAATAGATTGAGCTCCAGATTCTCATTCATATCTCACATTTCTTGGAAAACTCTGAATGCAGGAAGACAAACTAGGGTCTGGGGTATCTGCTCTACTTTCAGGGTAAGCACAAATGACACAAAACAGGGCAAGGGAATGTTTGTGTTTGCGGAATTGCTTTGGGCCTGTCCGGAATGTTTGTCTAGCCCCGTCCTCTTGCCTCGCCTACCTTGTCATTGTTACAAAAAGTACAGATTTTCCTGACTATTTTCCCAGTTTCTCTGTTGAGAGACTTTACTTACTATGCATTTTCTCTCTCTGAGCAGCACAGTTCACACCGGTGAATTTCGGGGATGTTACAGAGCCTGGCACACACATGGGGCAACATGTAACCGTCCAAAGCTGTTTGGAGGAAGAACAACGGCATGAACACTGAGCAGAGAAGAAAGAAAACCAGCTACATACATTAAAACATGAAGACTCTCGTGACAAGATCCTTGCATTTCCCAGAAATTACTGCAATTCATTTTGCACAGGCTGCAAGGATGAAGGGATGTTTTAACTGAAGCCTGGAAAGGAAGGCAGGAGCCAGGGGAACAGATTTGTCCTGGAGTCCTAAGCATTTCTTTGTGATCTTGGTACCATCTCATGTTTTCAAGACGTAGCAGGACACAGCTGTAAATGACAATATTAAAAGTCTTAAGCCAATAGAAATTTATGGAAACGAAGAATTCCAGTTGTTTTGACACTCATGGAACAGAATAATAATAAATAAATATGAAGCTACTATTGTTCCCAGTGGAATCAATGGTGGCTTTCCACCAGATTGGACACAAAGAATCCTTTTCTTTTTTTTTTTTTTGAACTTGCGTGTGCAGGATCTACCCCTGTACTATGTCAGCAATAAGTGTAGCTCTCATTTGCACCAGGAAAAGCTCACTGAGTCACAAACCCAGCCTCATGTGACTGTCTGACATTTGTCAGAGGGAAGTAATTTATGAGGTCTCAGTGTCATGACAAGACTCCATTCTGACGTGGGCCACAAGTGGCACTTAAATAAGTCATTCCTCTGCACAGAGGTACATTTATCTCTGTGAGGACACAGGACTTGGACAGCCCCAATTTCAGCTGGTACAATGGATTTTCTAGCGGCAGACATAACTCCAACCTCCTGCACATGAATGGAATTAATTGATCTTTTCTGTTAGGAGAGCACTGTACTCCTTGAGCCAAACTCTGCTTTCAGTCACAGCGTGTGGAGCCATGCTGGATTTACTCTGGTGTTCTGGAGTGCAGACTGCAGGGCTCCTCCTGTCCCTCAGGGATTGTTAGTGAGCAGCAGCTCTGCTTGGCTCCTTATTGTCTTTGTTAATAACACTTCTAATGACTTGTGTTTGCATCTATTTTTATATCTCTTAACATACTTGTAAGACACTCAAGGCTGCTCTGGAAGGAACCCAAGCTCAGAAGTGGGGTGTATTTAAAATAGATGAACCCTTGGTTGCTGTGGATATGTCATTGATATTCATTCAGTTTGCAGGAGTCTTTTTCTCCCTTTCCAAAGTCAGAGGCAGCCTGTGGTGAGCCCAGTCCTCCGAGCACTGTAACCGAGAAGCACCATCCCTTCCTTTTGCAGGGTCACCAATTCTCCACTGAACAACTTGTTCTCCACAAGCACATCACAAATACTAGGGTCAGCAGGGAAAGACAAAATGGTCATTCTACAACTGCAGGATAAACTAATACTAAACTATCTGATCTTAAGTTCCCTTTGGCCTGACAACCCTTCCCTCATCATTTAGTGTACAACTCAAAATGTCCATACCTGCAAAATGTTTGAGATAGAATTTATTTAGACTCTGTGGAAAACAAAGGGAAAAACTCCCATCATAAAATCTCCTATGACAGCTCCTTGAAAGTCAGCTAGTGACCGTAACAAATCCCTTCTCCTGCTCTCAGCTATTATATCATTCTCCTCTGACTGGGTGTTTGGTGGCCATGAGCCACATGCTGGAGTCCCTCAGGCCTGATGGATATGAAATTTCCGGGATACCGATCAAAGCTCCAGCATCTACTTCCCACAGCAACAGCCACATGCAGTGTAACTCACCACAAAGCCTTGGCAATAAGGCTACCACTATCAACCAGAAAGTCCAGCTCAAGTCTGGTCAGCACTGAGACAGGGCTATTTCACACACAGGATCTCTGTCCACACCTGCTTATCAAGGAACTGACAACTACACTCTGCTCTTCGCAAGACTGGAGGAAGTCAGAGGCCAGACACCTCTGGTTTTAAGGGCTACAAGAGAGTAGAAGGCCCAGCCATCTGCAGGATATCCTTGTTGCCACCTGGGCCAGCACCACCTACTCTTTCACCAGCCATCCAGGAGATTCAGCTATCTCAGCTTCCTTTGTGCCTGCCCTTGACACAGCAGCACTGTTTGTCTTCAGCTTTACAGTGCATCCTGCAGCACTTCTCCAGAGAGAAGTCCAGGGGAAGATGTGTTCCCAGCCCTGTGTGTCAACATACTGGGGCTGTACTGGTGTGCCAGGGGAGTTTTGTGGTCTGAAACATCACTTTGAATTCAGGTTGGGTTTGTTTGTTGTTTTTTTTTAAAACCATTTTTTTGCCTTAACTGCAGAAAAATAATTCTGTAGATATATATATACACACATAGCAGTCCTGTGAGCTGTTTTCATGCTGAAAAGCAAAATGAACATTTAAAAGATCAAACCTGAGAAAATCTGAGTATTCTTACTACACACAAATATCACCACTTTTTATAAACGAGAACTCTTATTTTCATAAAAAAAGTAAATTCATTCCGGGGCCACTTTTCCTTGCTTAGGTCCCAGCACACCTTTCCATGGATGCCTGCCTCTCCTGGGTGAAGCTCGTCTCCTCAGCCAGAGCGAAGCCTGCAGCATGCTGGTGCCCAGCACGCGATGCTGAGCACGGCTGTCACACACTGCTCAAGGAGCGAGCAGCAGCCTCAGCAGAGCAATGTTGCCACCCGCTTGCTTGTTTAGAAAAGTCACAACTTGTTACACGATGGTATCCTTAATTTCCTCGGGAGGCAGTCATAACTTCTGCCTGAGGCGCCCGAGAACTTCCACGAGCACCGGCAGCGCAAAATTAATGATGCAATTCAGTCTGGGAGTGGTGGCATTTTAATAGTGGGTAGAGGAAGCCTTGCATACTGCCAGCTAATCTTGGAGAAGTAAATGAACTAACTCACATTTGTCACAGGCTTTGAGATATTCCAAGGAAATGTTCCATAAAAGCCAACTTGTTATTAAGTATTTCTGACAAAATATTGTTTTAATTAATGCCTTTGGTTTTCTATTTGGGCTACTCTCACAATGGCCTTTTGCTTGCTGTTACTGTAGGTAATGCGGGCTCACCCACACAATTTCCAGAACCTATAGAGAATTATGTCACTGCAATTTATTGATTGTGTTCCAACTTGGATTCAGCTTTGTACAGGCTCTAATTAATCCATATTCATACCATAAGGGTTTCTCATCTGGCTGTGGTTTGATCAACCAGCAGAGAAATATAGAGTCCCTATCAGTTACATCAGATCTTTCCAGGAGAAAGTGCAGCTCTCCAATAGCTTTGTGCATAGGAAGTACAGGGTCTAGGCTGTCATGAACTATTTTGATGGAAATAAATGCTACCATTAAAAAAACCCAAACAAACAAAAAAAAAATCCACAACAAAAAACTCGAACAAAACAAACAACCTCCCCCAAAAGCCAAATTAGTTAATATATTTCAGAAACATATCTAAACTTCGTGCTCCAGCAAATAAGTCCTATGTGTTTAATCAAAAAAACTCAGAAGATTTTTTTGGATGAAATGCACTCAGAAGACAAGCCAAAAGATAAGCAAAGAAAATAAAGAGATAAGAAGATAAGCAAAGAAAACCTGTTGTTAAAGATGAGATAATTTACATGGATTGCCTATGTTTTTGTGGTTTCAAGCCCACTTTGTAGAAAAATAAAATAATGTAACCTAGGAAGAATCTCCATTTCCCTCATTTAGTTTACCTAAGCTTTTCGTTGTGCTAATTTGTACTCTAATCAATTAAACTGTTGAATAACGCATTTGTCGGGCGGTATTCAAGTGGCATAAATAAGATAGTTCAAGATTTCTCTTAGAATCTAAATTCTAGCAGGAGTTTATTGGCAAAACCACAGCTTCAAAATGCACAGTAAGACACAGACTATCCTCTTTCTCATGGAAAGTTCCTGTATACGCGTCACACTTACATTTTATATCAGGATTAATGCCTTTAATATTTTCCCCGTTTTCTCTGCCGAATCCCATCTGCAGGGACAATTATTGCGGTTTTTTTTTTTTTTTTACCTAGACACGCTCAAGTTCTGTTCCCATTTCACGCACTGAATTCCGCGCTGAACAGCAATTACCAGCGCCACAAAGCCATGTTTCGCCTCTTGGCACCGAGGAATGAAGACACACTTTCACACCAAGCTGCGCTTAGCCCCCCAGGGACACAGTTTCCTTTGCCACCCAATTCTCGTGGCTCCCCTCCCTCGTCCTCCTTACCGCAGGGATTTTCAAACAATAAACGCGCGTGGGTTTTAATTTACACCTTTCCTTTACACCTTCTGTTTTTAAGGGCGCGCGGGGCACGACCCTGCCCCGCTCCCTCGGGCGGAGCTCTCCCCCCGCGGCAGCGGCGGAGCGGGGCAGCGCCGTG